>CM035798.1:44324494-44774494 GCA_020466265.1 Siphamia tubifer | reverse complement strand
CTCTCTATCTGTCTCTCTCTCTATCTGTCTCTGTCTCTCTTTCTCCAGCTCTCTCTGTCTCTTTGTCTCGCTCTGTCTCTAGCTCTCTATCTGTCTCTCTCTCTTTTTGTGTGTGTCTCTCTCTCTATCTCTGTCTTTCTCTATCTGTCTCTCTCTATCGCTTTGTCTCGCTCTGTCTCTAGCTCTCTCTCTGTCTTTCTTTATCTCTCTCTATCTGTCTCTGTCTCTCTAACTCTCTCTCTCTGTCTTTCTCTATCTGTCTCTCTCTCTCTTTGTGTCTCTCTGTCTCTCTCTCTCTATCTCTTTGTCTCTCTCTGTCTTTCTCTGTCTCTCTCTCTGTCTCTCTAATTGTCTCTCTCTCTCTCTGTCTTTCTCTATCTGTCTCTCTCTCTCTTTGTCTCTCTCTGTCTCTGTCTCTCTAACTCTCTCTTTGTCTCCGTCTGTCTTTGTCTCTCTGTCTCTCTCTCTCTGTCTTTCTCTATCTCTCTCTCTCTCTCTTTGTGTCTCTCTATCTCTTTGTCTGTCTCTGTCTCTCTCTGTCTCTAGCTCTCTCTCTGTCTCTCTTTGTTTCTCTCTCTCTCTGTATCTCTGTCTTTCTCTATCTGTCTTTGTCTTTCTCTGTCTCTCTCTATCTGTCTCTGTCTCTCTAACTCTCTCTCTCTGTCTTTCTCTATCTGTCTCTCTCTCTCTCTTTGTGTCTCTCTGTCTCTCTCTCTCTATCTCTTTGTCTCTCTCTGTCTTTCTCTGTCTCTCTCTCTGTCTCTCTAACTCTCTCTCTCTGCTCCCCTGTCCCTCTCTTTTTGTCTCTCTGTCTTTCTCTATCTGTCTCTCTCGCTTTGTCTGTCTCTCTGTTTCTCTCTCTGTGTCTCTCTCTCTCTGTCTTTCTCTATCTGTCTCTCTCTTTGTCTCTCTCTGTCTTTCTCTATCTGTCTCTCTCTCTGTGTCTATCTGTCTCTCTAACTCTCTCTGTCTCCGTCTCTCTTTGTCTCTATCTGTCTCTCTCTTTATCTCTCTCTCTCTGTCTCTGTTTCTAGTTCTCTCTCTCTCTGTCTCTGTTTCTCTCTCTCTCTCTGTATCTCTCTTTCTGTCTGTCTTTCTCTGTCTCTCTAACTCGCTGTCTCTCTCTCTCTGTCTCTCTCTCTGTCTTTCTCTCTGTCTTTCTCTATCTGTCTCTCTCTCTCTTTGTGTCTCTCTCTCTCTCTCTCTCTCTCTCTCTCTCTCTCTCTCTCTCTCTCTCTCTCTCTCTCTCTCTCTCTCTCTCTCTCTCTCTACAAATTGATACAGTAAGAAGGGGTGGTCTTTTTATAAGTGTTAACTTCCACCCACTCCTTTTGAACATGTTTGTGTTGTCTTTTTATTGTATGTATTTTTTTCCATTTTTTAAATGTTCCAAAAAATCAAATAAAAGCAAAATGTGAGAAAAAGTTGGCAATCTTAAAATTCTCTTTGTATGGTTGTGTTGGTAGAGGCTGGTAAACTGGGGCTGACAGTAATGGAACTGGGAGGAAGAAATGACAACCATATCTGCAGCAGATGTTGGCAGCTTGTGTTCGTTAGCCCTGAAAACTGGCTGAAGGATAAATGGAGAACCATGCTTTTAGTGTTTTCAAGTTTACAATAATTTAGTAGTAGACGAGGTTATAAATAAACATCACATATAAATGGTAAGTTTAAACCCCTTCTGTTGACAGACATCCCAAGTTCCAAAAACCCATTTCAGGGAGATGCTTATCGACCCTTCCAACCCCCCCACCCCCTTTCCGAATTATTGAACAAAAACTTATAATTAATGAGTAAAAAATTACTAGAAAATCAATGAAGTTTTATAAATTAAATATACGAGGTGTGTTTTGTGTGCCCAGACCAGGGCTATAAATCAAAGGCCTATTGGAGTCCAGAGGTCACATGACCCACACACTATTGAACACAAATGTGTAATTCATTAAATTAATACTTACTAATTATTCATTTATTTATGTATTTATTTATATATTTGAGATGAATATACAATTTATTTAATTTAGAAAAGTTTTGGGTTTTTTTTAGTCTTGCCGGTCGATTTATTTTGTGACGGTCCCTAAACTCCCCGTCAGCAAGGAAGTCTGTGTCCGCTCCTGAAGCCTCTCCAGTAGGGTAAGGCTGAGCGGAAGCAGCTCACTGGGCATAAGTTTGATCGGAGAGTCGGTGGAGTCGTGCCTGCACACGCTCACTTGCAGTGTTAAAAAAAACTCCCTCGCATAATCCAAAATCCTGAATATTTTATCTGACTCGCGGGCATCAGTGATCCACTATCGATATCAGGGAAAGTCACAGAACTTCCGGGAGCCTTGGGATGTCTGGTATATACCTGATGAAAACTATTTTTGCTGATTAAGCGGTTTGACTTCAGTGTGAGTGGCGTCAGTCAAGATGACGGACAGATTTTTCATCTAATTTCATGGAAGGATTTTAGATAAGGGCCCTCCTTTGAAAACAGATCGGTAGAGGAAGGGTCCCAGATGGTATTGTGAGACAGTCAGGTTAGTAACCCCTAGGCTGGGATGTAATCGTCTTGTGTGTTTTTAGGCCTTCGCCACGTACCACGTCAGGCGCAAGGCCTATTGATACTGCTTGCAGTTTAATCTGATTCAGCCCTTTGAGCTTTAATTTGACCCCCTGAACATGCATGAAAACTCACCAAATTATACACACACGTCAGAAGTGTGAAAAATTGCAAGTATTTATCGGTTTCATAAAAGTCGATAAAGAAATGTGTCTACAGTGCCCCCTAGAAAAGGTGAAATAGTTTGTATTAGGCCAGATCACGCCCTAGTGGAGTTAATTATGAAAATCAGTACACATGTTCGGCATATGATGATGAACAAAAAACCTTATGATGACCACGCCCAAAAACCAACAGGAAGTCCACCATTTTGGATTGAATTTTTAAAAATTTGGAGTAATGTATTTTTGCTGTCAACGAAATTTAACTATCTCCTCCTTAGCCGTTGGGCCAAATGAGCTCAAAATCGATGAACACGATCTAGACAAGTGGGAAATCAAAAGTTATTCAAATTTTTGGGAAAAGTTGCATAATTTTTGTGCTACGGGGAAAAATTATCACTACGTTCATTTGGCTAAAATTTGACACAGACGTCTATCTCCCAGGTCTACATCCATTTAATTAAAGACATTCTGATTTTGTACTATAACGCCCCCTAGAAATATACTTTTATTAAAATGGCTGTAGTTCAGACAGACAAACAACGATTTGGCTGAAATTTGACTCCAATGTGTCTCCTGGGTCTACACCTGTTTGTCAGAAGAAATTTTTATTTCGCACTATAGCGCCCCCTACAGATTCGCCAAATATACTGTTATTAAAATGGCAGTAGATCGGACATACGAACACGGATTTAGCTGAAATTTGACTCAGACGTCTATCTCTGGGTCCTACACCAGTTCATCAATAGAAATTGTGATTTTGCTCTATAGTTCCCCCTACAAATTCGCCTTTACTAAAAACACTGGCATACAAATTTGGCTCAAATTTGACTCGGACGTCGCAAAGGTTTGAGACTGCTTACAGTTAATAATTTGTTTTGATTTTGATCGTTTTCAGCAGTATTTTGTTTTCTTATTTGTCTTCAGAAGGACTTGCTTTTGCATTCAGGATTACATTTATTCACTTGGAAGAAGATATTTATCACAGCAGTGGGAGGTATGACCTATTGAATTCTGCAGTGGCTGTGTGCCACCGTCTGACTGTTCTGTTATGAACTGACAGTCCACTGTATTTATAGTGACAGGAGATAATATCACCCACATGTCTGACACGCTACATTCCAATATTTCTCTCTGGTTCAATAAAGTAAAAATAATTGCATTTTAGGGTTGCCTCTAAATGCTTCAGTTTGACAAGAATCTTTGTTTTTTAATAAACATGTCACTTTTTCTCTGATGGAAAAATGATCATCTCTCCATCCTGAGCTTCAACAGGAAATTGGCTGCAAACACAGTATCTGAATAACAAAGATTTAAGTTTAAGCTTAAAAAACACCTTTAGTATTTTTCTTCATTTTAATCTTAATGTTTACATCAAATGAAGATGATCTGTAAATATTATTTTGAATGTGGACTTTAGTTTTTATAGTGTCATTGGAAAAAAGGAAGTAAAAAGAACATTTCATTAAAATATCATGACGCATCACATATATAACTTGTAGAACTTAAATGTCAACGAGAAATGTCAAATCAATATTATCTTCTAAGTTTATATCCTGACTTTTGTCGTGGACTGAGGGTGGAATAAACCAGACATGTATCTGTGTTTAAAATGATTATTTCTGATTAGAATGAGAAGAATTTTTCAGAAATCCAGTTTGAACATTTAAAACTATTTTGATGATTGATAATAATAATAACAATAATAATAATAATAATAATAATAAACAGTAATTTTAAATAGTTGTACATGTTAAGTAAGTGCAAGATATATAGATATATATAATATAATTGTATTTTTTTTGTATGTTTTGGACATTTTCTGTATTTTAGAAGGGTTTTTGAATATGTTTTGGTTTTTTCATCAAATTTTTGCGTTCATTTATTATTATTTTTTGGTGGATTTTAGCGTTTTTAGTGTGTTCCTCTGTGTATTTTTGTATATTTTGTGGGAAATTCGAGTACAAAAAAACCCCCTCCTGAGACAGAATAGTCGACCGACAAAATGTTTAGATTGAGTTTTCTTTTCGTTGAAGCACTTCCAGCATACATTAGATGTGGATTCTGCCAACACTAGGCTAATGCGTCACCCAAAACCTGTTAAGTGCAGATATATTCTCTTTTTCTCTTTGGTCTGTTTGTCTTGTCATTTGAACCCGCTTTATCCTCGCTAGGGTCGCGGGGGTCACTGGGGGCTCATGAAAAATTCAATGCAATTAATCTAGATTAAAAATGAATATTTAATTATGATAAATCCAATGCAAATCAGATTAATCTGATTAAATTTTTTTAATTATTGGACATTATGTGATAAATTAATATTGGGAGACAGTTGTATATGTATGTGTGCTGAGACAATCCAAACACACATCAGTACAAACGTACACTGTCAAATAGTTCAACACCTCTGGTATGAAGTGACAGTTTCAGTCCTTTCATGTGACTCCAAGACGTACATTTTACTCTCATGGTCATGTTTATTATTTCTACATGCTTTCAGTGCATTTATCTTTTTCATACAGAAGAAAGTTTCAACAAAACTATGTGGAAATAAACAGTTTTTGTATCCAAATATGTATTCGCATTGAAAAAGCTTTTCCATGTGGCCTTACTGACATCAGGTCAATTAAAGACTATTCAGGAAATCCAATAATCCAATAATCAAATGCAAACAGAACAAAGACTTGTACAACTAGATCTTGTAAAAAAAAAAAAAAAAAACCTCTCTCCTCTTTACTCAAGCAAACATGGCCGCCACATTCCATCTTCAGGTGGAATGTGAAGCTGTGTTTTGGAGATGGAGTAACGGAGACGTCAGAGCAGATGGAGAACGGCTTCACTTTCTACTAATCACCCAGTAGCTCCATGTAGGCAGAGGTGGGAAGTTATTACTGTGCTTAAGTTGACAACACTAGTCTATAAGTAAAATGCTTCCAGAATAAAACTAATGAAATGTGACCACATGTGTGTGACTGACAAAGAAAAATCAAGTCTTAAATGCTGTTTGGCTCAAGTTTCCAAGATAAGTCTGGGGTTAAAATGTGAAATTATTAGAATTAAGAAGAGAATAAGTTTTAGTTCAAAGGAATATTGGTCTCAGATCTACTTTAAAACGCTGTCTGCACATTATGATCCATTCACTTTACAGGTTCTTTCTAGTGGAATATTTACTAATCCATTGTATACATGTACATAAACCACCATATATGTGGAATAACACACCATCATATATATTAAAAACATAAACTAACCAGCACTTACTACATTTTTTGACACTTTATTGGTTTTTCAGCTTTGCCTGGTAAATTAAGTGAGGAAGTTTGATGATTTAAGTCTTTCATCTTGTCATCTGAACCTGCTTTATCCTCACTAGGGTCACAGGGGTCACTGGGGGCCTAATCCAGCTACAATGGGTGAAGGTGGGGTACACCCTGTATGAGTCTCCACTCTCACATTCACACCTGTGGGTAATTTAGATTAACCAATTAACCTATCAGTGCATGTGTTTGGATGGTGGGAGGAAACTGGAGAAAACCCACAGACACGAGGAGAACATGCAAACTCCACACAGAAAGGTCTGGTGTGGGAATCGAACCAGGGACCTTCTTGCTGTGAGGCATGAGTGCTAACCACTGCACCACCCCTGCTGACTTAATTCTTAAAACAAAAACTTAAAAGTAGGGCTGTCATTTAATTAGATTAATCACTGAGTTGCTTTTGATTAATTTTCATTAATCATGATTAATAAATAAATTAATGATTAATGATTGCATGTTCTCCTCGTGTCTGTGTGGGTTTTCTCCAGGTACTCCAGTTTCCTCCCACCATCCAAACACATAACACATTAACAAAGGTTAATTGGTTCATCTAAATTGCCCATAGGTGTGAAAGTGAGATTGTCTATAGAGATTATGTTCACCTCTGCGATGACCTGGCGACCCAAACGGGGTGTAACCCAATGACCCTTGTGACCCTAGTGAGGAGAACACAGGCTCATTTTTAATCTATATTAATTGCATTTAATTCCGCATCAACACTTAACTTCATTCAAGTTGGGTGATCAGAATGTTAGACTAACGTATGCTTCATCTAAATATGGTAATTTAATCTGGAAGTGCTTCGGTGAAAAGAAAACTGTCAAACACTGTTCTGTCTACAATGTTTTTGAACACAAATGTCTTACAAAATACACTAAAAAAACACACACAAATAATGTGGAGAAAAATATACAATGCATGCCAAAATCCACTAAAATTCACCAAAAAAAAACTAACGGGGAAAAAAAAAAAAAGAAAAATCCAAAACATATTCAAAAACTCTTCTAAATTACAGAAGGAATGTAAAACATGTGATAAAATATCCAAAATGTATTCACAAATTCTTCTAAAATAAAATAAAAAAAACACCAAAAAATATGGCAAAATCTCCAAAACATATTAAAAAAATATGACTATATGTGCAAGTTAACATGTTTATTCAACACCTGCGACAGTTTCAACAAAACCAATTGAAACAAAACATTTAATTAAATTTTTCACCACATTAATTCTGCATTAATGTGTTAATTTTGACAGACCTACGTAAAATATCTATACATGGATGACTTATTTTATATTTGTATGTGTAAAACATACATAAATTATACAGTATAGATTTAAGAAAAAAACAAACCGAGTCACAGAAGGAATCAGACTTTATTTCACTTTGCCAAGCCAGAAAACTTCTGTGAATGCTGTCAAACAATATTTGCAAAAACAGACGTGGCAGTACTATGTTTATACCAGTCACATAAGCTGCCAAAGTACAATATAGCACTTTATTAGAATCAACACATAAACAGTGTTCTTCTCAGGGTTGAAAACAGCATAAAAACCACAGTCTGCATCTTATTTGTCTCACACAGATGACCACACTGACAGGTAATTTAGTTAATTAGATGTAAATAATTACCCACATACAAACTGTATTTCAATCTAGCCCTTGTAAGCATAACATTGTCAAATAACTTAGAATCTGTACAGGAAATAAAACTGTGTATCAATGGCATTTTCAGTGACGAGAGAGTAAAGTAGTAACAGTAAACCAGTTTGTCCAAGCCTGTGGTGTCTATTGTTGCACCGTACGATCTATTGAAATAACCTCCTGTCCTGTTATGTTGTTTCCAAATTGGAAAGTGTGTGCACGGTGCAGGATTCAACCTCTGACTGGAATAAAACTGACTGTAAACCTGAGAGTCGACGGCTGGATTTGACACTACATTTACTTTGTGCATGAATCAGTAGCTTACATCTTATAACTCTGGGGAAGACAATTTCTGTTGAGTTACCTGTGACGGCTGTTTTTAAATAACTTTTAGACGCATCATCCAAAACTGATCTCAGTTTTTCTCTATCATGACAAGTTTTTGAACTATAGGATCACTGTTTTCTTTACCCTCCTGTTATGTTACAGGTCAAATTGACCCATTTTAAATTTTTTAATATGCATGGATTTTTTTTTTAATGAGTTCATTGTCTGCTCCACTTGCATGATTGAGGACTCCACCCCCTTTTTGAAAGCCTTAGGTGACTATTTAACCTTTGACCTATGGTGACCCTAATGAAGATAACTCGAAAACTTATGGACGGATTTTGATGACATTTTCAGGATATGTTAGAAATGTCAACAGGAAGAACTGATTTCATTTTGGTGGTGATCCGGGGTGGGGTGGGGGGTGTCTACCTTGGCGGAGGTCTGCGCTCTCAGAGTGCTTTTCTAGTTTTATTAAATACTTTGTTAATATATATATATATATATATATATATATATATATATATATATATATATATATATATTGTGTTTTTTTCCTCTTCTGACCCATTTTAAAGTTTGAAAATTTAGGAAAAATAATTCAAATATTTTTTTCTGCTCACTTTAATTAGTTTCATGAACACATAATAATAAAATGTTTCATCTCACACATTAGTGATCACCCTCTTCATGTTTATATCACATAGATACTGTTCAGGTCTATTTGACCCAGCAGTTAAACTGGAGGTAAAAGGGTAACCGGACTTTCGCTAGGCTCACGCAATCATTTGAGTATCGTGCAGTTCAGGCTTTCTGAAAAACGAAGCACCCAATCAGTGTTTCCGGGTGAGACTTCCCATGACTGTCTGTGGCACGGCTGATGTCTCTGTGGTCTGTCCGACACTTGGTTCCTCTTCAGCTTTTTGCCATCCCCTTATAGTGGTACTCTGGTGTCTTCCTAACAAGCGAAGGCATTTCCAACATATGCCAGAGGATTTTTCTAGAACATCTGACACGTTAAAGGAGTCATTCCGATGAAAACCACTGTTTCACGCTCCTTTTGGAATCTGATGTGTCACCCCAAGTTACCAACACATGCTGCCTTTGAAACAACAAGATGAACCAAGGACCCAGAAAAAGCTGGCCCATCTGACATTCGATGGACTTTAGCGTCACTCACGTATGGTTAAGCCCATCCCCCATTGCAGCAAATCTGAAGTAGCATTAGCATTAGCATCTACAACAGAAGACGGCGCCACAGTAGCTGCTGCACAAACTGGAAAAAATGTCGGATCAAACTGGTTCATGTGCTCCTGTTTTTTTCCCTGCATGTTTTCAAAACAAGCAACGACACGAAACCTAGCTGGATGATACTCTGAGATGGTAAACACACACAGCGAGCAAGTGTGTTCTGTCATGCATTCTGAGCCAATCAGCATCATGGATATGTATGAGGAAGTACCGGTAAGCTGTGTTGTTTGACCTCAAGTCAGTTTTCTTCCGTGAAAAAAACAGCTAGAAACAACGTAACCCGGATGCTTTTTTAAATAGAACCAATACACAATGCATTCAATAACAATGGAGGACACAGTAATATTAATTAAATAACAATGGAATGACAGCTTTAAGACCAAGTTTTGCAAGCCGCTGGTCTACCCATAGGGAAGTTAGGGTTAGGGGTAAGAAACACCATTACACTAAATATTGATAGAATAGTTAGTAATAGAATTAATAATGAAATATTAATAATTCTTATTAGAATTTTTTTTTTACATCTAATAATCAAACATGCACCAGGGTCACCATTGCAGTTCCTGACAAATGAACATAACAGGAGGGTTAAATAATATGAAAGATACTGAATTTTCAAATATTGACCTACAATTAAATATTTAAATATGAAAGAAATATAAATTACTGCAATGTTTGTCATTATGTTTTTACAAAGGATATGTCTACTGTAATTCTAGTGTCATTGTCCTGCCCTACTGGGAGCTGCACACACCTCTCATTGCACTGTCTCTGTGGAAACTGCACAAACAAGTTTCCACTTAGCTGTAAATGAGTCCAATTGTAATCGGCTCTGTGAGATTTGGCTCATCTGGAGGGTAAACTGTGGAGAAAAAACTTGATATGCTAGAAATTTTGGAATCAGCATGACAATTTTATTTTCAATCAGTACACAAATCTGACTCAACAGAAGTTTTAAAATGGTTTGTTCCCCAGGGTAAATGATTCATTTCCTGTTGGGTTTGCATTGAATTTTTATAAAAGGGAAAGAAGACAGGAAAATGCCACCTTCAACAGTACAGTCCCTTTGCTAAACACCTCTGACCTTTTCATTTTTCAACTTGGGCTGCAGTAATGGACGTGTGCAGTGCTGATGACAGGTGTTCTTGAACTCTGCACAGTGTTTATCTGGGCTTTTAAGGGATTGTGTCCTTGGAACAGACTTAAAAGGGTCTGAACAATGGACGAGAAATGCCATGTACTGAAATAAAAAAAAAAAAAAAAAGCTTTCCACTCATCCCGAATAGTTTGTGAATGCACAGAATAATGAACGTACGTCTCCACACTTATTTTAATACCAGGTGTGTTTTGGTTATTGTACTTTTTTATTTCTAGAGGAGCAGTTTAGAACATAGCATGTATTAGGGCATTAACGACTTCAGTTTTTTTCAAGCTAACTTATCCGTCAACAAAGTCGGAGTGGAGTCGACGTATCGTGATGACGTCATCACATTGTCAGCGGAGAAACAACGCAGACACATGGCTGAAAAAAACCTTTGCTAACTTTAGCAAAGAGTTTTCTGTTAAATTTAACTGAACAGCATCAGTAGGGTGAACATATGTCCACATTTTGTCTGGACCCACGGCTCCAAAACCGGACCGTCCACACGTCTGTCACGGATCCTCACTTTTTATATTAAGTACAAACGGTTTAAGGCACCACACACCACACTGTCCACTTCATGTTTGGAAAAAAGGAGCGTGTTGTTTGCAGTGCTGCTCACTCAGGTTAGCTAGCAGTTGCTGTTTATATCACACAGATTAGCTAGTGAATGCCTCTTCAGATGGCTGTGCCGTTTCTTGGGTTTTTTTTTTTTTCATCTAAGGTAAAGTAGAAGAGGGACACACATCGCATGTGTGTCTGTCACTCTGTTTTGTTTTGTTAGCCCACCACAACTGTCTAACCTGCAGCAGCCATGTCTCGTTTAGGTCTGACTGTGTTTACGCACTGAGAGAGAGAGAGAGAGACAGAGACAGAGAGAGAAAGACAGAGACAGACAGAGAAAGACAAAGAGAGAGAGAGAGAGACAGAGAGACACAAAGAGAGAGAGAGACAGACAGAGACAGAGAGAGACAGAAAGACAGAGAGACAGAAACAGATAGACAAAGACAGAGACAGATAGAGAAAGACAGAGAGACACAAAGAGAGAGAGAGACAGACAGAGAGACAGAGAGAGAGAATAACATGCGACTTGTCAACTCCTCGAAATTTAAGTCAACTTGAGCTATGGGAGTTATCTGTTAATGCCCTAGCATGTATCATATCAAAATCAGTTTTGGATCCACTGCCATCCACATATTTTGTATATTTTTGTAATTATGTACATATTGGGAGAGAAAGGATATACAAATTGACAAATTAAATAAATTCAGTGAGACGGGATTAGATGAGGCTAAAAACTATAATAAATGTAAAAACAATGAGAATAAAGTAAAGTTAAAGTTAAAGTTAAAGTTCAGGCCTCCCCATAATGTAAAAGCTGAATATTCTAAACCCCTTTAGTTGAGAGTTCAATACGAACAGTTTTCTTAAGATGAAGAGAAAAACTAATTATTTCCTTTAAAATAAATGTTGCGTCTAATGCCTTGACCCATGTGTATATAAAAAGCAGAAATTTCATGAGCTCAGGAAAAAGCTCTGACACCAGCTTTGTAATGATGTGCATTCTAGTGAACCCAAGGTTTGTTATTTAAAAAGTTAAAGATGATTAGAAGATGAAAAGTAGCTCCAGACATTGGAGAAAATGCTGCACAGCAGAAACCAATTAGTTACATAAGATAAATAATGCAAATGTGCTTAAAATTAGTAATTGAGTAAAAGTACATATTATAATATATGGGTATATTCTAACAAGGGATGGGGAATCTTTGGTCACCTAACGATTCGATTATGATTCAGAGGCTAGGATTTGATTAGAAAACAATTATTGATTAATTTATGTATATGGATGCACTTTTTCAGACATACTTTTTGGTATTTTTAAGCACATTTTTTTTTTTTTTTTTTAAATGTTGCATTTATTGTAAGAATTTATTTTCCATTATATTTTATTGAACATAAATCCTTCATAACTCACTTTTTTGCTTTTTTCTGATGTGGGTGTCACCTTTCCTAATTGTTTCCTGGATTGTTCATTGGTCAGTAGATCCACTTGTAGCCACGGTAACAACAGTCTGTCATCTAACCCGGTTCCTCTGCCGGGTGACATTGAGTTAAGTGGCTTCTCATGTTTGTTGACACAGTTTACATATAACGTGACTTAACGTTTTTCCACACGTCTGTTTTTAAATTAAGAGACGATCACACCTCCTGTTTAGCCATATTTCCAGTTGTTTCTGTGCGTGTGTCGCTCTGGGTGCGTAGTTCAAAGATTCCCAGTGATTATTTATTGCGGAACTAAGAAGCACAGTTTACGTAGTCGCTGAAACTCTTTGAACTACGCACCCAGAGCGACACACGCACAGAAACAACTGGAAAACTCTTGCTTCTTAGTTCTGCAATATAAACGGAACTGTTTGTACAGATTTGAATAATTGATTTGAATAATTGGAATTTACACGTTTGTCGATTGATTCAGAATTCTTTTCTTTCATCTACAAATGAACGTTCATCTATAGCCTGTCCGTCCATGGGAGTGGATCTCTGCTTCAGTGTGGTTCTCCCCAAGATTTCTTCTTTTTTTCCCACTGGGTTTTGGAGTTTTTTCTTGCAGAGAAAAAGGGTCTAAGGACAGGGGATGCTTGGGACTTTTTAATCTATTTCTGTGGTTGATTGTTCTTTCCTTTAAAGCCCTGGGAGACGACGTTGTTGTGATTAGGGGCTCTATAAATAAAATTTTATTGATTTGTCCATGTCTGATTCACAATGCATCTAAGAATCTAAAATTTCCCCCTCCCCCAATTTTCTAACAACCCATTCAGGGTCGTCTAGTAACGAATATTTCCTCAGTTGTCTTCATTAAACAACACAGAAACACAGCAGCTGTTTTTGACATACTCTGGTGTCAGATAATAAACTATTTACTGGCTCATTTTAAGTATGATTTTGGACATATACTATAATATCCACCATGTTCTGTTTTATCTTTTAAGCTCCAGCAATGACTCTAATGGACGCCTGAAGCCAAAACTAAACCACTGTGAATATTTTTCTACCATGCGGGAGATTTAACTCATTCCGCAATTTAAAAAATAAATGTCAGTCCTTATGCAAATATACATACAGTCACTGAAACAAATTATCAGACAATCAAAAGACATTTTTAAAGTCCTGTGTGTATTGTGTGACTAAAACGGACAGAAAAGAAAATATGGAATGAATAAAAGCACTGTTTTTTTCACTACAACGACAGATATTGATGTAAGAACTGAAGTGATTTTGGTTATTATTAAGAAAACATGGGAATGAATAGATATCAGCTCTGGTATTAAACTGTTATGAGCTATTTTTGTTTTTAATCATTAAATGTATCCAATCTAGGGATTCTAATGATTGATTAATTCATGGATTATAAATTGGTTGACGTTGTTGTTTGATTAACAGGTGGTAATTTTCCTGAGAACCTGATTTTCTCTTTAAAGAATAAAAACTAAATAGTGTCATATTCCTAAATGACTGATTTCTTATCCCATTAGAGATAGAGTAAATAACATGTACACAGTAAAACTAAATAAATTCTGCAGAGAAATAGAATAAAATATATTGATCTAAAAAGGTTTAGAAGAAACGCAGCATGGAAGAGGTTGACATGGGGGGTGGATCCTCAAAAGATGGGAAGATGCTGTATAAAATATTAATTGTATAATAAACATCCCTAGTCCAAACAAATGGCCCTTTAGTTGTACCAGGCTTTACCAGATTTTTTTCCCCCTCAACTGTATTACTGCATGGATCATTTTAACAGTGTGACCGTCATCTGTGCATTCACAAACTATTTAGTCTTTTTTTTTTTTTTAACAGGGACAGGATTAAAATTTAGAGGTCAGTTTTCATGTAACATTGAACTATGGCACAACATTGCATCATGTTTCTAAAGGCTGTGGTTACTCTTTAAAAACCTAAAAACGTCTCATAATAGATAAAAAAAAAAGAAGTAATTTTGAGCTGGGATAAAAGTGTACTTTTCTCATGATGCATTTCATTTCCCAACAGTCGTTACAACTGTTTATCTACAAATGCATTCATAAACCATTAAAAATTCATGGACATGTATCTTGCATATACTTCATCTCATAACAATCTCTTTTTCGCTCTTAAGTACATCTGTTGACCTGAAAAACTTCCATAAACTGTCACCGATCATTAGGATACCAGCTCTTTTCTCTAACAGCACTGTAGATTTGATGTGTTGTGTATCTGCTGCCAGTGTCATCAGGTCATTGGTGCATAGAAATATAATGTCTCTTTCATTTATAAATTAAACTCAGCTCTTTCCATCGCAGGCACATCTGAACTTGGACAAGGTCCTCAGCCCTGGAAGGCGAAGATCTCCTGTTCTGTGAAACCCAGCTGCTTCACCAACCTACACCGAGAAAGAAGAGAAGTAGTTTGTAATGATCTGCCAATCCTTCAGTTGGTCAGGTCTAGGTTCAGCAATATTATGTGTCACAGCACACTGATATATCTAACGTGTAGCTCCGCCCATGTTCTCTAGACCACCAAGAGCACTATAAAACAGGGGTCTCAAACTCATGCCTTTCAGGTGCCGCATTCAGCCCAATTTAATGTCCAGTGGGCCGGACCAGGAAAATAACAGCATATTAACCTAGAAAAAAAATTACAATTACAATTTTTTGTGTTTGTTTTAGTGCAAACAAACCATATGAGCTTATGTGCTTGCTTTAAAAAAAACTATCCAACAAAAAAGGTGTGAATAACCTGAAAAAAAAGGAAATATCTCAAGAAAAATATCTGCAAGTCTAACAATATTATGCTTCAATGTATCATTTACACATGTGCATTATGGATCAAATCTACTACAAAGATAATTAACTGTTAAAATTGTGCTTAATTTTCTTTAGAAATTTCAGTTTGTTCATATTCCTTCATGTTTTTCACATTTTATTGTTACAGGATAGTTCGTAAGTGTAAATATTTTCCCAATTTAATGTTATTTTTTTCCACTATATGAAAGACAGAAATTTGAAGTTGTCATTATTTATAGGCGTAATCTACATTATTTTCACATCAAAATGAGAAGAAAATATGGAGTAATTCTTTTAATATGTTATTCTGCTATAATTTGACTATAGACCATATTGGCCTGAATGTGGAACCTGAACTATAATCAGTTCCACAGCTTTGACTATATATAATTTTTGCACTTTGCGAATTTATTCTGGGGGCAGAATTGGAACCTTTTCCGGGCTGCATTTGGACCCCAAGCCGAATGTTTGAGACCCCTGCTATAAAACAACATGTAGAGTATCTATAATTATTATTATAAAATATTATATTATATTTATTATTTATTATCATCATATTCTCATTTCTTCCATCAGTTGCTACAGTACTGTGGTAAGAAAATGCACTGAAGTATACGCCATATATCACCACAATACAGTGGCAACAAGAGGCTAATGAATTCATGAAACCGTATCCCTGATTGGCTCTAATCTAAATACTAACATTTGATTGGCTCTGTGGCAATAGCCAAACTGATACTTGGTGCCACAGTTCTTTGGCAGTAGCCGTTCCCAAAAGGAAAAAAGGATAGATCAAAACACAACGGTGAGAAACAAACCAGAAAAATGGCAAATTACAAAAATTAAAATAATAATAATAAAAAAAAGAAAATCTAACACATCAATCAGTGAGAGATAGAAATATAAATCCAATAATCATCAGTTAAATCTTGTGCCGTTTTGTGTAAAAATAAAATAAATAAAAGAAAATTCACATTTCATCAATCTGGTTGTTCCTATGCCTTACCATGTTCTAAATCCAATAGACATAAGACCTCTTTCATTTCAGCTGCTGTCAGGGTCTCCACTAGTGCGTGATTTGTGTTTTTGATGTTTCTACCACTGGCTATGCATCAACCTGCCCCTAGACCTCGAACTAATCAACACCATCTGATCAAAGGTGTTTCCAGCAGACATCTGTTCCTTCAGTCAGACTGAACCTGTCAAACCTGATGTTCTGACGGAAATTTAAGCCACTGTACTAGTCTCTTGAGAATCATTGGATTAGTCTGATAACACCCACAGTTAAACTTATTTTCATACTGCTTCAAATGAGGTCATTGCAGAATCACTGTTATTGTTCTGTGAGTCTGCTTGGTTTGAAGAGCACTTCATGGTTTCAATTCTCCAGAGGAAAGAACTGTACAGCAGCACGGAGAGAAAACACTCTGAACACCTGCCTCATATGGTTCAGAGGACTATTATGGACGTTAGACACTGATCATCCTCCTATCAGCAGCTCTAACTTTATAGACCCTGGGGTTAAGACAAGACCCACCACTGAGTTGTTTTTATGGGGTTACCACCTGTTAGAGTAAATCAAATAACAACAAATGGTGCCTGGCACAACACCCCCCCCCCCCCCCCCCCCCCCACACACACACACACATTTGACCAGATTTTCCCTATCGCTTATTGTTGTGAAAATACATTTTATCTCTGCCAAGGAGGTTATGCTTTTGCCACAGTTTGTGTGTCTGTTTGTTTGTCTGTTAGTGAGCAAGTAAAGTAAAAAAGTTATGGACAGATCTTGATGAATATCTAAATATCGTTAAATAGGTCAATTAATTATATTATATTATTATTATTCTGAGTATGTGCATATATATATATATATATATATATATATGTGTATGTATATATGTATGTATGTATGGCTATGTGTACATATGTATACGTGTGTATGTATACTGTTAAATAATGTAATATGATATACATTAGATATTTCTATTTCAATGTAAGTATGGGTGTATATTATTAGATAATCTATATTATTATTGTATATATATATATATATATATATATATATATAAAAACGTTCATATTGTGAGGTAATTATATTCTTATTTTATTTTCTTTATATGTAAAATTACATTTGTATGAATGTGTTTGTGCATGTGAAAAACTGAAATTGAATTGATCCAAAGGACTTGATTTTTTTTTTTAGGAGAAGGGCGTGGGATTAAATAAGTTTTACTTCTTCCCACTCCTTTTGGAATATGTAAACAAAGCCATGTTTTGTTTATGTGTTGCTTTGTTTTTCATGTAGGCCTATATGTTTTTTATTAGTTGAGTGCTATTGTATAAGTTGTAGCATATTCAAAATAAATTAACTACAAACAAACAAATTCTGCTGCCTAAACTGCACATATAAATCTATTCTAAACTCTCCTATATATAACCCAGTACTTAAGTGTAATTTATTCATTAAAAGGGGTGCTCATCACTCACCCTATTGTCAGCTCTGTAAAAGCTGTGGGACCACACACACATACATAACACCTCGACCCCTCTGGCCTCTGGACGAAGCCCTTCAGCATGGACTCATCCACGTGGCCCCTCCTGCTGCTCCAGCTCTCACAGGGTTCAGACAGGACATACTCCACCTGAAACCTAAAACACAACACACACTCGCTGAATAGATTGACATGTTTTACTGCTTAACATGGATGACTTGAGCTGCATATAAATAGTGCCTCACATTCAGATCTGCATGGCCATGTCCTTGGTATAACCGACATTAACATCCTTCTTTTTCTAAATATTAAACTAACCTTGTTTTTAAATGAAAGGCTTTAAATGGCTTCAATGTCAATGAAATACTCTATAACTTCTGAAAGTGTTCAGACTTTGGTCTTTTCTACTTGTCTGACCCTGGAACTATGCTAAAGGAGTCATATTTTTACTAAACCTATTTTTATTATTAGTCTTTAGTTCCTTCATTTTGTTTTTTGGATCCTAATAGTTACAAAACCTTGAATTTGAACCCTCCAGGTGCTGCAAAGCTATTATTATATTCATTTTAGCAAAACAACCCTTTTCAGTTTAAGTCTATAACTAGTTACATCACAACATTTGCACCTATAACAGGGTTCCTACAGCTCAGGGCAAGTTAAATTCAAGACTTATGAAGACTTTTTTTAATGCAGTTTGAATTAAATGTACTCAGAAATAGGGTTGAAGAATTAATGAAGAATTCACTCCCAAACATAGCATTTACAGTTTATGTAGAACAGAGGGAAACGCTTTAAAATGCATAATTCTATTTAAAAATCAAAATATCACTTCTTTAACAATAGATTTAATGCTACATATTTGAAAGCAAAAGTCAGATGACATAAACAACCTGCTTATAATAATAATGATACTACTACTACTACTACTACTAATAATAATAATAATTTTGATTAATCTGAGATGTATCCGACAACAACATATGTTTCTAATGTAATAACAGTAAAATAAAAAATGAGGACTTTTATTTTTACCAATACTTTTTAAATCATACTTTCCGCTTCAGTGTTTAATGCCATGTTAATGTTTTATCTACGTCAATAAAATATCTTATTTCATCAATAACAGCCTCCCAAAGTAGAGGTATAAGTGGATGACGTCATATGTTTCCCTTACTCATCTCAAAGGTGCTCTGTGCTGTTTTTTTCTTTCTCTTCTACAGCCTTGTTTCCTGTACCGTGTATAAAACTGGAAACATAGATGCAGTTTGTGAAGGGCACAGATAATAGGGCCACAGTACCTTTCATCATGAGTAGCCAGTTCATCCAGTTCACAGCGCCAAAGAATGTCTTCCTCACGGTGGTTAAAAAAAAGCAGCTTGGTTTTTCTGAGAATAAACATATTGTGCATTTAGATAAAGATCCTTGGATTTGAAATGTTAGCAATGACACAAACAGACACAGAACACATGAAGAAGAAACATGCGGCAGAGTGGGGGCGTTTTATGAGAATATGATTGTGAAAACAAGAAGTACATATTATAATTTGGTTTTCTTTTCTGTTTTGACAATAGGAAGGACTTGATACTAAAAATATAAGGAGTTTACTGAGCAGTAATGCTCATGTCCAATCAGTACAGCTGATTTTCTTTTTCATCTTTATGTCCTTTTCTGAACCTTACACACCCTGATAGCTTTAATTATACGAATTAGAAAACACACAACAGATTTAACATATCGTTACGGTGACACTTTTTTTTTTTTTTTACCTCAGACTTTAGATATGTATGAGTCATCAGTAATTCTATTGTTAATCAAGTGAACAGAACACACATTTGACTGGTGTCCTACTAAAAACTAAATATAACATACACATTCAAGTAGATGAATACTAATTTGACAGGCAGACACCCTATTTTCAACTTTAATACTTCAATAACTGCTTTTAGTAATAAGGTGAATATGTAAAATGTATTATGTACCACTAGGCAATCTTTATAAATCTTTGTGACAATTGAAGGGTCATTTCCAGCCTAGAATCTTTCACTCATGGTGTCTAAGCTTTGCTCCTCCACCTTGTGGGTTGTTCTACTGGGGTTATTAACCCACCAACAAAGGGGAGGCAAGGCGTATTATTTTTGGTTTGGTTCATTTCTTTATTTGTTTGCAAAACTAAGGGGTTTTTTTGTTTGTTTTTTTAAAGAATTTTTTGTTCCATTTACTTAAAATGTGCAAAAATCACTTGTCTGTAGCAGCAAAACTGTTGTTTGAATTCATACAATATTGGTTTGGTAAGGGGCGAAATTCCACAGGGCTACAAAAACATCAATTTTGTTTAAATTCACTTCAAACTGTGCACATTTTTAGAAGCAAGTGGTACGCTGACATCAGCACATACATGGACATGATGACATCAGTTGGATCAATGTCAAAATAAGCTATAATACATGCGAGAGGCAGAGTTTGTTGTGTCTGACACCACTTGTTTCATATTAATAGTCTGTCAGAACTAAAAGTGTTTGGTTCATTCACCTTAAACTGCTGAACATTGGTGTTGATATAAAGTCATGATGCTGAACAGCATGTGGTTGGCTTATGTTTAGCTGCAGATGCCATCAAGTTTATCATTAAAAGTTATGGACATCTGCAACACTTCATGCTGTTTAGTCGAGTGACCTTGTTCTACATTCTGTTTATGTATGCTGGGTAGTTGAAGCTGCAATACTGCAAGCACCATTTGGTTTATCCCAGTGGAAAAGTCTACAAATTAAGTTATTCTTCTCATTTCACTATAAGTAAGATTTTTTTTTATTTTATTTTTTTACTAATAATTCCTCTTTTTCCTCAAAAAAGTGAAATTCTTTTCCTCATTTTCCTCAGAAAGGGAGGAACTGAAATGTTATCTGAGTAGAGTAAAATGTTCTTCAATTTGAATAAATTTCCTGTGCACTGTTAGAGGGATTGCAGATCTGTCTGAGAGGATAAAAAAGTCCTTCTGTCAGAGTAAATGGAACCATGGGTTTCAGTTGTATTTCCTCCTAGAATACACCCAGAGATTTGTAGTTGTACGGCTGAGTTTACACAAGCTTTCACAATATCACTGCAAAAACAATGAATGAGCCAAGTTTTATTTTCCTATTTTGGTATTTGCTCTTCCCATTTACTGCTGCTGTGTCTTATTTATCGAGTGTAAAGGAGTATGAACAAATCTACAAATACAAGCCAGAATAAGGCATACTTTGCCTTTACACCTATAAGTAGGATTTGACTTCTTATACCACTGATGTTTGTCAAATGTTTAGTGAACTTTGAAATTCTCACCTGACTGTCTCTATGTCCCGTAGGGCCACCTGGATAACTCTCGCCATTGGTGTAAACCCTGTGCCTGCTGCTAATAGGTAGAGATCTGTGACATCACGGAGGGGGCGGAGACTGAAGGTGCCCTCTGGACCACTAACAGACACACAGTCACCTGGTGAGGAAAAATACATGCGAAGAAAGTATCATTAGCATCAGAGTAACAGCATCCAAAGAAGCATAAACTTAAAACAATAAATATAAGTAAAATACTCCTGGCTCAAAACACGATATTCAAAATCTAACTGAAGGGACATTTTAGAGTCAGTTTGACAGATTAGTCTTGATAAATGACCCACATTTTTACTTTTAAATGTATTTTGGCTTTCGTTGATGATCCAAAACAAGGAGCTCCTTTCTAAATTGTAAAAACAGTGGTGTCTTAATGCAGTCATTAAAGTTAAAACAAAGTGAAGACTTTTAAACTTTTCCAAGACGGAAAACAACAGATCAATGCCCACTCGACCTAACATCCACTCTTGAAAAACAAAATACGATGGGAAAGCGGCAAGGACATTAGTGTTAAGTAACATATCCACTGAAGCTTTAATAGAAAAATTTCAATAATTCTTCTAAAAGCCTTGGAAACCCCTTGAGAATAGCATTCTCTAATGGTATAGACAAGGTTCGACCCCGACTCCGAGAGCGGAGGGGTGTTGTTCCGCCATGAAGGGAAATATTTTTCGATAGTCAATACATTATCATCCTTATTCTACAGGTTACTACAGGTTATTAGTACTACTATTCTAACAGACTGGATAAAGTAGTCGTTACAACGGAGCGAATAGTTACTTTTTAAGTGGCCGAACTACCTGCGGAGTGATATGGTACCGTAAATCTGAAGTGACAAAACTCGTTGCCACTGGCAGCGGGCGTTAATGGCGCAGCGGGCGGTTATAAAAAAAAAATCCACCCTCAGAAGGCTGGGAACGTTCATTCAAAGTGAACGGGAGCTGTCGCAACGTTCTAGAGGGCCGTAGAATTAAAAAGAATTTTTAAAAAAAATGTTTTTTTACATAAGCTCATATAAGAGATACGCCACCAATGTGAACAAAGACACACCAAACATCCTCTGGATCTTAATTTGTGTTTTCTAGCAGCTTAAACATATGTTCTGTTAATGCTCCCACTTCAAACAAATGCTACATAATTCATTTTGGTAATAAACTGGTCAACAAAGCACCACATAATTTTAGGATGTCAACAAATGTAACCAGTAACAACATGTGCACATGGCTCGTTTTGAAACAATCTTCAGAGGAGACATCTGAGAGTTTTGTCTTTTGTACCTGTGTCTGCATGACAGCGACGTCTCCGAGGAAGAGACAAATGAGGGAAAGAAAAAGTGAGGCAGCTGCAGGAAAGGAACACTGCATCAGCTGGTCAATTATTCAGAAATTCACAATTTACTTGAAAGTATGAACGTTTGATGATTCCGTGTTGATATGATGGGTTTAGACGACGGCTTATGAAAAAGTAGGACCTTATTTCTCCTGTCCTCTACAATATTCAGACAGTTTTGTGAGTGTTTCCTGACATTTAGAGAAGACACTACTATCTGGATGACTGGCGAAGAAAGAAATATGAAGCAAAAATGCAAAATAAATACAATGACATTGTGTTTTTCCTCGAGTGATTTTTTTTCTCCCCCAGTGTTTAGTATTTTTTGTTTTCGTTCCTTTTAGAGTGTTTTTGTGTTGCATTGTTTTATAGTATGTTCTTGGTTCTTGAAGAATTGCAAATAAATTTAGTTATTATAAGCCCTGCATCTGAATCCTCTGACAATATTGTTCTTTCTTTGTATACTCTGGCTTACTCCAACAGTCCAAAGATGTGCACCTTCACAGCTTAACTGGTCAGTCTAAATCAGCTTTAAGTGAGTTTGAGAACGAATGAGCATTTGTCTCTATTCATCAGACCTGTAATGGACTGGTGACGTAACCATGGTGTACCTCACCTTCACCTGATGTTGTGTGGGAAAGGCTACACAGGTAAGCGCTTCAGAAAACAAAACAAAAACTGAATTGAAAAGAAAATCCATATCGGTTAATAAGACATGATAAATACAACCTAACCCAAGTGGTTAATTAAATTTCCAAGTGTTCTCCTTTACATACACTTTTTTAACCAGCATGTTCCATTTTTGTGGCACAGAAATAAGGAATCGAAATCTGTGCTGCTCTTTGTATGATGGTCAGGATACATTATGCACTAGGCCTCTTGTATTTTATCAAAATGGTCCAACAGGAGGCTGGAAGGACAGTGTGGTTGTTATCTGTGATGCACTCAGCATGGAAGGACACTTCTCTCCTTAATGCTTATACATTTGCAGCAGGACTGGTTAAATAAAGGAAGGAGGTATGATAAGACTTTTGTGTGATCAAATCTCTCTGTCTCTGGTGCAAACACGGAGTAGGTTTATTAAATGTAAGAAAGCCTTGAATTACATTTTTATGCTGTAGGAATCTTCACAAATTGGCAAGAGATAAAGACTGAGTGCCACAAAATATATATAGAAGCTGCACTTTCTTACTTTACAGATAGATATATGGAGGAATTTCAAGAAATGTAACAAAATGAACCATTTTTATACCTGGATCCACACATTTTGTTTCATCCAGAATGCACTCTGGTGGCTGTCCAGGCAGTAGACCCTTAATGATTTTTTTCCCCCTCCCCTTAACTTCTTTCACTTACCAGTCTGGAGGCTGTTGAGATGTGGGGTGAACATTCCGTTGGGGTAGACTTTGATCATGAGGTAGAGGTCTGAGTCCTGTGAAGAATGCTGGGAAGATGCTGACAGAATCTGATCTACAGGAGTGTATGGTCTCACTACCTCAGCATCTAGATAAGGAGAAAAGAAACTAAATCAGTCACGAAATGTCAATTCATTTCATTAGACGAATAGAAAATCAGTAGTAGACTGTTTTTTTTTCTATAAAGTAAATGTACTGATGTGTTCAGGTGCTGAAAACTCTTCATAATTAAAGCTATGTTCATACTGTCTTAATATTTAATATATGAGAATGGTGGGGTATACTATATCTACATATACAGTACTGTGCAATGGCCTTAAGTCACCTTTAGGTTGTTTTAGTCACTGAATAGTTGAAATGGAAAAAATATGTATTTATTTGTTTCAATAAAAAACTAGAAAAGCACTCAGACAGCAGAGACCTTCGCCAAGGCAGGTCATCACCCCTGATCACCACCAAAATGTAATTTATTCCTCGTGCCAGTATCAACATTTCCTGAAAATTTCATCCAAATCTGTCCATAACTTTTTGAGTTGTCTTGACAAACAAACTGATGGAAACATAACCTCCACCATTTTTGGCAGAGGTAAAAATACACTGAGTAATTAAGAAAGGAAACTAGTAATGTGAATAACTGATGGTGAAGTGATCCCAATCAGCCTCGAAGTTGGTTTAACAGCTGCTTAATCAACATAATTATTTTGCAAGATGTGCGCCATTTGTGCCAGACTTTAGACTGTTCTTACTTTTATTTTGTTTTAACATGTTCACGGTTCTATGTTTAGTATATAAATGGGATATAAGAGGGATACGTCTCAAACATGCAGAGCACTGGCTCCCTAGGAACAGGGTTGCAACTACTCGTATTTTTGCCCATTTATCCTTTTTCATTGCTATAGTGTATTTGTCAGCTGCTGTGACAAACAATCTTATCTCATGTCATCTCATTTTATCTTATACAAATGAGAAGAATAAGCAGATGAGGCCGACTATGTGAGACTAAAACAGCAACATTTGCAGGTTTGATTTTGCTTATTTCATGTTTATTTCAGCTCATTTCTTTCATCAGCTTCAAATCACCAATGCATTACAATAGTGGAATATGTTTAGTCTTTTATGTCTCCTCTTTTAGTGCTATAAAAAAAAAAAAACACATAATGGGATCCTCCTTCGTTTTATGGGCTTGTCAGTAAAAGACTTGTGCAGCTTTGTAAGGGTGTTTAAAACAATATATACATCAATATATAATTTCATGCCCATTGCACTGTTACGTTGCTTGTTGCTAATTCAAATTGGAATTGTATTTACTACTGACATGATACCATCGACACAAGCTGGTGATGTAGGATACGCTTTAATTTGTCATCATGACACACCACTTCAGACAGTTTGAATAAATCAAACCTGTTTACAATTCTATGCTGATCATTGTCCGCTTTTGGTATTACAGAAATATAAATAGCTGATTATTTTTGTCTATAGCAGTGTTTTTCAACCTTGGGGGTCACCTGGAATTGAAATGGGGTTGCTATAACTCAATGAATACTTGAGATATCACCATAAAATTACATGGGTATATACATAGAATTAATGTGGATCAGATGCAATGATCCATTTGAGTAAAGGTCAAAGGTCAAGGTCGTATTTAGGAGAAAGGTCAACATCACATTATTGTCTCTAATTCAAGAACGTGTTGTCATAGAAACTTGAGATTGGCACAAAATAGGGGTGAGATTAGGCATTCTCTGAATACTTGTTTGTTCAGTATTAATTGTCAGCCTTGTAAATACAAGCTGGCCTGACTGTACATATTCTGGCAAAGGAAAATAAAATTCTCACTTTGTGCAGTAATCTACACCTGGCTTTTCTGCCTCCATCCTTATTTACAACATAGTAAAGCAAACTATTACATGGTCAGAATGAAATTAACTTTAGGGAAAAAAGTCTCCAGAAATGTGTGATGTTAAAATGAGATCATGAGCCAAAAAAGTTGGAAACCACTGGTCGATAGCATAATATAAATGCAGAAGGTGTGCATTTCTTACCTTGAATGAAGGCTTTGAGGTAGACATGTTTTCCCACAGGCACATGCATGACGGTTCCACAGGGAAGTTTCAGCCTGAACAGATGTGTGTTGTGGTTTACTTCAGTCTTAGAAACTAACACGCAATCCCGATAGTAGATAGCTATGAAATAAAAAAAAAGCAGATATAGGTTTCAAATATAAATAATTCAATATCACAAGGCATTTATGTAAAAAAAATAAGCTTTTTTTTTTAAGCCATTTGGTTCCAAACAGGGCCCCCCACTTTCCCTCTAGAAAAGAGAAAAAGAATCTAAAACAGAAGCAAAAAATACATTTGCTTAAAGTACTGTCTGCAAATGACCCAGCTGGGGACACTGGTTACTGATGTCTAACAGACCATGGCAATTTAATATTGAATTATTATGATTCCTTGGGAGAAGATATATTTTATTTCAATGGAAGCATAAATGAAAAAAAATTGCATGATACGGTACATGTGATTGCCGTTCTAATCATGGCTGAAGAAAAAAAAGAACATTTTCCCCTGTGGTGGATGATTTGTTCTGCATTTTCTAATGAGTGCTAAAAGCCCAAGAGGAGAACTCCATTATAGTAATTTTGGATTGTAATACAATTATTTTGATTCATTGGAAACATTTTGTCGTGCACAGTCTTATTTAATCTGCTTGTTACTGTGGAGTGCATGAAGAAGAAAATGCAGAAGAATGGTACTGCTCAAAAGGAAGGTGAGTGTTGTGGTGCTAAATATTAAAACCTTTCTACTGAGTTTCTGGGGTGATATGCATGAAAAGACACATTCTCAATAATTTACTGGGGCAGAAAACTTATCATTATGAAGGTGATGACGGTGTGGGAATGTGGGATTAACTCGTGAATATAAAAAGGCAAAGTCCTGCTTCATCTACTGTGTGCACCACTGAAGATAATTTAGAAAAATATATGAAGAGTTTAATTTCATTGATCCCATCTGAATTATGCCACCCTTTAGACTCATGATGCTTGTTTATTCATAACACATATTACATAGTACCAGACTTTACAGGTCAAAAAAGTTATAATTTGTGGCAATGACAGTTAAATAACATTTAGCAGTGTGTTAAACACCTCAGTGGACTGAATGTGGTACATGTCCATAACTACATATATACTATATTTCACTTAATTCATCCAGAGTGAAGCAAGAAGTATTAATACAGTAAAAAAAAATCACAATAGGTTTGGTCATGCTAAAGCTGAAGAGATATAATCAACTAGGGTGATCACATCAAAATGATATGACTTATGTGACTTTCCAGTATGCATCTGCTGTATGTATTTGCATATTTTTGAGTGTCTTTCTTGACTTGTATAATCATCTTTTAAAATGAAAAATATCCTATGTATCACCGAAATTGATAAGAAAAAAAAATAGAAAAGGTATTTGCCCAAGTAGATCACACCCCCACCCTCTGATCACCAAAGTTTATTCATTTGTTTCTTGAGCCAGTATCAACATTTTCAGAACATTTCCCAAAAATCCATCAATAACCTTTTGAGTTATCTTGCTAACAGACGAACCCCAATGAAAACATATCCTGGCAGAGGTAATTACTTGTCTCAACGTTGACTGTAATGCAATTGTTTTCCCTGTGATGCTGTCCACATGGCTGATAACGTATTGATTTTGTCTCTATAAAAATACTCACTCATTTTTTCTCCAATTCTTTAACTTAATGGAAAACCCCTGATCTCACCTCTGTCTTTCTTGCGTAGAAAAGTGTTGTGGAATTCTAGCGATTGTCCAAGACTCGCCCATTTCCCTTTTGCCTGCTTACGTATCGTGACTTGGATCTTCCCTACTGCACATGCTGTGTGGACTGTTGAGAGAATGACATTTTCAGGAAAACAATACAATGAATTCACAAAAGCTTACATTTGACAGATTTTTTCTTTTCTTTTCAAATACGCTCTCATGGTTTGTCTTACCTGAAACATTTCCCTCAACTTCTTCAGCAAGCCCTGGAAGAGTATGAAAATGGACATTTAAGAACTCGAATGTCAAGTGCGTGACTATGGCTATTTTGATCATTTGTGCTTTAATTTCCATGTGCAAAAGCAAAGTTTTATATTATTCTATTACTCCGCTGCTGAGGGTGAGGCAACGGGTATTGTTCTGGTCCGTTTTGTTTGTCAACACTTTAGCAGAAAACTATTGGTTCAATTCATACTACATTATTCAAATTTTGTATAATTTAAAAAAATATTCACATGTTCTTATAATGGACAAATTACATGCAAAGGGCACGGTTTTCTGAGCCGCTTTGTGTTATTTTACTTTACTTGACCTTTGAATGCAACTATTTTCCTATGAATGTAGATCTTTTCTATTATCGATGAATGGGTTTAGGCTGCAACCAATTGAATATCTTTTCATATGGTAATGCAAAAAAAATCTCATTAGAGCGATTTTCCCCTTTTTTTATTTGCCTATTCTGTTCTCTTTGATTGAGGGGATATTAACAAAAAGTAAAAAAGTGAGATTAATTATTCACAAACCATAGATGGGATATTTACAGAGTGAGGTAAAGCATGTCACAAAAAAAAATGCTCATAAATCATGTAAATCCTGACATTTATTATGATTCACAACTGCTTTCTTTCACAAAGATTCATTACAATTAAAGTGGTATCTTTTACTCACGTAAATGTATCATATAAGACATTTTCTGCAGAAGCACTTCAAGTCGTAAAACACCTGCCTCCAGGTCAACAATGGTACAGCCTGAGTTTGGAATCTACAGGAAGAATAAGTACATTTGTCTTAGATGAAATTTGTCAGTCTTTTCTAATTATCTGTACCTGCGACAATCTAATAACGGACAATTTCATGTGTACACATTTACCTTCCTTTTCGCATAAATAACAAGATGAACAGTCACATCAGTTTGGAACCAATCGTACCTGTTCCAAAGACAAAAAAAAGTACATATTATGGTCATTCATTATTTGCTCAAGGAGTATTAAAAAGTGCATCATGTCTGTTGGTAGATATGCTGTTTTTAGTACCGTGGCCGACTGTCTTTGTCTGGCGGAGGGGCCACTGAGGTAGCTGGGGCAAGGCCAGTGGGAGGAGGAGGAGGAGGAGGGAGGATGGCTGAGAAAACAATACCAAAGACAAATCATACAGAAGAAGAAAATTCACATAAAGGTTAGGCTTCAGTGTACTGTCTATAAATGACTTCACTGCTTTCCTGAAATTCTGACATTTAAAGAAAATACCCCGTGTCCAGTTTTGTTTTGTTTTTTAGACAGAATGTATATCGTTTACTAATGATTCAAAAGTAGCACAGCCGAAGTCAAAAATACTTTGCATGATTCAAATCTGCAGATATGTGAAAGAGTGTGTCTGTATGTAAATTGTACATATATATACCGTTAAGAGCTGTGGTAGCTTTAGTGGCCATCCTACCCACCAGACACTCCTTCAGCATGGATTCATAATTTACCCACCGATGGACCTATGGGCAAAATAATTTATGTTACCATAAAAACACTTCTTAGAGCACTCACAAAGGCCAGCAAAACAAAACATGGTCAAGTGCACCCAAGGAAAGAAAGCTTGTTTTTATTCCTGTTGAGCTAGTTGTCAAGAATGAATAAGACATAAAGCTTTATTTTACAGCTGAGGCTTTTAAACAATGACACTTCCAGTTCTGTAGGAATATTTGTGACATGTGGCAGTGAAAAAAATTAGACTCTACCACTAAAACATCTATCATAATCAACATCATCATCACTTTTATATTAACAGAATTTCAGAGATACCTGAGAGGAATAGTGTTTGTTTTTCTGTGTTAGCTAAATATTTGGATGAAAGAATGAAATCAGATCAACATAACCTGTGAGCTCCCAAAAACATTTGAATTCTAGTTGTATGAATTTGCATGAACTTAAAGTATCTTGATCACTGTATTTATATTAATTTAAAGACACTTGATTATTGTACTTGTATGAATTATTACATATTTAAAGACATTTATATCTATTTAAATATTACTAATACCATGAGATAATTTGTCTTACCTGTCATGCAATATCACAATTAGTACTCTGTATATACAGATGTGCGTCATGACCTGTCCCATGTCCAATGAAGTACCAATGCCCAAAACGTCACTACTGTAGCAAATAACTATTTTAGCACACAGGTTGTGTGAACCTGATTTTTCTTTCATCCACTGTTTCTTTTTGGTATTCTGTACACCTTTTAGCAGCTGGATGTGTCCGTCCCCAGCTCTTATCTACGTACTTGACCCCTAATGTTTAAATGACACAGTCGTACCTGATCAAATAGGTCAGTGCCATCTATGCCAGCAGCCTTCATCAGCTCCTCCTCTCCACCAGGGTGATAGTCCATATAAGGAGTGACATTGTAAACCATACCTGAAGGCACACAGAGAAAAGGGGATTTGTGGAAAGATGTGAAAGTCTAGTGCCCTCTGGTGACAAATGGAAGCAACACAACCAGAGACCTATGACAGATGATTATTTGTCAAGACACTTCCAAGACACAGCCAAGCTGCAGTTTATACACTACTAGAAAATCTACGAAAAAGCAACAAACCTCTAAAATGGTGATGCTTCATACATATCTGTAGAACAAAAGACCCAGGAAATCATCACAGATTTGAAGAGGACATTACAGATTAGCACAACCACCTAGTGTCAAAATGTGAAATATGAATACAATCTTCATGAAATAAAGGAGTAAGATAAAGGATCTTACTACACGTTGGTGTTAGAATTTGGTTGTTTTTTTTCTGTCAGCAGGATTATTTCAAAAACAATTAATAAATTGATACAAGGGTAGATCATCAGTCAAGACAGTAGCACTTATTACATTAAAGATATGTATGTCACTTCAAGCTGAAGATTTGCCCCTTTTGAATAAATGATTAGCTCATCTTCTGTTTCTACAGAGTACACAGGCAATACCCATGATGACCTGGTGCATTGTACACATCTCTCTTTCTGAAGCACATCTCTCTAATTTGTACTTTATTTGACAAGGACAAAAAAGATAAAGCATCATCAAGTGGACATCAAGCATCCTTCGGTAATCCTACTGCTGTCTTTTTTGGTTCTTTATTTCTCTTGAGTGTGACCCATTCTCTGTCAGAGTACAAAGGACTCTCACCTCTTATACATGTCCAACAGTCAACTCGTGTATTGTGTTTCTGCAGCTCCTCCTGAGTAACTTCAATCAGACGCCCTCTCAGACCAGTCAGATCTTTGCCACTTTTGGCAAAGCGGATCCAGTCCATGAGACTGTGACCTGGCTTCAGAGCCACCTAAAATAAAGGACATTGTGTTATTGGTGGAGTGTCATTTCATTTATCCTGGCCAAGTTACAGGTTAAGTTGTACTTATTTTAAAGCACAAACATTTTTAAAATGTTTCTTGGATACATGTCACAAACCTGAGTTGCAATGATGTGTGTTAGTTAAGCCAGATATCGCTTGAATATTAATAAACACAGGCTGAGATGTTAAAAGTTCTAAAGTTATGTATTAAAATGACCAAGTGTCTGAGAATGTTCCTGCAATTATTTCTCCAAAACCAAAGCAGTTAAAATACAGTCTTGGTTGGCAAACATATATCTGTATTATTAACAATAAAAAATCTATACCTTAAAACCTCCTGACCCTGATATGTAACTGCTGGTTATTCCTCAACAGGGGTTCAAAACATGGTGACAGTTTTGTTTGTTTGTTTGTCTATGGTGACAGTGAAGTTTCTTCTTAAGTATATTATTTGAATACTTCTTCTGTAACGTAAGGTACGTGAATCTAGAATATACCTTGTTTTACGACTCGTCCTGTGTGGTAACATATGGGGCATCTTAATACACAGTAGCAGATGTCAGTATTACCTTTATGTAAATAGACACAGTCACTTATAAATAAAATCACATTCTGGCAGACTTTACATGTGCTGCCGTTATGGGTTATAGTATTTCTACTCAAGGCTGCGTTTACCTATTTCATAGAGGATGTTATTTCCTGTAGACGCAAAACTGACAGTTGGACTTTTTTTTTTTGGGGTTGGGGGGTACTCGTACCTTGTTTCTCCCGGACTGTCCGGAGGGAGCCACCCTTTGCTGGGAGCTCGGAGCTGGGAAGGACTGGGTCGGGATGTTCAACATGTTGGTAACGCTTCGGAAGCACCCCAAGTTCTGAAGAAAACCTGTTAAAACCAACCGTATGTTACCACAATACTACACGAACTGCCGGTCTCTAGTTTCAGTAGGTGCTAGGTTTTCCTGCTGCACGTTATTTCCGTGTTGTGACACATTTCTGTCAAAACTGTGTTGAGCAATGCTGCTTAGCTAAGAGGCTATGCTAAGCTAGGCTAACGACACATAACGCGAACCACCTTAAAAATGTCACGGGAAACTACGTACCGATACATTGAGCTACGATTTAAGTACGGTCGTCCGTGTTAATTTACAAGAAATCAATAAAAACTGTTCGGTGGCTGTCAAATTACTCCGACTAGCTATTTAACTTCAATACCATCTATAGCTTCGCGACCGTGTAAAGACTACAATGACTGTCGCAGCTTATGACGTCATGTCAACAAACAGTGTCATTAACAGGCGCCAGTATAGTGTCTTCTAACGTTCGGACGATTTCACCATTTTACGAACTTGTAATTACAAAAACATAGCAAGAAATTACTGTAGTAAATGCATTCATAGTATTCTGTGGCCTAATGTTCCGGTCTAATTAAATTATTATATTGCTTAATTTTCTACGTTCCCATGTCAATGATTTGCTACTTATCTTAACGAAATCATCGTAACAATAAATTCCTTTAAAAAAATCAACTCACAAGTTCCTAACAAAAATTAAACCATTAATTTAACAACACGTACATGAATGTAGTTGTACCATAAAATTACTTAAGAATGTAGTCAAATAGTAGTGTAATTATAGGTAATTACTCCTAAAAACAGGAATACTTGAAGAAGTGACATTACATCCACATATTGTGACTTCTTATCATAGCTAGAGAATCAAACTGGGAAAAATTACTACTAAAATACTAAAGAAGATGTTGCCTGGAAAGTAAAAGTAAATAATAATAAATAAAATAAAATAAAAACCTTCAAGCTAAATGCCATTACCTTACCTGAAAATAAATTGTTGAAAAAAGTGGTGACAGATGAGTTGTGGACTCCTACTGACCCACTTTCACTGTCACTGTCATCATCATCATCATCATCATCTTCCTCTTCGTCTCTCTGGTTTTTATCTGACATTGTGAAGCATGGCCTCTATCACACTGTGCTTGTATATTTACATTCTTCATCTGCTTTCCCTTATGGCAACTGGAGGGTTTTCCTCTGCAAGTCTAATCTGTTAAGAGGATTCAAGGATCCTCTGACTTGAAAGTAAAGGTGCATGTGTACTTCAATGTCTAATGTAGTTTTGACAGTACAATAGGAGAAAACCTTGAATGTAAATAAAATGCTCCAGTAATAATAATAATAATAATAATAATAATAATAATGTAATTTAGTTTAATTAAGTTGTTTCTATTTAATACTGTGATGTGTTACAGAAGTATTTTACCACAGGACAAACACTTAAGTTAGGTTACAGTTCTTATATATTTTTTTTTCACATTGTTGTTGCTTTTGTATCAACCTATAGGCATTATGAGCATTTTTAATTGACAAAATAATAATATACAGTATTTGATTAAAGGGTATAACATAACTTGAGTGCAATAAAATATATCAACAAACACAGGGGTGGCAGATTCGATGAGCAGATTGTCCAATGATTAAAGAGTCAGCGGTTCAAATCCTGGCTCTGATTGTCCACACGTAGAAGTGTCCTTGGGCAAGACACTAAATGCTAAATTGCTCCTTGTAAGGTCTGCCAGCAGTCGCCTACTTGTGTAGGTGAAGGTGAGGTCCATATGTGAAGGTCTTTGAGAACCTTCAATGAGGAAAAATGGCATTGTCCATTTTATTTAAGAGATTAAAAGAAAGAGATATAAATCGGCTACAATAAAGAAATGGAAAATAAGCTTGGAAAACATTTAAGCAAATATTAAAATAATTAATGTTTCAGACAGAAAAATACAGAGTAAAAAACACTCACCACTTTTTATTACTCAATATTTGAGTTATTTAGGAAAATTATTTGGTTCTGTGACAAAAGGTGAAAACTATGACATTGATGGAAATATGCATCATAAGCATTGTTTTTCTGTAGGTGTTTTTCTATGTTGCTTCCTGCAGATGGCAGCATAGATCAACAGTTTTTCAGTTTAGATAGATAGATAGATAGATAGATAGATAGATAGATAGATAGATAGATACTTTATTGATCTATGTAAGACATTATTTTGTGATAACAGCAGTAACAAAAACCCACACTGACCCAATCCCAAAGATAACCAACATTTATTAGCCTGATTTACCTCTCTGTGCTCTTGTGTATTCTGCTTTTTTTCTTCTTTTTTTACACCCTCTCCTCTCTCTTCTTGTCTCCCTGTAGATCCAGCACAGGGGCACATAATTACAATTTCAAAACCATTTGCCAGATCATTACCAGCTAATCCCGTGTTTGGTCTGATGAGTCACGCGCCTCATTTGCCACGGTGGGGGCAGCCTGGGGCCCTTTCATACTCACTGGCCAAGGACCACCGGCCTGCACTGTGGCGCCTCCAGACTGAGTGCAGGACCTGGGGAAGGATGGGGTGGAGGGTTACACTTTAAGAATCAGAGATCACAGGAGTGGACACAATGGAAATGTGGAAGAATCGAATTTGATGATTTTCAATTATCATTTTTGTACACTAAGATATCTACACTGGACTGTACAATAGTGTTAAGCCTAACAGTTTTGCAGTGTTGAGCAAAAACACTTCTACACATTTTTTCCCCCCAAACTGTAAACAATTATCTTCTCTTTTTTCATTTAAGAACTAAAAAAAGACGGTGGTAGAATGTACTGTAATAGTGTAACACCAATGAACTTCCATAAGCTCTTAGTTTCTTCAAATAAGTTATTCAGAATGTTGCAAACACATGACAGAAAACATAGAAATCACATGTGCACAATGTAGTTTTCAATTAACTAAACAAGCAAATGGTTTAAACAAATAAGTTAATTATTTTTCAGTTAAAAAAAATACCTGACAGAACATACCTTTTTGTACTTTCTTCAAATGAGATATCTGTAGTATTGCATCTTTAAAATATTACAAATGTGATTTAAAAAAGGACCATCTGAGTGTTTAGAATAAAAAGCTCTTTTTAATTATAAACATATGTAATCAGTATAAACAAAGGGAAAATCAGACAACAACAAAGAAGACAGACTGATAAATCAGCTGGCCAATATATTGATTTTTCTCAATATCAGCCATGTGCTTTCATTGTTTTTTGAAGGACAATTATTTGATCAGCAGTAAAAATGTTATCAGGTATTTGATCAGGCAGTTGTGTGGGCAGCACTTGAAGTTCATTAAATGTTAAAATTAGTATGTGCACATCATGTATTAATACATTGACTTATTTTAATGCATACAAATCTCAAGTATCTGACTGTTTCGAATGTATTTTACAATGTGTTAAAAAAGAAAAGAAAAGAAAACTACCCTAAATATCAGCTTCATAAATGAACTGTAGATATTATCACCCGTCGGTTGACCAATTTTTTTGTATTTTAAATTGGGCATCGTCCTCAGGAAAACTCCTATTGGTCGACCTCTAAACTTCATCCCACCACTGATCATTTAGAATATGAATACTACATACAACCCCTCTAAAGTACATAAACTATTCTATCCTATTGTTTGCTTTAACAGCCTTCAGCTCAGTCTTATTTAAGGCAACAGTAGACAGCTGCCTGGTGGTGTTTAAGCTCTCATGAACCCACTGCACTCTACCTGCTCAGCACCAAAGTTAGTCACTGGAGAATCATTAGACGTGTTTCCACTATCGGAACTTCTGGACCGTTTTACAGGAACTTCGCGGTATGTGAGTGTTTCCACTGACGGGGCCGTTCCAATAGGGCAGCCTATTCTGAACTTTTACAGGAACTAACGGAGTTCCTGCTCTGGGGTGCGAGTGTTTTTTTTTCTAGGATGGCGACGGATATATTGACATATACCATATCCCGAAGTAATTTCATTGGTCGCCCAACTCAATAGACTCGCGCAGCATCACTGACTGGAGCCTAATATCAGATTAGCTAGCTAGCTAAAGTAATACGAAGGATATAGCTAGTTCATTTATTTTTTATTCATCATGCTTTCGTGCCAACACTGCCAGCGGCCAGGAAATGGAGAAGTAGAAGCAGGGACGGGAGAATGTTCATTTTTGGATGTCAGTCAGAATTAATGAAGTTTGACATATTTAAATTAACGTTAAATGGTGATGCTTCGATCTAGCTAGCTAGCTGGACAGCTTCGCAGTGACGTCACTTCACTGACTAACGCGCGCCGCCATTTTGAGAGGAGAAAACAACAGCGTAGCAATTATTGCATTAACTGCACTGCACACTTAAAACTTTGTGTGAAATGCCCAAACCTTTTGACGCCTTCAGGTGCAGTAACCATGCTTGGATGGAAGAGAAACTGTCTTTTTTTTCTGTGTACTGACAGAAAAATTTGAAAATTTACGGCATGGCTTCAGGCGCTGAGAAGAATACCTCAAGATGATGACATACCCTGGACCTATGTTTGCTCCGACCATTTTGTCAGTGGTAGGGCTAGTTATGCAACTATGGTTTTTTCATGAAATTGAGGTAGAGACATTTTATTAGTTTTTTGTAGCTATTATGTCTATTTCTTCTAACGCTAGTTAAAAAGTTACCTGCTAGGCCTAACGTAAAATGAATGGCAAAACTATTTTCTTAAGGCCTTTTCATTTTAATTTGAGTCCAATTTATATTTTATATTATAAAATTTATATTTATATTAACCCATCCTGACTGAAAAAAGTCTGGATCTTGAAAAAAAAAAGTCTTGAATTAAGCAAAACAAAAAAATCTGCAAATGGAAAATACCTTGATAAGTTTTTTTTAAAATATTGCCTAAAATATGTTCTTACAACCTCACTGAAAATTTATTCTTAAGGTAATAATGTCATATTTTAAGTGTGATGAAATATTTGGATTAGAAATGAGACAAACACAAGGCAAAATTATGATTTTTTTCCATTTTAATTCAGTTGCATTATCATATTGATCAATCAGTTTAACACGTTCTTCAACTTCAGAGAAAATCTGAGTTGAAATTTCCATGAATCTTGATGAAAGGGGCCAATTACAACACCTGTTGTTATAGTAATAATGGAGCTTTGGTAATTGTCCAAAATTGTAAAGTATTTTCCGATCATAGATTTCTTATTATGACATTTTGAACGTCCCTTTAACTTTTGGGAGTCTCCATCTGTGCCAGAACTTCACATTGTTGCAGTGAAGACAAGCAGCATGAAAAACAATTGGCTCTTACCAAAAAGCAACCCATTAGACGTTAATGTCCATCTGTTTCTTACTCTGTGTTCAAATCTTTGTGCCAGCGTCGTCTTGTAAACATTCACACTGAATAGACTGTTTGCTGTTGTTGTTGGCAGTTTTTTCCCAGCGGCACACTGTCAGCACAGACATACTACATGCCATATGGTTCTATGTGCAGTTCAGCAGCCTGTGTTTCCTTCTTTGGGTCAGTTGACCAGGCAGCTTGTTGTGATACCAAAGAACAGGGAGTTTCTATGGCAACGAATGAGACTGAGATGGGTGGATCAACAAACGACTTTGGCAACCACTTTCTTTCAGTGTGATGCACACTTGCCTTTGTTATTTTAACATTGTGAATAATATTTGCCAAACAAAACACTTGTTGTAGTTTGTGTGCAGAAGAATACAGCTTCATCTGTCATACAGTAAATGTCTTATTTCCAGCACAATTAATTTTAGTTTTCAGAATTCTTTTAAAGCCTTGCAATAATCAAAAAACCAACATAACATTATCTGCAAACATGAAGATCAGTATTTGACATGCTTAACATTTGACACATTTTATACCTGAAAGCAGTTTCTGGCCTCCTGATGAGTGTGAAGATGCTATTTCCACTCCCTTTTATTTTGGTATTCATCATAACAACACTTAAGTGCTCTTTAACATTCCAAGTTAGCATTCTGCAACTGTACAATGAAATCACTGGCTGTTAATTTGTACAACTAGTGCATTAATATTAACCTTTTTGCAGAGTCTCGTCTATTAATACATTGTAAACATGCATGTAAAGGCTATTTCTGTATTATGCATTAACAGCAAAATGTACCTAAAGTATGAAAAGTAAAGGCAGTCATTAAAATGCTGTTTCTCAGCCAATTTTGCTGCGGTTTTAATGTGTATATTATATTTTCACTGATATGTATGTGTAACGTTTGAGATCATTTGAAGCGCTTTGGACAGTGCTGCTACACTGCAAAAAATCTAAATCTGACAGAGTATAATTTTCTCATTTATAGTCAAAATATCTCATTACACTTGAAATAAGAAATAATTAGATAAGGAGTAACTTGTGAGATGTAAGAATCAAGATCATTTACACTTGTTCCATTGGCAGAAAAAAAAAATCTGCTAATATAACAAGAAAAAAATTATCCTGGTAAGATTTCATGAAATATGATTATAATAAGTTCTTATATTTCACTAAAAACTTACTCATTAGGTGCTTATGTATTATTTTAAGTATGATGAGAGTTTGACTAGAAATGACAAAATACACTTTGTAAGCTTTTGATTTTTGCTTTGTACAACAATGAATCCTATTCTCTTTAATCTGTTCATCTGAGGTATGTTTGTAGTGTTACTATTCTGTAATCACCACGTGTGTCCTAAAAGTCAACTTTTCATAAGCTCTAAAAACAAAGCATTTTCCACTAATCCAGGAGGGGTTTAAGGTGTTTATTCAGCTTAAAAGGAGGAGAATTTTCTCAACCCATAAAAGAACATTTAATCCCTTTAGTTCATCACCAACACTCAAAATCAACATATTCAGAGATACACGGAAGAGGATGAAAAAATGTGACATAAAAAGGAGCTAAAGCTGTAACACAAATAGAGTGGAGCAAAAATGATCACATCTGTCTCAGTTATGTGACAATGTAAAGGTGTAGAACTTTGTAAAATGGAAAAAACTGAAGTAGAAGTATCTCAAATTTGTACTTAAGTGCAGTTGTTTCGTGAAAATAGGCTATTGAAAGTAGTGATCTACACTTCCTTGGAGCAAAACACTTAAAATATTCAATGGAGCTGAAAAGCATAAGCAAGGGGTTCTACTTTCTACCCATGACAGAAAGTTATTATTTTTATTAATTATTTTAATTATTATCCATTTCATATATAAAAACTACTGCGGTCAAATGATTACATTTTAATCAGATTAATCACAGGGTTGCTGTGGATTATTGTTTATTTCTCATCTATATTAATTGTATTTAATTTTGCATGAGTAAATAGACTCAAGAAAGAGTGGATTAATATATATATATATATATATATATATATATATATATATATATGTGTGTGTATATGCACTTAACAGGTTTGTAATGTGGGATTTGTAGCAGAATCCCAAACTAATATATGCTTTACATTAATGTTATGTAGTATTTGAAACTGGAGGTGCTTCAATGAATAGTCTGCCCTTTGGTTTTTGTTCAACTTCCAACACATTCTTTCTGTATAACTTATTTATTTGATATTCTGTTCGTTCATATTACATTTTACCTTCTGTATTGTTTTTTTTTTCATGTGCAAATAAAAAATAAAATAAAATCTTAATTTTCTTGTCTTCATATTTCCATTCAGAGGTTTATGATCTTCCGTCTTTGTCGGTTGGTTCTTCACTAACAGATCAACTGACCATTTGTTCATTCACAACGCCAACTGTACTGGGACAAATGAACCCAAATGAGTTGGCAGAGTCATTTTGTTGTTCAGATGGGTTGTGTTAACATGTTTAATCAGATTAATCATGATAATGCATTCATCTGCATTAATGTTAACGGCCCTAATAACAACTCTTCCCATTACTGTGCACAGTTGTTCAGTGTCAATGTACTGTAGAACTTTACTCAGCGATTTGTACAAGTGCAAAGAGTCGTGAACAGGCTCCCACAACTTCTTGCTGACCTGTAACCTTTAACCCCTGCGTCACACACTTGATCATAATCAGTTTTGCTTCACAGTTTTGAAGTGAAAACGGCTCGGCCTGATTGGCTGTGTCTAATTCAGATAAATGCCAATAGCAGGTCAGGTCCAGATCAATCATAAAGACAGCTCATGAGAGAGTTTTAGAGTTTGAAAATAAAAAATAATGAAAGTTTTCATGAAGTTGCAATGCCCCTGATATATTTTAGTCTTGTCACTATGCAAAAATCTAAGACTTACCAAGTGTATTTTTCTCATTTCTAGTCAAAATATGTCATTACACTTAAAATAAAACATAATCAACTAAAGAGTAACTTTTCAGGGAGATATACATTTTTTTTTTGCTTAATTCAAGCAAAAAATAATCTGCCAATATAGCAAGTGAAAACTACCTTGACAAGATTTTATTGTCTAAAAAAAGTGACTTTTCAGGTGATTGTCTTATTTTACGTGTGATGAAATACTTTATCTAGAAATGAGAGAAATATATTTGGTAAGATTTAAATTTTTTTTCCCAAGTGTAAACATTGTTTATGTAAAATACCAGCAATTTTTCCACATTGTTTTTTCAGAAATTGCAAAAATAAATAAATGACAGTCCAAAACGCTGCAGCCAAGAATGCATCTGCATTTGTCTCATGAGACCCAGAGATGTCAGTACAACCTAACTACCGTGACAATCCCCTGTTCACTGTGGTTTTTCAGCAGGGAGGGGAGGGGGAGGGGGGCTGTCAGTGTAAGGGCAGAACGAGCGGCCCCTTAGTTAAACTCTCAGCAGGACAAAACCAACTGAGCGCCCATTACATCTGTGGGAGGCCAATGTCTACCCGTCAACATCGGCTTCTGTTTCAGGAAATCATCCTCAGGCCTTATGGCTTAAGGGCAGCGTGCTGGCTCAGAGTAAAAATATCCAAAAGGGAAAGTGCTTTGAGCAAATACATTCACAAAATACATACAGTGGAAGAAATAAGTATTTAATTTAGCCCAGTTCCAGTGAAGTAAATGAGTTTTACATTAAACTTTGACCAGACTTTAACATAATGTTTAATGAACCAGGAAAATGTGATGAACACACCAAGTGGAATTTATTAAATGATGAATTTGTTATGTTATTGTTTCATTTTCTGTGAGAAGTTCTAGTTAATTCTAGTTATGTTTATGTTAATCCAACCATCAGAACTGATAAAACACACACAGAGACACAGTAATGATAGATCAATATATCAGCTGGGTGATATATCTACCTGATATTTATGGTTTTTTTCTTGGAGATACTGTTACCTGTGGATGTTTATTTTAGAAAGAACTGACTCACAGAATTAAGTGACTGAACAATTGTGTAATTTTTATCTGAATGTAAGTTTTATCATGTAAAACAGGAGTACCCAATCCTGGTCCTAGAGGGGCCGCTGTCCTGCATGTTTTAAATGTGTCCCTCTTCCAACACACCTTACGGTCATTATTAGTTTTCTGCAGAGCTGGATGATAGGCTGATCATTTGAATCAGGTGTGTTACAGAAGTTAATTTTGAGACATGTTACCTTTGACCTCCAGAGATCTCAAAATCTATTGGTCATAGATGATAGCACCAAATATGGGAATTGTACCAATGGTACCAATATGACCTATGACCCTCTCTTCTTGAGTTATCACCAATGATGTGATTTCGACCTTTTAGTTCATTGTGACCTTGACCTTCGACCTTTACTCAAACAGATCATTGCATCTGATGCACATTAGCGGTATGTATATGCCCATGTCACTTCATGGTGATATCTGAAGTATTAAAATAATGTCACCCAAACAATGTTAGGCTTAATAATTGACAGAAGTTTCCATCCAATATAGTGTTTCATCTGTGATATTGCTGTTATCCTTTTATTTAAGTTTCATTTATTCTTCTGTACAGCACTGTTTTATTGTTTTTTTGTGTATAGTCCTATGTCTTTTATGCTATTTTTAGATTTTATTCTTTTATTGTAGTTGTATTTATTCTTCTTTGGTCCACTGTGGTCGTTTTAAAGCCCTTTACAAATATCGTTGGATTGATTTGGATGCATTACTTACAGCCCTCCACAGCAGTTTCATCTCCATGAATTCCTTGTGATGTCTGAACTGGAAGCAATGTCATTCTGACAAAATAAAATAAAATAAAATAATCTCCAAAATCTACCATCAGTGTTTAATTAGTATGATATTTGGTCAGTACAGGGCATCACCATCCTACTCCAGCCAGACTTCTCCTTTAATTTCTGGTATTCTTTGGTGTTTCTCTTCTAATTTCTCTTATTTTTCACCACTTCCTATCACACGTTTTACCACAGTTGCCCTGTTAGGTGCAGCGTCTTTATAAATAACCTCATTTCTGTGTTTGTCCTGACAGAGTTCATTTAAGCTTAACACCAAAAGACAATGACGCTGACACTAAATACTGTCCCTTCTAATGAGTCTGACCTTTGGTAGCTTCTTAAATGTTCTGCACTTGTGCTAATTAATGGAAGTAGCATGCTTGCGCTAATTGCTTCGTGCCTTATCGCCGACAGTCCTAATAAAGTAGAACAGGGTTTATTAATTACAACTGACTGGGTACTAATGGTATCACACACAGCCCTGAGAGGTCAGGTCAGTCAGTATAATCAGTGTTGAACAGGTAAAGGTCTTTAACGGTCTGTTTTTAAAGGGAAGAACTTCCTTTTGCTTAAAAATAAGTTTTCTTACTTAATTTACAACTTAACTTGAATTCTTAAAAATAGTCACTTTTTCTATCTCCTTTATGTTTCTCCCTCTTTCGATCTCAATAACTTTCCTGTACCATAAATATAGCAGAAACTTCACATAAAACTGTTCATTTCCAGATTAATTTATCTGTGCAGCTGCTCAGAGGTCATAAGTGCTTCTTATATTTTTGGAAGAATTTTGTTTCTGTTATGTTTGGCACAGTATGACATCAGGGGTGTGTATTGGCAAAAATATGCTGATACAATACAAATCACAATATAATGCATCACGATATATCATGATATTGTTAACAAGGGATTTTTTTGTTTTGTTTATTAAAATAATTATTTCTTGGAAGAATGGAATCACACTAGAAATACACATAAATACTAAACATATTTTTATTGCATCAGAATAGAATCTAAACCTATATCACAAAATGTCCCTCTGTAAAAACTGAAATTATCTTTTATAGAAATTACAGTTTAAGATCTTCTTAAGATATTCTATTAACTCATAACTAACATTGTAACATTATTTTCATACAATCCCAATAAAGGAACTAACACCTGCTTCTCAGACAATAAAAAGTGCTTTTAGAACCATTGTTTAATAAGACGATGTGAATGATAACAAATTAAATATTAATTAATGAAAGAGGATTTTTTTTTCTGTCAAATAATAAAAATGTCAGAAAATGTTCTTTACTTATAATTATAAAATTACAATTATTATGGTTGACCTAATAAATATTACAACACCCAAAAAAAATTTATTTTTTTTACAGCAGAATGTTGTAGACCGTGTGAAAATCACCTATCTGTAAATTATGGCAGGAAAAAATAACATATCGGCCAACACAACAGGCTGATACCAATAAATGAGTAACTAAATAAATATTGGACCAATAATATTTGCCAATAAATCAGTGTATCATCAGTAAATATTTAACTGATAATCTACATAACATAATTATCAAACAACGCAAAAGTAAAACGGTGACTTGAAACTTAAGGTTGACATGGATGAAATTATCTTTACACATAATTTAAACTTCCAAGGGTCCACATATAGGCTGGGAGTAGTCGCTCAAAAATATTAAGCAAACCACCCAAACCTGTCCCAAATGTCACATGACCTAATGTAGTTTGACAACGGAGATCCTTGCACAGAAAAAGATATTTTAAAAAATATATCTACAGGAGTTACAATCACTCATTTGTTCAAATTACAAACAGCAAACAGCTGATCTGAACCTTTATGTCTCATAATTATCCACATAGGAACCATATTCCAACAAAAACAACCAAAAAAAAATTGTCCATATTTTGCCCAAAACACATTAAAACATCAATAAATATCCATAAATGTTTCATTTATTGCATCATTTAACAGGCCCCGCCTCCAATATCCCAGTTTTCATCTTAATATTTTCATTTATAATAAAAGCAAACACCAACTGGATGTTATAAAAATGAACAAAAGAACAGCATTCAATTTACTATATTAGGAAATGTAGGTGAAATTGAGTGGAAGTTTAAAGGGTTAATACTAAAGGTCAGAAAAAAATAAATGACTTGTGTACAACAAAAACTGTTCTTGGTTTCAGAGAGTTAAAACCCATCCAGAATATGTCAAATCCTCATCATGTGAGCTTTCTGCTACATCTGAATGCAGATTAAAGAAGTGAATTTACCATGGCAGCAATACTCATGTGTAAAATTGTTTTCTGACTGAAAGTGTTTATTTTTCCATGAAAATCTGACTGAGATGCAACATTTCTTATTCCAATAACAAAGGATAAATAAAAGAATCAGTGACAGTTGTTTGGCTGATTTTTTTTTTTTTCTTCAGCTGGAGAATGAGCGAACAGTGAAGTCTGAATTCCTGAAAGTAAAGTTATTAGACCGTATGAGGGAGGGGGAAAAAGTTTGACTACAACTCACCACTCAACTTGACACTAATGCTTGAACACATTGATTTTAGAGACATTAAAAGACAAAATACAGGTGCACATAAAACAGTTTGGTCAGAGTTCAGGAGTTTTTGGATGTTAAAACCTCCAGCAGCTGCAGCAGGGTGAACAAACACAAAGACTACAAAGAAAAATATTTCAACATCTCATGACAAAAATATGATCCCCCGTTATCTGTTAAAATGAAATCATCATCTGGTGATCGCTAAAAAATGTTAAACCTCCAAAGATCTGAACATCTGGTGAACAAAACCATCCACTGATATGAAATGTTTAACAACTTATGAGCTTTTAATCCTATTAATATATGTAAATAATTCAGGTAAAATGCAGTTTCTTTGCTTTTCACTGTCATCAGATATGATCCATGTGGATGTTCACTGGTTCTGTAGTGAATGTGCAAACACTGTCATCTATGGAAACTCTTGTTTTAACAATAAAAACCCACATAATTTGACAAATGATAGTGGGTGTAGACCATGGGTGTCAAACTGCGGTCCTCGAGGGCCGGTGTCCTGCATGTTTTAGATGTTTCCCTCTTCCATTGCACCTGGAGGCCATTGCATCATTATCAGTCTGATGAGGAGCTGATTATTAACTCTTTAAGTGTCAGCGCTGATGCATTCTGAATGGATGGTTTAGTTTAAATATTCAGAAAAATTCAACAGTTTGAATTTATTTTTAATTTACCTTTCAAAAGGTGCCAAAAAGCAAGGTTTTTTTTTTTTTTTAATTTTATTGCAAAAAATGTCAACACTAGTTTTCTTCTTTAGCAATTTTTATTACTAAAAAATACTAAATTTACTAATTTTGATTAATCATTTTGTAAATTATTAGTCTTTGTTCATTTTGTTTATTTTTCTACATTTTGGTTCTTTTAATTTTAACATTTTTCTTTGATTTTCTGCCATTTGTGTCTTACTTTGCTCATGTTACCAGTTACTTTGTTAGTTCTCAGGAGTTAAAGGGTTAAACTGAATCACATGGAAGAGGGAAATATCTAAAACATGCAGGACACTGGCCCTCGAGGACTGGAGTTTGACACCTGTGGTGTAGACACTCGTTTCCATGTTCACTATGTAGCTTCTCTTAAAATGGATCATTTCTGATGACCTTGATACAACTATTGATAGATTTAGGGGTGATACAGTGGAGTGTAGCACTTTCACCTCACAGTAAAAAGGTCCTGGGTTCCATTCCAGCCTGGGGTCTTTCTGTGTGGAGTATACATGTTCTCCCCGGGTGCTCCGGCTTCCTCCCACCATCCAAAAACAACTTAAATGTCAACCTACAGCCTACAGGTGTGAATATGAGAGTGATGGGCTGTTCGCCTCTATATGTGATGAAGCGTCGCCTAGTCCAGACTGTACCGTGCCTTTGCCCAGAGGTAGCTGGGATAGGAACCCTAATGAAGATAGAGCGGGTTCACAAGATGAACTAGAAAAACCTCCACCAAGGCAAACCTCTTCCGGGCGGCTGTGGTTCAGTTGGTAGAGTGGGTCGCCCAATGACCGAGAGGTTGGCGGTTCGCGTCCCGGCTCTGGCTGTCCACATGTCGAAGTGTCCTTGGGCAAGACACTGAACCCTGACTTAGGCCCCCAGTAGGACTTACTGTAAACCTTAGAAACCTACTGGTGTATGAGTGTGTGTGTGAATGGGTGAATGAGAGGCTACTGTAAAGCGCTTTGAGCACCATGAAGGTGGAAAAGCGCTATATAAATGCAGTCCATTTATCCTCTGAATGAAGAGAGGTCCACCAAGTTTTTGCCAGTTTGTCTGTCTGTTAGTTAGCAAGATAACCGAAAAAGTTATAGATGAATATTGATGAAAATTTCATGACGTGTTCAGGGTGTCACAAGGAACCAATGATTAGATTTTGGTGATGATCTGGAAGAGATCCTGGATTCTGAATCACTTTGACATTTTGCATTGTGGTAAATGGAGAATACATTTCAAAATGATCCAAAATCCAGGATCTCTTCCGGATCATCGCTAAAATCTAAGCATTTGTTCCTTGTGGCAAAATTTTCATCAAGATCCATCCATAACTTTTTGAGTTATCTTGCTAACTAACTGACAGACAGACAGACAGACAGACTCTGGCAAAAACATAACCTCCTTGGCGGAGGTAATAAATGGTTGGATCAGATATGACCAGTTTGGACGTTCAGAGGCTCCATAGTGAACACTGTAATCTTGTACCATATCGATTCACTAATAAAACCTTTCACTTAATAGAATAGACTTATTATTATATGATAATAATAATGATGGATTAGATTTCTATAGTGCTTTTAAAGGCACCCAAAGCGTTTTACATTATTGATCCATTATTCATTCACTTTCACATTCTCACTCTGGTGGTGGTAAACTACATTTGCATCCACAGTTGCCCTGGGGCAGACTGACAATGGCTGCCAATACGGCCTCCGGTCCCTTTGACCACCACCAAACATTCGTACACATCCATACGCCAGTGTAAGTGGCACTGGAGGCAGGATGGTGACGTGTCTTGGCCAAGGACACAATGGAATGACTAAGACAGAGCAGGATTTGAACCGCCAACCCTTCTGTTAATGGACGATCTGCTCTACCTCTTGTGCCATGGCCGCCCCAGCATGAACCCGCTTTATCCTCACAGGGGTCACTGGGGGGGGACCTAATCCAGCTACAATGGGTGAAGGCGGGGTACACCCTGTATGAGTCTCCAGTTCATCTCAGGGTTGAACATATATAGACAAACAACCACTCTCACATTCACACCTATGGACAATTTAGATTAACCAATTAACCTATCAGTGCATGTGTTTGGATGGTGGGAGGAAACTGGAGAAAACCCACGCAGACGTGAGGAGAACATGCAAATTCCACACAGAAAGGTCTGGTGCGGGAATCGAACCAGGGTGAGGCGAGAGTGCTAAACACTGCCCCCCCAATGTATGAAACTTTAATTTAGGAAAACAAATATCAATCACTCTAGAGTAATCATTTAATCTGCTGACAAAGCCCCTTTTTGATATCATAATCTTTGGATTTCCACTGATCCTTTCATGAATCACATGATCAGTAAATTAGATATAGGAAAATATTAAAAATTCACTGAAAGTATGACATTAATAATAAATAAATACAAATAAAATGATAAATCACTCACTTAAAATGGCCGCAAAAACAGTTCAAGGTGTTTTTTTTTTTTTTCCGGTTAAACCATGTGTTGATAATGATGCAACCCAACATGCTGTACGACCTTTAACCTTAGCATATGAACATTATGTTCTGCTTTGAATTGATTATACGTTTCCCTGCATTCTGGTTCATTTCTTTTGTTCGAGGCATTCCGGTTCTACTTGACTCCGACGATGACTGTGTTTACCAACAAACGACGCTGAAATTTCCCACCTTTCGAAGGCAAATATGTACTCTCCCACACTTTGCTATCTCCGAGAGAGATAAAGAGGGGTAAAGAGAGACTGATAATGACTTACAGAGAGAGAGGAGGGGGAGGCAGATGAGGGAGGCAGGGGGAGAGAGAGGCCAGATTTGGGGTGTAAACAGTGGTTGAATAAGCTGACAGTGTGAGCACAGCTGAGAGTGTTTAAGCCATGCTGTCTCCCTCCGTAGGTCCCACATTGTTCTCCGATGCCTCAGGCTGCATTTTACAGCATAATTAGACCTTATTTTACTTGAAAACACCCACGTGCTATACATTCCCATCTGCTTGGTTTGCACTTCCTTTCTTTAAGTAAAAGCCCAGAGAGATGCAGTTGGTTTGGATGAACTGTCACCACAGTGCATGAAAAAAATGGAATATATCTCCCAAAAAGCTATTTTACACATATAGTTTACTTTAAATACATACAGAGGCTACAAAAACTGCTTGCAGCACAAGTCAAAATACTTTGAGAACATGTATGGTTTGGTTGTTTTTGGGGTCTTTGTTTAAGTGTTTATTTTTCAAAGTTTGCTTTATTTGTCAGTTCTGCTACATGTGTACCTATATAGAGACCTGAAATGGCATTTCTCTCAAACCCTTTTTCCAAAGAAATAAAAATTTAAAAAAAGTATACATACATATTCCAATATATGAAAAATATATAAGCTAAAAACAAAAACTAAAAATGATATACAATCTAAAAAATAACAAAGAAGAGAAAATAAATCTACATAAGGCACATATGAGATATGTTATTGGAAACCAGAGTAGTATATATGTCACTATGTTAGACTTTTACTCCCTCCATTTGAAATATAAGAACTTGTTGCTTCAGCACAATTCAATAGTTCTGTTTTGTGTCATTACACACTGACTTCTACTGTAAAAGTCTATATAGTCTAAATAGTGTATATGGTGTGCATAGAAATTTATAGCTTTAAAAAAAAAAAAAAAAATATATATATATATATATATATATATATATTTATATATATATATATATATTTTTTTTTTTTTTTTTTTTTTTTTGCTGTGCTGCTCTTGTGTGACACTCTATTCTGTGCTGCTGTAAACCTGGAATTTCCCCTAGTGGGACTAATAAAGGAATATCTTATCTTATTTTAAATGGATGATACAGTAATGTAAAGGAAAGATGATGTTGTTGTGCGTCAACATAAAAGAGGTAACAAAATGAATAAAATTGAGTGTCTTTTTTTTCTCATCAGTCTTTCATAAACAATTGTTCTTACTCCACCAGACAATGAATGAATGTAAGAGAAGGAAACTAATTTAGACAAGAGGATGGTTTCTACTTTTGTTTGTATCATGTTGTGCTTATGCAATGACATGATAATGTCACAATATTTATTTCTATGCGTAAATGCATACATCTCCTTATTTGCCAAGATCTTCTATTGGTGGTGTTGAGTCAGACCACTGTTTGAAGTGTCCACCACACTCATATTTACTTACATTTTCTCAACCGCTTTTCAGGTCTGGAATCCATGGTGGCCAACAACTGTGTGAAAATTATGCACCATGCCCCTGGATCACACTTTCACAATGTTGTCATTTTGGAATATGAGAATCAGTCAAGAAAAGAAAACCAGAATTAAAGAAAAACTTGGTTTCCTGACTGTATTTTATTTTATTGTGAACCTAAACCTGACTAAATTAATTAACCCCAGATCATAACATTATACTGTAGGTACAAGGCATGATGGGTAATCACTTCATCCATCTCATTCTGGAACTGGGTCAATCTGGGCTCATCAGGCCACAGACTATGCTCACTGCAAACTGATGGTTATTGAAGAAACGAGAGGGTAGGAAAATGACTTGAGGTCAAACAACAGAATTTTCCGGTACTTCCTCATACATATCCATGACGCTGTAATCAGGCGTCTCTGAAGGCTGTGTAGTTTACCACCACCACAGTGAACATGTGAGAGTGAATGAATAATGGATCCACTGTGCACTTTGAGTATGTGTGTATTGCTATATAAATCTAATCCATCGATAGGTAACTTTAGTCTGATGGCCTGATAAACAGAGATTGATGAAAACATTACAATTATGTCAACTAGCTAGCAGGCTAAAGTAATCATGACCTTAAGCTAATGTTTACATTCTGTTCCTGGTAGCCAACTATTGGCTCCCAAAAAAGTGCATCATGGGATTTCTGACTTTTTTAATTAAAATTTTTTTTAAATCATATTCAAGTTTTGTTACATAAATGGTGCGCTACATTTGGTCCAAAAGGGGCTGCTGTGGCCACTGGGGGCATAATGTAAAACTAGCTTTAAATCCATGCTGCTCTGTGTTTTCCTCTGTTAAACTACGCCTGTTATATCAATAACAACATGCTCAAGACCCAACGAATCAACTGATGAATTTGTTTCAAATTCTTAAGAATCGATTAGTTATTGTAGCATTAGTGTAAATGTGGTTGTTAATATGGTTAGGAAGTCAGTTTACAGCAGGGGTGTCAAACATGCGGCCCGGGGGCTAAATCTGGCCTGCCTAAAGGTTCAATTTGGCCCTTTGGATGAATTTATGAAATGGAAAAATTACACTAAGATATGAATCATTTTAGCTCATTCAGACCAATTCAGTCTCATAATATAATAACCTATAAATATTTATAAGTAAAAAAAAAATTTAATCTTTGTAAATGTACTTTTTTTTATTTTTATTTTTTTTTTACTTTTTTCATTTAGTAACATTAAAACAAAGTATAATTTCACAAAAAATCTCAATAATCAGAACAAATATGAAAAAATGGAAATGTCTTAAGAGAAGTACCGGAACAATTATAACAATATTCCACCTACTACTAAATATTTTGTGCATCTGTAGATCAACTGTGATCTGTAAATTAGAATAAAAAGATGAACTAAAGCCCAATATTGTTTCTTTTTCATTACATAATTTTACTTTTTCCACTCTAAAAAAGAGAAAAGTTTGGAGTTGACATAATTTATATATTGTGTTTTTTATTTTATTCATTTATTTATTTTTTACTGGTTTGGCCCACTTCAGATCAAATTTACCTGAATGTGGCCCCTGATCTAAAATGAGTTTGACATCCCTGGTTTACAGAGTGTACATAAGGTGTGTGTCTTAGTGCACAGAGAGCAAATGTGAGTTTCTTCAAGACACATCAGTGAAATATAAAAATTCTAATATATTATACTGGGTTATCAATCTCCATGTTTAACATACAAACAATGTTAGCTCTCCATGTAATTATTGAGCACCAAGAGTGACAAATGGAATGAAATGTAGAGAGCAAACGCATAACAATTAGCTATGTGTAAACACATTATTCTACCACATTGTCAATAAAATATAATGAATAAAAAGAACTTTGTGCTTGTGCCTCATTCTGACCTATATTTTGACTATTAAGACACTAAATGACTTAAAGTACACTAATGTTTTGAGCTGCAACTTTAAAGTTGAAGCTGGGTTTGAGTAATTAAACCTACTTAGAAAGATGACCTTCATGTGAAAATGCTAGTGTGGATTGATTGATTGTTTTAATTTATGGATTTTCAGAAAGACAAAAACAGCAAAATTCCAAAAGCATAATACCTTAAAGTGAAGCGTTTGTTTTCCTTTCCTAACATATAAAAAAACAAAAAAAAAACAAAGACATCCTAGATATTCAATATAAAACATCAATCATAACAGTCCTGAAAATAATCATAATAATAATAATAAAAAAAAACATATCGCCATAATTTAGTGTTTAAAAAAATAACACCCACATCAAAAACTTCAGCAGCAAATTTGCGTCAAAGTTTTACACAGTTCCATAAAATAGTCTTAATGTGACCCCTCATATTTAACAACTTGTATGGAACTGTTTTAACATGAGGAATCACAGAAAAATCACAAAGTTGGAATAAAACATTTTGACCTTTTCTCTTGAAATGACTGTGACAATATGATTTATTCTTGATTGACAAAGTCAAACTTGGACTCAGTTTATAAAAGGTGTTTACTGATGCATATAAATAAAAATAAAAAGAGGAAGGAAGGTGTCTGAAAATAGGGTTTTCTTCAAACCTTCCTCAGGAGTGTATACTCTGACCCAACACCTTAATGCAGTAAAACTGACAATTATCACAAGTATTTTATAATTTTCCACCAAAATGTTTAAACTTTCCTTAAAAGCCTTGATTCATTAATGAAATAACCTGAGCTCTCACATCCTATGGGAGAATTCTTCTTTTATAATCACAACACAAACAGGGTCTCAGAGGTCAGCAAATTGGATGATGTGGCTTAAATCAGCTCTTCAGACTCGACAAATTAGATCAGGCCGTCATCATAAAAGTGCATATGCAGAGCAAGTTGAGACTATCATCCCTTGATAAAAGTGTGTACTTAAAATATTAACATATTAACACATTAACAGCAAACAGCTCCAGGCCAATGGTGGAGGTCTGCAGTTACCATCTGAATATTTAAGTGTTTCACTGAACTTGAATGTGAACTTTTGAAAGAAGATGAAGTAAAATATTAATAATAATGAAGTTGGGTTTTATTTATTGGCTCGGAAAATCTTTCTTGCCCCCCCCCCCCTCTCTAAGCTGTGGTGGGAGCAGATTTAGTAAAGTGCTTTTTTCCAGTAAGAAGATTGATGGACATCCTTAAAAAAGTGCAGCACACATAATGTCATTTAATCACTGAAAACAACTTGCAGACAGAAGTTGTAAATGTAGTGGTCTGGTAAACTATTATAAATATTTTTACTCCATGAATGGTCAGAGGAATAAGATCTTGTGCATTGATGTAGTTTTTTTTGATGGACTTACAGTAGCCCCGTTTTGTAATTTTAATAATACATTTATAATCTCTTGTAGCTACCAAGGAAAATTACTGTTTGCAAATACAAATGTTGGAAATGACAAAAATGTGACTTCAAAATGTAGGTTTGATCTGTAAAAAACCACAACCTGGATGTAAAAATGGAACACTTGTTTTGCACCTCTATGAAAAATATGTCTGTCACACTTCAGTAACACTTTCATAGATTTTAGTTCTGTTATGAGATTTACACAATGTAGCATAAAAGTCCTAAAACTATATTTTATATCACTAATGTTTACACATTAAAATTAGTGCCAATAAATTATTCAAATTTGTAATCAGACCAATCAGAGGGTTGTTGTGGATTTATTTCAATGAATCATGATTAAATAGTCATTTTTAATCTGTATTAATTACTTTTCATTTTTCACAAGCAAGAAAGAAGGGAATATATGTATTGACTTAATGAGTTTGTCAAAAGCAGGGCAATGTGTTTGCTGTAGTATAACTAACATATGCTTCATGTTGCTGTACTATTTTAACATTTTAACTCCTGAGACTTAAGCAATTCAACAGTAAAAAATAAAATAAGCAACAAAATGAACAAAAATGAATATAACACTAACAAAATAATATGTAATATGAACAAACTAAGACACTAATAGAATACAATTGAAGAAAAATAATGAAATAAAAAAAAAGGTAGGAAAAATAAATAAAAATAAGCAACAACATCATCAGAAACAAATAAATATTCACAAAATAACAAATAACATGGAAAAAAATTATATATATATATATATATATATATATATATATATATATATATATATATATATATATATATATAAAAACAACAAAAAAATAAAATGAAACATGTAGTTATTTTGGTCGTCTCATTTTTGGTTTTATTTTGAAAAACGAATGATTCACGGGTTACCTCACACCTTTCCTGAAAATTTCATGGGAATTGTTTGAGTAGTTTTGTGTAAAGTTGCTGACAATCAAACAGGCAAACAAACAAACCAACTAAAGAACTAAATAAAAAACGATACCCCTTGCCTCCCCTTGGGGTGGGGCTAAAAATTGCTACCCATTCACTTGTTGCACTTGAATTGTATAAACTAGTGCAGGGGTCTCAAACTCATTCCTTTCAGGGGCCACATTGAGCCCAATTTAATGTCCAGTGGGCCAGACTAGTAAAATAATAGCATATTAACCTAGAAAAAAATTACAATTACAATTTTTTGCGTTTGTTTTAGTGCAAACAAACCCTATTACCTTATGAGTTTGCTTTAAAAAAATATCCAATTAAAAAGGTGTGAATAACCTAAAAATAAAAGAAAAATACATGCAAGTCTAACAATATTATGCTTCAATGTATCATTTACACATGTGCATTATGGATCAAATATACTACAATGACACTTAACTGTTAAATTTGTGCTTAATTTTCTTTAGAAATTTCAGTTTGTTCATATTCCTTCATGTTTTTCACATTTTAGTGTTACAGGATAGTTCGTAAGTGTAAATATTTTCCCACTTTAATGTTATTTTTTCCACTATAAGAAAGACAGAAATTTGAAGTTGTCATTATTTATAGGCATAATCTACATTATTTTCGCATCAAAATGAGAAGAAAATATTATTGTTATGTTATTCTGCTATAGTTTGACTGTAGACCATATTGGTCTGAATGTGGAACCTGAACTAAAATCAGTTCCACAGATTTGAATATATATCATTTTTGCACTTTGCAAATTCATCCTGCGGGCCACATTGGAACCTTTGCCGGGCTGTATGTTTGAGACCCCTGAACTAGTGTATTATACAATTCTATTTTGCCTTTCCATATATACTTTACTTACAGTATGCTAACATTACTTATGGATTCTTCATTCGAATGATTAATAAAATTACTTATTCCCATGATTCACCACATTATCAGCTGTTACATTTTGATCTAATTTTGGTTGAGAGTCCCTTATTACTGGGTTTAAAACACCTAATAGAGTAGAAATCCTAAAATAATGTAGAAAACCCACAGGTGTGACCTACTGTATATCATTAAAAATGGCTGCAGACCAGAAGAACTGTTAATATCATCAGTATCCTCTGATCTTTGTCTGGTTTTCCAAGTTGAAAAGTTGCCACGGTTGCATTATTTAGTCCAGTTTAAAGTGGAACCAGTATCTGATTACATTCAAGGTGCTTTATCAAAAGTCAAATTTATGAGACTAAATTAGGAACCGATGCCCTAACCCAACCTCTGTGGTCCTGGAAAGAGGATGAAGTCATGGAAGAACGTCAGCCTTGAAGATATTTAATGGTATTAGACCCATAATGGTTGAAAACCCATTTGATCAGCACCTGGATCCGAGTACGTACGTCTGGTCTGGAAGCAGCGTTCTTACGTGGCAGCGTGCCAACATACCAAACCAACCATCTGGCATAAGAGTTCATCTCTATCATCTAACACTTCCCTAGACTCCATCATCCTCCCTCTCTCTATCATGTTCAGTGCTGTAAATGTTAATATCAAAAAAGGTTCTCAGATGACACCCCCCCCCCCCACACTCAAATACACATCAATGCTTTACTAATCAGCTTAGCATTCTCCCGCTCCATCTCTCACCCCACTTGTAGAGTAGGATTGATATCTGATTATGTTGGGTCACTCATCCAGATGGACCCACGTTCAGCCACCCACCAGCCCCATCCTACATCACACCTGACCTCTGACCTCCTCCAGCGTTGCCTTGGAAACCCACTCTGTGGAAATGACGAGGGCGCGGATGGAGAGGTGGGGAGAACCCAGGGGGGAGGAAGAGGAGGAGGGGGTGGTATCCGTGTTTGGTATTCTGGGCCAATCTCACGGCTGGTTAAGCTCCATGAATAAAAAGCGAGCTGGTCGTGAACGTCTGAACCCCCCCTCCCCTCCCCTCCCCACTCTCATCCCTCACCGTCTCCTCTCACGGGTACTCCACCTCTCCTTTACTCTTCTATCCTGCTCCCTTTCTCTCTCCTCCTTTTCTCTGCTCTGGTGCCAGACAGATGGTTCAGACAACAAACATTTGTCTGAAGTTCGAAGAGCATCCCAAACCACCCTCATAAATAAACTGGAGGAAGCAGCAGATTTCGTAAATAAGTCATGTTCTTTGTTCGTACACGCTTATTCATTGCATGTATACATAATGATTCTGCCACACTCTTAAAATAAAAAGATAACATCTGGTTTAAGGGAGTTGTTTTATCAGGGTTGAAACACTACCAAAACCAATTTTGGTGCAATTAAAGGTGAAATAATGTGTGACTGTGGAAATTAGTGGTTATGATAACACTGCACGCCCAGAATAATTGCTAAAATGTGTAAATACTGTGACATCACTGTAAAAAAAAAGTCAATAGCAGCATATAGGCAATGAGACAGGTTATAAACCAGAGCTGTGGGAAGTAGTTTTCAACAGGGGGTGCTGTAAAATAAATAAATAAATAAATTAAATAGGGAGGGGGGGGTCTCAAACTGTGGGTCGTGGTCCACGGCTGAGGAAGTCCTCTATGTCAGATGCAAGGAGGTCCCACGCAGAAACGCACAAAATAAAACAATGAAAGCACCTCAGTGGTCAGTGTTGGGGTAACTGTAATATCATTACTTTTGTCAGTGACATCGGAACGCAACTCATTTCAGCTCTAATTTTGGTAACTTCATTAGTTACTAGACTACAAGCTTGTTACACGTTACTCTTGACCATTGAAACTACACTGAAACACCGATAAGCTGACATTAAAAACAGTATAAGAACGACGTCTGTGCTTTAACCTCCATGCCGAGTTCCGAGAACGCGCGCGCATGTGTATGTGTGCGCGCGCTATCACGACAATGACAGTTGTACATGTGGCTAAAAGAAACGTCCATAAAGACGTCCTTGAACATTTGTACCGAAAACAAATCAGCCCGAATGAAGAATAGGAAAAATCTATACCAGAGTTTTCATTTCAGCTCTTTACATGGGTGTTCTTGTTCTCTCTCTCTCTCTCTCTCTCTCTCTCATTTTTTTGATCGGGTGGGTAAGAGCAGCACCCCTACTTTCCACAGCTATGTTATAAACAAGCCAGTACAATTACGTTTCACATGAATGTTTTTCTTTCAACCAATTCCAGGACTTAAATTGTAATGTTACTGTGCAGGTTATACTATACATCCAGCCATAAGAAGGTTTCCATTGGGTCAATTGCAAACAGGCTACTGCTGCCAGTACGCAAATAAGAGACAAATAATACAGTGGTACCTCTATTTATGAAATTAATTCATTCTAGAAGTGTTTTCGTACCGTTAATTTTTCGTAAATAGAGTCGTGCATTAAATATAAAAGGCCTGATTTGTTCCAAGGCCCCCCAACACTACCCCCTAAACCCTTTAAAATTATAAAAAATTTACCCATTTTGTATGAAATATGTATTAAAAGTAAAAGAAAATTTCGATTTTATATGTCATTTATTGGTCTCGGTGGGGAAATGTGTCTTCAATGATTAAACATTAAACCATTAAAATGAACCAGACATGCAGGTCATTTACCGTTGTGGTTGTTTTAATTGTCACTTTCACCTTCAGCTGTGTTTGTTGACGGACGTTTGGTGGAGTGTACATCCAGGGACGTTTGCCTTTGATGACTTTTCGTGATCTTCTTGAATCTTCTGGGTGTTTTTTTTCCCACAATGTCTTTTGTTCATGCCGGTGGAGTGATGGCTGTCTCCTCCTTTTTTATCATCTCCTGTTTCACTTCTGTTGGTGGAGCGGCTCACTTAGTCTTTTCATTCACATTTTGATTCTTTTCAATCACTTTCTTTGGGTTTGTGATGGATAACGAATGCGTGCTGTGGTGGCTCTGTCCTTTACATGTGGCTTCTAATACTGGGCCGACAGGTACAGATCGATGAATGAGGGTCAAAGGCTCACGAATTGCATCATGGGTAACTCCCTCATAGCCAATGGGATGCTACGTACAGTGCGTACATGACGTATTTATGCACATTACATAATGTTCATTCTATTTATGTATCAGGGTTTTCGGTTTTGTTCCGTAAATAGAATTTTCTTTCATATTCAGAGACTGGGTCTTTCGTAAGTAGAGGTACCACTGTATATTATTTATTTGTTTAGATTTGGAAAGAAATCTAAACATTTATTCCTAGTTTATTCCTATTTACTTTATAACTTGCAATACTTTACTTTTTATATTATCTTATTAATATGTATGTACATATGTGTATGTATGTATGTATATATATATATATATATATATATATATATATATATATATGTATATATATATATATATATATATATATATATGTATATATATATATATATATATATATATACACACTTTTCAATTTCGTTATACTTTGTATAATGACAATAAAGACATTCTATTCTATTCTAAGATGTACCACCCTATGAATTATATTCATGCTAAAGTGACTAATCTTGATTTAATCTGATTGTTTAGATGGATTTATATGTTTTAGCACAAATGAGAAGATACAATTCAACTAGAAAATGAATACTTTATTCCCCTTGGTACTAAAACAAACAATTATCCATCTGTACCTGTTTTTATTCAAGTTTTGCATCTTATGTAATTTAATTAATACACTTTCTTTTTCATGCCTGAGTGTATTTTAAGTCATTTTGTTAATGAAAGTCATATCCCTTGATGATTTATAAGTTTAAGTAAATGTATCTAAAGCATCTATTGCTTATGCATCATAACAAAAACACAACATTCTAACTTGGTTGACAATAATCTAGTCCAACAAATCTAAAATAACATAGCATAGTATAGTGCAGGGGTTTGTGGCCTAAAGCTTCCAAGACAGATGTAGATGGAAAGGTAAAATTATAGGAATACTATTTTTGAACATTTCCTACTATTTTTAACAGCGTAAAGGCATTCTTACAATGTCTAACTAGAAAAAAAAGTACAGTCTATACATAGAATGAAACATTTCTGGTGTAGTTACATTTTTGACAACACAACATCACAAACTCAATGTCTGTTTTTCAGAGAGCTCATACAAATGCCAGTGTACTATGTTCGTTACTATAACTGTATAATTTCATAACTGCTCCAAACATTGCATTTTGCAAAGGAAAAGCAAAGTTAAATACCAAGTAATGACAAATTTGTTACCACAGAACAACTACCTTGTGGAAAAGGTGGTTAAATGTTTTTATTTTTTCTCAGTTTAAGGTTTAAAACAGCTCTGTGTGTGTGCAGTAATCAGCTGTCTGCATCTGTCATAGGTATATATGAGTAAAAGGTGTGTCAAATATGTAGCTGGAAAAGGGACCGATAAAGTGTGAAGTTCGATACAGTTCAGAATATTGGGCTAATAATCATTAACTTTACCAAAAGACAGACTGATCTCATGATAGCATGTTGCATTTCAATTTTTTTTTTCAATTTCAATTTCCAATTTTTATGGCATTTGATATGTTATACAGTACATACGCATCTTCCTCCTTTCACATGTTATTCAATGCCTTTTGATCTTGTGTCAATAAGCAATTTATCTATATGAATCTTTATGGATTTTGAGGCTGATTTTTTTAAAACATCAACTTTAGCCAATGACCTATACAGGCCGCTATCTCCAAGAACATGGAGTTGCATAAAATATTAAATCAACTTAAAAATTTTTCAATTTTTACTTTTTATCTCATAACTTTGACTTTTTATCTTATAATTGTGACTTTTTTCTCATGATTTTGACTTTTTATCTTATAATTTTGACTTTTTATCTCATGATTTTGACTTTTTATCTTATAATAGTGACTTTTTATCTCATGATTTTGACTTTTTATCTTATAATTGTGACTTTTTTCTCATGATTTTGAGGTTTTACCTCATAATTTTGACTTTTTATCTCATGACTTTGACTTTTTATCTCATGATTTTGACTTTATCTCATAATTTTGACTTTTTATCTTATAATTTTGACTTTTTATCTCATGATTTTGACTTTTTAATCTCATAATTTTGACTTTTTATCTCACGATTTTGACTTTTTATGGTCACACATTAATAAAAATCTAGTTGAGTGAACCAAATTTAATTGCATAGGGTTAGGGTTATTTTTTATTTAATTTAATTCACTCAACTAGATGTTTTTGTGTGTGACCTATTGAAGAAGGTTTAAGTTGATTCAATATTTTACTTTTTTTCAGTGTATCAGTCTATCATTAGTGTCAATGTACACCAAGGTCTCTGGTTTACATATCTATAAGTGTAAACCCTAACCTTAATCTTAACCCTAACTGCTAACTGCGTGGTATTTGACACAGTGCAAACATACACGTGGGAAGTTTATTATGTATACAGATAACATTTCAATTAAAAGTAGCACGTTATCTGTACGCAAGTCATGATATCACGTTGCAAAAAGCAGTAATTGGATAACTTCTTGGGATAACTCAGTGTTTGTATTTCCCTTGTTATGTACTGGATCCAATGTAAACTAGTTCTATCGTAGTTGTTTTGTTTTTAACCTCAAGCCTTGTGTATTAGCCTCCCAACATTCTGTCCTTTTGGATCATGGTTCTCCGCAGTAACTATGCCTAAATGTATAAAAGTAAGACCCATAATGAAACCGTTTAGGGGCTCTAATACGAGGTTCTGTACCCCCATTTGGAAATAGTTTGACATATGGTCATGTAAGAAGTCCTCTAATTGTGCTTTAATTGATCTAAATGAGGAGTATTAAAACATTTTCAAAAACCACAACGGCTTCTTTATTGTGATTTCTTTGTGTTGTTTGTTGTGCTGTACGTTTACATGCCACTCCAGTAACCAAAAGAACCCTAAAGGAACCGTCTTTTTCTGGGTGTAATCTATTGAGGAGACTGATGACTTTCACATGTGTGGGTAATCTATTCCAAAACGTTAAGAAACAAATAAGGTTTACTCACAAATGCTGCGCTCTTATGGGACACAGAATCAGTTGAGCATTAAAGGGCAGTAACCGCTTGTCATGTGTAATCTATTACGCCCCCCACCCCTTAAAACTCACACACATTTTATTTATATACGTAATTTACATGTGTTCTCTCTGTTTTGAAAGCAAGGTTTGGGTGTTGCATGAGCTCATCTTTGAAAATAAAGGTGCTACAGTAAAGAATACAATAATAATAATATAACAACAACAACAACAACAACAACAACTCGGGTCACGACACAATATATCATGATACTGCTAACAAGGCAATTGTATTTTTAAAATAATTATTCCCTGGAATTAATGAATTATACCAGAAATATGCACAAATACTTAACATATTTTAACATATGTTCCTCTGTAAAAGTTCAAATTACATTTTTACAGACATTTTTACAGTTTAAGATTCTACTCCAATGTTCATATTTTATTTGTTCATAACTAACATTGCAACATTATTTTGGTACAATCCAAACAAAGGAACTAACATCTGCGTCTCTGTTAGTAAAAAAGGGCTTTTAGGATGCTTCGAATAACCATTATTAAATAAGAGAGTGTAAAAGATAATAAAAAAATCAGAGACAGCAGACCTCCGCCAAGGCTTGATATGAGGTCATATGACGTCAAAATGTGATGTGATGGAGTCATAGGTGTTGACCCGTCTGATGTGGTGAGACAATGTACATGAAAAAAAAAAAAACGAATTCTATCTTGTCTGAATCCTGAGATATTACCACTGATGTGTTTTAGCTGTTGACCTTTACTACGACTTTGACCTCTGACCTCCATTGCTCAAAATCTAATGGGTTCTTCCTTGACCCATTATCTATCATTCCTGAAAGTTTCATTAAAATCTGTTCAAAACTTTTTGCATAACCCTGCTGACAGACAAACAAAAACAAACAAAACAAACAAACAAACGGACCCGAATTTAATAAATAAATCCTTGCCACGTCTGCATTTGAATAAATACCTAAAAATATCAATACAGTATCATGAAATGAAATATTGTGCTATATTGTAGAAACAACTAGAAAAGCAGAGTGCAAACCTCCGCCAAGGAAGACCTCCTGAGGAGAGGTCCGCCAAGGAGGTATTAAATGGTAAATGGTCGGCACTTATATATAGCTTCACATTCACCCATTCACACCAGTAGGTTTCTAAGGTTTTTTTTGTCAGTCCTATTGGGGGCCTAAGCCAGGGTTCAGTGTCTTGCCCAAGGACACTTTGACATGTAGACAACCAGAGCTGGGACACGAACCGCCAACCTCTCAGTCATTGGGCGACCCACTCTACCAACTGAGCCACAGCTGCCCCCAGGGTGTAAGAAAATATTATTACCCCCACTACATTTGAGTCTGTTTGTTTGTCAGCAGGATTACACAAAGCATTCTGAATGGATTTAGCTAAAATGTTCAGGGTATGTTGGGAGTGTCACAAGGAACAAATTATTACATTTTGGTGATGATACGGAAGAGATCCTGAATTCTGGATTACTTTGAAATTTTACATTGCGGTAAATGGAGAATACATTTCAAAGTGATGCAGAATCTCTTCCGGATCACCACCAAAATATAATCATTTGTTCCTTGTGACACTCCCAACACATTCTAAAAAAAAAAAACTTTTTGTGTAATCCTACCGACAAACTGACTCGAATTCAATGCCTCCTTGGTGGAGGTAATAATATATTTTTTTACACCTTTAATAATCACAGAAAAAATCTTTTGCCTTTTAGTTTGTGTAAACACGCAACCACTTGTACCTTTGTAGACAATCTATTTTTTCTATGCAGCGCATGCACACATGCCGGCTAACAGTAACAGACAAGTGTTGACAGCAGCCTCCTTGGTAAATATTGAATTTAGCCAAGCAGGCTCAGTGTAATCTCCCAGCATGCATTGGGCTGATGCTCAGTTATCCAGATGGATCCTTTGCTGGGAGTTATTTGGTAAACAGCTCTCATATGTTCTGCTATGTTGCAACTGAGACAAATACATGAATAACTCTGCCAACAAGTGGAGCCAACAAGTTTTCAAGTCCACAGAAAAATGCTGAGGTTCAGTTCATTTGTGGACGTAAAGGACACACTTATGTACAATTGTATTTATAGTTCTGCTCTGAGACTTTAGCTGCATCTTAATACTTGACAGTCAGACTCATTACTTGAAGATAAATGGTTGTGGGTCCTCATGGTGTCCCTGTAGGTTGTGCTGTCTTTGCATCGCTATACTTGTAGTGTGTGTAGTACTGTAGGTGCACTTTCCGAGATGTCAGACAGACTTCGCTTTATTTAAGTCTGTTTATTTGTTTAATGCCCATTGGGGGATTGACATAAATATGATATAAGATGCTAACATGTCAGATCTGAGCAAAATGATTGAAGCAGATCATGGAAAGATGTAACATATGACAAAATACAGGTGTGTATGTACCATACAAGTAGTAAATACATAAGTAGAAAAGGAAAAACATGCAGGGTTTTGTTTAACATTATATCTAATCCAATGTAAGTCAAAATCATGTCAGTTAATGAGGTTTTAATGCATAGATGTCAAACTCCAGTCCTCGAGGGCCTACAGTTGTCCTGCAGGTTTTAGATATTTTCCTCTTCCATGTGATTCAGTTTAACCCTTTAACTCCTGAGAATTAACAAAATAATTGGTAACACGAGCAAAGTAAGACACAAATCAAAGAAAAATACTAAATTTAAAAAACCAAAATGTAGAAAAATAAACAAAATGAGAAACAAAATCTAATAAATATTTACAAAATGACAAATAATGTGGAAAATTACTTATTACTTAATAATCTTTGCTTCTGCCTGAGCCTTTATCAGTCAAATTGTGTATTGTTCTCTCTCTTTTTGCTGCTTTGAAGTGAATATATGACTGAAATAAACTAAACTAAAAAAAAAACTAGTATTGAAATTTGGTCCTAGCAATTTTAATTTTGCCTTTAAAAATGTTTAAATAAAATTAAATTAAAAAAAACTTGCTTTTTGGCACCTTTTCCATGCACAAAACTAAAAGGAAAACGGTTGAATTTTTCTGAATATTTAAACTAAATCATCCATTCAGAATGCATCATCATTGACACATAAAGAGTTAATAATCAGCTCCTCATCAGACTGATAATGATGCAATGGCCTCCAGGTGTAATGGAAGAGGGAAACACCTAAAACATGGAGGACACCGGCCCTCGAGGACCGCAGTTTGACACCCCTGTTTTAATGGCATCTCACCGGTGGAAAATAGAGTCCATAAACTGTAAAATAAATGATTATGGAAATAACAAAATAAATAATGATGTATAGTAGCTGCATTAATTATAACAATTATTTACATTTGTCTATTAAAATATATGAAATGGTAAAATGGACTGTACTTATATAGCGCATTTTATACACCACTTGGTGCCCAAAGCGCTTTATAATTCCTCACATTCACCCATTCACACACACACTCATACACCAGTAGAGTGGTGTATGAGTGTGTGGTTGCATTCTCCATTTCAAAATGTAAATTTTAGCACCGCGAGCGGAACAAAAAATTTAATTTAATTTAAATGAACAAAAATATATCACAACTTTTAGGTCAACAGGACATAGAAGAAAATGTCTTCACTGGAATTTATTTAACTCTAATTTAATCAAGATCATCTCCTTCAGTGATTTATAATTACAAATAACCACAATGTGAAATTAGTTCTAAAAGAAAAAAGTTATAAAGGTCATGTCTTTGGTCAAGTCTGAAATTATTTTTTACAAAACTAATTAATTGGAATCATGCAAATGTGTAGATTTATTGTACATTTCTGTTGGTCATAAGTAAAGTCAAAACCTAGAACTGAATAAATACTTCCAAAATAGCTAATCTTCGGTCATGACTTTAGTTGATTAATCACTAATAAACCCACAAAGACTATCTTATCAGAAAGGAATACGAATATTCTTTTAGAAAACAGCCAAAACCCCTTTATTTTTTTAATTGAAAGTTGTGATATTGAGTTACAGTATTGAAACTTTGCTTATTAACTGGAGTAGGTTTAAGTAAGTTTAATTACTTATGTAGTGATTGTTATTGAGACGGTCCTGAATGGGATAAGGAAGCAAAATGTCTTTATTTTTGTAGACTACACAGGTGGTCCAAGTACTCACATTCTGTACTGAAGTAGAAGTACAACTACTGGTGTGAAAAAAATACTCTGGAAAAAGTAGAAGTACTGATTCAACTCCTTTAGTGATGTAAAAGTGTAAAAGTAAAAAGTAAAATAGCATTTTTTTATTATTTTTTTTGCTATGGATGAAATAATACTGATTTAACCAGGAACATTTTCAAAACTATCCAAAAATAAAATGTTTAAAAGTGAGTTTATTTATTGGGTCATGGTACTCAGTTTAGTGGGTATGGATAGAAAATTTAGGAAAAATTCAAAAGTCATAAATAGGAGATTAAAAAAGACATAATTATGAGATTTAAAAAAAAAAAAATCTAAACCATGAGATGAAAAGTCAAAAGTATGAGATAAAGTCTAAAATGTCAATATTTTGAGTAAAAATTCAGAATTATGAGATCAAATTCAAAATTATGAGATTAAAAACAAAACATTATGAAAAACGTCAGAATTATGAGGGAAAAAAAATCTAAATTATGATTCAAAAAAAGGAAATTAGGAGATAAGCAATTGATAATTATAAGATAAAAAGTAAAAATTCTGATATAGTAAGTCACAATTTCTGATTTCAGACTTATTTTTCATACTGTCACACTTGTCTAGTTTGAAAAAGTAATGAGTTTATTTTGATAATGTAAAGAGTATAAAGTACATATATTTATATTTATATATATATATATATATATATATATATATATATATATATAAAAACATGTTGCGAGTAAAAGTAAAAAATTGCAAGAAAAATAAATACTTAAGTAAAGTGCAGATATCTAAAAAATCTACTTAAGTACATTAAAGGAAGTACTTCTACTTAGTTACTTCCACCTCTGGTAGACTAACACTTTTCCCAAAACAGTAATTATGGTTGGGGTTTTCTCACATTATCTTTCTTCACACCAGTGCTTGCTCAGTGTTGAGAAAAAAAGCCAATCTCTGCAGCAGTAGAAGCATTATTTACTACCTCATGGGCATTCTTGCCAAGGTTGAAATTTCCATTGCTAATATGAACTTTGCGTAAGTGCTTATAATGGTAGCGTCGATTCAGCCTGGTTATTGTTTTTCCACTAAAGTAAAGCAAAGCTGAGAAAATTCCTGGGTAAATATAAACTTTGCTTAAGTACTTATATGGCTGTTTTCTCTCTCCCATATGGTGGCCAAAGGCACAAAGCCTTGGGGGGAATATCAAGCAGCTCTGTTAAGCCCCTGTCCCCAACCAGCAGACAAAGAGACAGCTCTTCAAAGTGCTGCAGAGCCTTTAAACAGTTAACAGCAGCCAACGCTTTAAACGTGACAGTGTTTGAGAAGACTAAACCCTTGAAGATCACTCACACTGCTGACTCTTACTGCAGTCAAAGGAGAAAATTGACAAGATAAACTCATGGTTACATCCTCGGACGACTTTCGTTTTCTCTCATCTACTTATGCAGATCGTCTCCTGTTTTCAGACTCATTCACACACTTTAGCCAATGTGCACATCTTTTTATTGTCTTCTTATTGATCTGCGACTAAATCCCCCCACCCAAAAAAACCCTCAGAATGTAATTATTCGCGTCTCAATTTATGCACGGTTGTCTGAAAATTACTGTGTCATATATTTAACATGACTTACATTTATGCATTTGGTACCGCATATTTAAGACTCCCATTAGTGACAATAGTGGTAAAAAGTTCATTACAAATATTAAGGTACGACGTGTAAGTACCATTTTTAAGGACTAGAGTGTTACCGTTTTTGGTAACACTTTATAATACATACACACAATTCACCATTTATTACCCATTTATAAATGGGTTGTTGATTATGTATTAACCATTTGTTACCTATTTGTTAATGTCTTGTAAAGGTTCATACTAGTGTCTTCCGAAGATAAATGTAAAATTAGATTATTTTTAACCAACAGGTGCAGTGTTTGTATATTTGCTTCACAGGTAAACAAAGACACCTGTTGGTTAAAAATAATCTAATTTTACATTTACACTAGTATGAACCTTTACAAGACATTAACAAATAGGTAACAAATGGTTAATACTTAATGAACAACCCATTTATAAATGGGTAATAAATGGTTAATACCTAGTGAATTGTGTGTATTATAAAGTGTTACCCAGTTTTCTTCTACTTTATACTTCTACTCTAAAACACTCTTTAGTTACTAGACATTTTGCAGGTTCATATGAGTAAAATACAATAAAATTAACAAAATGATGATGTGTTATGATGACTGTTAAACAATAAATCCACAATCAGCTGTATGGTCCCTTTACACAAATTATTCAGGTATAAGCTATTCTGTGCATTACGTTTTACACTTTTATACATATTTCTATGTGCTTCACAACTCATTTATTTCTGTATTTATTAATTTATTTCATTTTTTACCTTTTTTTTTTTTTACTTTGAGGTTCCTTGAGAATAAAATCTTTTGATTGAGATCTGGTTAGGGTAGCATGGCATATATACAAAAAATGACAAGTATAAATACAAGTGGTGTTCGTATATTCACCAAAATTTAATGGAATTTATTCAAGACCACTTCACACCTTTACTGAAAATTTGCTCTAATTTGGTCCAATGGTTTTTTCGTAAAGTTGGTGACAACCAACCAACCAACCACCCATTATACAGTTGCCTTTCGGGGGGTCGGGGTAAAAGAAGGCACAAACACTTACATTCTTCAGAACCCAAAGAAAACAAAATGATTTAGTCTAGCATAACCCATAGGTTATTCCAAGACCAGGCAGCAAAAAAAAGGTTTTATCTAAGTTTACACTGATAAAGACTTTGACTCTAACAGTTACACCAGTGTGTGTAAAGTACACACCACAGTCAGGTTTTCAACACTCAAGATAAACTATGACTTAACTTTTATATACAGCCACAGAAAATAATTATATGACCACCCTTGTTTTCTTCAATTTCTTGTTCATTTTAATGTCTGGTAAAACTAAAGGTACATTTCTTTGGACAAATACAAAACAACAACAAAAATAGCTCATAAGAGTTTAATTTCAGAGCTGATATTTATCCAATTTCCATATTTTCTTGATAATAGGTAATTAATAGGTTTCTTGATAATAAGTCTTTCCATCACTATCTATGTCATTGTACTGACAAGAACATTAAATCTGTGTTCTCTTTTCTGTCTATTTTAGTCACATGATACACACATGAGTTAGGGCTTGGTTGTATAACCATTGTTTAAACTTTCAATGCCCTAATATTTGTTTCCGTGACTAGTGTGTATTTTTAGAGCATTTGCCACTTATACATATAGCCTTAGCTTTATTCTATGTGCTAGGGCATTAAAGATGAGTCGTGATGACATCATTGCATTGTCAGCAGAGGAACAACATGGACACGCGCCTGTCCAGCAATGAGCAACTTGTATTAAAGTTCACTGCAATGTAACAACGTCCACTGACAAGACACAAGCATCAGCATTTTAACCCCAACAGTAGTATGTCCAGTTTTTGTCTGGACCGATGGCTCTAAAACCGGACTCTCCAGACGTCTGTCACACGTCCTCACTTTTTATATTAAGTGCAAAAAGTTAAAGGCAGCAACCGGCAAGACGCACACCACACTGTCCACATTTTTTTCCCCCATCTCCGGTAAAGCATTTCCACACATGCAGTGTGTGTCTGTCACTCTCTTTTGTTTTGTCAGACCCACCACCCCTGTTTTTACCTGCAGCAGTCATGTCTCCTCTGGTTTAGGTCTGACTGGTCTGTGTTTACGTGCTGAGGGAGAGAAAGAACAACATGCTAGTTGTTGACTCCTCCAAATTTAAGTAGACTTGTGCTACGGGAGTCAACTAGTTAACGTTTCTGTTAATGCCCTAGTATGTGCTACAATAACAGATTATTTTAAGATCCAGGCATCATCATGTGACTGTAAAGTCCTGAAAAAAGGCCTGAATAGTTGGATTTTACAACAATATGGAAAACATAACAGCCATTTGTAGTCAAAAACTCCAAAACATTTGATCAGAATGGTATGCAACATCCCATTTCATTTTATTTTCACATATTAAATGGAGAAAATATAATTTTCTACTGCAGCCTTTTTTCTTCCTTGTCTGGCATAGTTAAAAAAAACATCAGCTGATGATGTTTGTCTCCACTGAATGTCAATAAAAATTTGCATCAATAGATGAAAGGTATTATTTCACAGAGAATCTCTCCTCTGTTTAATCTAATATAACTGATGAAACGTCAACAGCCACCAATACTTGTTACGTTTGATATGTGTGTGTGAGTATTTTTGCGCTTGTGCGTACAGCAAAACTCAGCTGGGCTTCAGACGACGCTGTTTACGAGTAAGAATAATTGCTGTGAGCTGCAGGCAGATTTAAGAGTGTGGGCCCTGCTGCTGCACGTCTTTATAGCAGTAGTGTGAAGTGTTATCATTAGTAATGTGATTAACACCTTCTCCATAGGGGCGGCAGAGGGCAGCGGTTTATATGAGTGAATGTGTGGAAGACAGAAAAGACAAGAATATGTGGTGGCTCTGGAGAAGGGGGAGGGGTTGGGGTGGACTTGTATCTTTTGTCATTTTCACTGAAACCTATAATATCTTGAAATGATGGCGCGTTGAATTTGTTGCTGTGGGGGCTACTACCTCTTGCAGACCACTATAATTACCTTGTTAATATATTAGCCACTAGCATTGATTACCTTGCTAATCCGATCACAGACCCTGCAATTGATCCTTCTGCAAGCAGCCCGACAATAAGCACTTTGAGCAAAGAGACGCTCAATAGCACATCCACAATTGGCTCTCTCACAGCTTAATTGGCTAAAATAAGCCAAACATTTTGGTTTCCCTCTCAACAGTCTGATCAATGGAGGGAATGAGGCCAGAATTCAGATGACTTTCTTAAGAAGCTCAGCTGCTTTTTTCTTCCCCTCCCCGTCTCTGGGCCCTACTCTCTGTCTCTCTGTCTGTCTTTTCTTATTCGGTTTTCAAAGATTGGGGTTTTGGCACTTATACTTAGTTCTACACAGAGAAAAGAAATTGTACAAAATGTCACAACATGAGCAGAAACTTTAAAAGTGGGATGATTTCACCCTCCCCCCCACCCATGTGTCTTCAGTGAGCCTTCTGAATGTATGATTTATTTAAAATATTCATAAAAATTCTACTCTTTGCTCAATAGGAAAAATGTATAAATGTGATGACAGAATAGACATTGTTCTGAGCATGCTCAGTGCACCCCCTGCCACCTCTGTAATGGGGAACAAAACACAGAGCAGTGCTTTGTTGTTGTTGATTTTTTTTTTTACACCATATTCCTTGTATTTCTTTTTTTTTATTGTTTGTAGTGATGTAGTTATTTTTTCCTTTATTTGTTTTTTTTTTTAAACCATGTTTGACCATGTAGCCCAGCTTCTTTTTGAGGTTCAACCAGGTGCCATAAAGCAGTTCAACTGATTTAGACAGAAAAGTACTGGGTCAAAATTGAGATACTTGTTGTGTGTGTTCCAGTTCACAGTTTATGTTCAACATCTTTCATCTCTTATTGATGTTACATTCTGGACATTGGTACGTCTTGTTTTGTGGTTTTCAGTCGGTCTTCTTGTTATTTCTGTCATTGTGAGTGTCTGGGGTTTTACTTTGACATGTGGGTTTGTGTTCACCCTTCACCTACTTTGGCCACGGTGTGTGTCTCTGCCCACTAATTAATCCCAATGTGTCTCACCTGTTTAGTGCCCTGTTTAAGCTCCTCCTACTTCTTAGTCAAACTGTGAATTTGTTTGTTCCAATACACCAGGGGTCACCAATCCTGGTCCTCGAGGGCCGCTATCCCACATGTTTTAGATGTATCACTCTTCTAACACACCTGATTCAAATGATAAACCTCTCATCAAACTCTACAGAAGACTGATAATGACCATCAGGTGTGCTGGAAGAGGGAAACATCTAACATGCAGGATAGTGGCCCTTGAGGACCAGGATTGGTGACCCCTGCTGTACACCAAATGCGCCTTCTGTATCTTGTCTTGGTTTTTCTGGTTTTGGATCTTTTTCTGCTGCCTGCCCCTTATCTGTTGAGTTGCACGTCACTCTGTCTGTTGCTGGATCTGGATTCTAGACCTGAACACGAGACTGTCTAAGCCCCATCGGTACCTCCGCAGATTCTGGAAACCTGGTTTGACCTTCGCCTGTTCTCTGGTGACGCCTTTTGGATTCTCCTTAAACACTAAGTCTGCTTTGCTGGTTCTGACCCTGCTCTGTATCCTGACCAGTGTTCTGCGGTACAGTAAGGGGCGGTAGTAGGGGTGGTAGTGCGGGTCGTCCAATGACTGAACGTTTCGCGGTTCGCGTTCCAGCTCTGGATGTTCACACGTCAATGTGTCCTTGGGCAAGACACTGAATCCTGACTCCCAGTAGGACTGACAGAACCTTAGAAACCTACTGGTGTATGAGTGTGTGTGAATGGGTGAATGTGAGGCTAATGTAAAGCGCTTTGAGCACCATGAAGCTGGGCTGTTAAAGACAAATCCTGGTTTGTGAGTCTTGCATCTGGGTCCATATTGTTCCTGATCTTGTGTCAATAGATGCACAATCGTAATACTTTATTTAATAAAAACTTATCAAACTTAAATTCCTCTTTTTTTCTATTATTCCACCCTGTTTTGACTAATAAAACACAGTAAAGCAAAACCACTGAAGAAAAGGAAAAATAACATACTCGTACAAACTTTTATGACACTGAAACAGACACAAATTCACACCAGCTAATTTCATTGAATAAACGGTTAAAGGGCTTTAAATGCATCTATGCTTAAGTTATAGTTACAACCATAGTACAGCTTGAAGAAAACATCCAGACTTGTGTGTTCAGTAAGACACTTACTGCACTCAGATTAGCAGCTGCCTTTGTGCAACACCTGCTTTAAATAAATGTTAACAGCATCATGCTAATATGTTCGCGATAGCAACACACTATGGTAACTGGATAGGCTAATGCTTATCATGTTTACCATATCAGTTTAGTGTGTCACCATCCTAGTTTAGTTTGTTGGCACGCTGAAATTTGCTGAAGAGTACAGCTGGGGTTATTGAGAATATCACAGGGCACTGAGAACCGATACTTTTTGAGTAAAACCCAATCTGATAAGCTCAAGTACTCATTTATTGAACCAGTAAATTATGTAAATGTTTAACGTTCAATTTTCTTTATTTAAAGGCTGTTCATGTTTGGGTTGTCATACATTTTACAAAATTAAAGCGTGGTTGGCGAAAGGGACTAAATGGAAAAGAAAAGAAATAAAGAAAATCAGTAACTAGAAAAGCAAAGACCTCTGCCAAGGTAGCAATGAGCAAGTTGTCAACAATTCCCTGAGCAGACAACACAAAAGTTACACACCACCTCGTTATGATGTTCAAGTACTGTAAAGTCATTACTATTCTGAAATGGAAACATTATGGATTTCACTTATTGCAGGTTATTCTTTGAATGTGACCCCCATGATAAACGAGGGACTAATGTATAGAGGAATATGCATTTATTTTACCTGGTGATAGAATTACAAATGACATTTTATGGTATTGTTGGAATAAGGGTAAGCGTGTTACTGCTTTTAACCCTTTGTTGATCAGCTCAACCGTTTGGTAGAGGTAACTTTGAACCCTGACATCTAATCTAAATTTAAATCCTTTGATACCAAACTTCTTGGGCAGTCAATGATATATTCAAGTCATGCTAGTATATATACCACAAAGGAAGAAGATCGTAACCGTGACATCTCTGCTATAATCTTTTCTTTTGGACACACAATTGTAGGCAATTTTTATTATTATTATTTTTATTAACTTACAATTTAGCATATATAATCCTCATCATGTTTCAGAAATACTTTGGTATTCATATATTTTTTTTAAAAACATGCGTAACAAAAGAGATGATAGTAAAGGGTCATGGAATGCTAATGCTGATCGCTAATGATACAAACGCAAAGAGTTAATACATCTAACTTGAATCAAGTCACAAAATATGTTGGTAAGATTGGTGAAGGGGTAATGTTTGAGTTGAAATACTTTAGTTAAATTTAAGGTTAGTAAAAAAAAATAAAATATCTATGTTTTATGTTATAATAGTCCCTGTGAGGTGGAAAAAGCAAAAAAACAAACACATTTTTTTAATTGTGATTTTTGTAGTGGGACTAAGAAAGGGTTAAGTGTCCTTTTCTACATGACAGAACAACAATGTGAGCTACAACTACTGCAACTAAACCCTGAAAATTTCAAGAGTTGACAAAGACACACCTTTAATGCACCAGGTCATGCTACCTCAGGTGTATATTCTAACAAAACAGTTTCTCTTCTGACCATTTTGTAAATGCACTGTTGAAGTGTCCTGCACTTAGGATAGTCCAAGAACTAGCCCAACATTTACCCATATTCCAAAAGAGTAGTGGAGTGTAACAGACCTTCAGTATCTACAACACTAACAAAATGTGAGGATTTGGTCTGGATTCGCAATAATAAATATAGTTATTATTATTATTATTATTGTAGTTTTCTGATAATTGCTGGGAATTACATTTTAAAACCAATGTGAATCTTACACAGGAAGCATTCAGTTATTTGGGAAATGTTCCTCAATTTGTTCAATATTTATTGAGCTATTTCAGTGTGGACTATTGGTGACCTAAGCCGGTATCCACTAGCATGACTAAAAGCTGGTTCTACAGTTTATTCCCAGGTGCCGCCCTTTTTGGCTTCCATCAGACCGATGTTCATAGTGATTGATACAGATAATAAATCAGGTTATTTTATTTGAAATCATCCTGCTCCTTTTTTTTTTATGTCAAAATATGAAGTCGATCATAAACATTTACTTTTATCTCCAGGTTTGGTTTTTCGTTCTGCACTCGGTATCCGTCTTACTGCTGTGTTTCTGTCAGTGCGTTTCCCTCCGAGGGCCATCTGAAAACCAGCTGGTGGCTGACAGCAGCTGAAGGCCATAAATCAGACGCCAAGGCAGAATTCCTTACGCCGCGTTGCCATTCACTTTGTCAGCCATGAAATAAAGATGTAGCGGAGCAGGGGGTCAAAGCATACAAAATCCACCCCCCTCTGAAGCAACAACAACCTAACATCCACCCCTCCAAAAATCTTTATCCTTCCTCGGTGACTTTCTCTCCACAGGTAGCTGCTCTCATCGCCTCTTCATTTGTGTGGTCTGCCTTGTCAGAAAGTAATTTATGGTGGAGTGTGACTGTTATGGGTTTCTGAAGGTGAACGGCAGTATCTCTGAAAGCTCAGAGTGGTGTAAGTGAAGAACGGTTAAGACCTGCATGTATGTTAACATCACGCCATGCTTTATGAGATATTTTTAGTACTGAAGATTTTATTTTCTTATCACTGTTACATAAATATTAACTATTCAATCACTCATTGTCACATACTGTTTCAATCTAATCAGCTTAATGTAACACCACACTCTGCAAAGCTGCATAAACGAAAATGAATAAGCATTAACTGCTAGTGAATTAATAATAAAGTTAGTTTTTTTTCTAAGAAAACGCCACAAAAACTTGGATAATATTGAACACAATACATATTTTCTGTAATTTTATGATACGCAGCTATACAAAATTCTAAGGTATTAATGTTAATATGCATCTTATGAGGCTTTTAATGCTTTTTGGAAGACCCAACAACAGCTAAAACCTGTTATATATTATATGTTTACATCACACCATGGTTTCGGGAATATCTAGTACTGAAGATAACACGTTTTTTTTTATTTTCATATCCCTGTTACATAAATATTAAATATTCAATTACTCATTTTCACATACTGTTTCAATCTAATCATCTTAATGTAACACTACACTCTGTAAAGCTGCATAAAGGAAAATTAATAAGCATTAACTGCTAGTGAATTAATAATAAATTAGTTTTTATTCTAAGAAAACGCCACAAAAACTTGGATAATATTGAACACAATACATATTTTCTGTAATATAATAAGCAGCTGTACAAAACTCTAAGGTATTAATGTTAATATGGATTTTATGAGGCGTTTAAAGCTTATTGGAAGACCCAACGACAGCTAAGACCTCTTATATATTATATCACAGGTGTCAAACATATGGCCCAGGGGCTAAATCTAGCCCGCCACAGAGTCGAATCTGGCCCTTGTTTAATCACCGTAATGCTGCATTTTTGTCTTTAGCAGCAAAAAAAAAAGTGAATAGATGTTAACTGCTAGTAAACTAACAACACAATCAGCATAGAAACATAACAAAAGCAACAAAAAAGCTTAGAAGTTGTTAAACAGTAAATATTTTCTGTAACACTGAGATAACTCTACAAAACTCATAACCTATTAATTCCCTTAAGAATCTTATAAGGCATATTTTACCTATTAATTAATTCATGTCTATTACAAGACTCAAAATACAGTGTTAATATTTTCTCCCAACAATAGAAAATGGTTGTCCAATCTTTATTACAACACTATTTTTCTTGCCTGTTTCCCCTCAGATAATCACAATATTAGGAGTTGGATTTATATTCAAGGTACAAAAGTTTCTGTGATTACATTTGTTTAGGAGATAAAAATGGTGCTAGTGTCACTTTGGTCGACTATGAGATAATCTAAATATTTATATTAAAGAAGTAATGAGGCTTATTTGAAGTACATGTCTTCACAGATGTTTCACATAATTTACTGTAGTGATGTGAAGTGTTGAAGTCGCAGAAAATGATCAACTTCACAGATCCTTAAGCTCTTAAGACTATTTTGTCATCTCTTCAACTGCAAAGTCAAGTCCCAGCTTTACTGTTTCAGAGTCACAGCGTTCATTGGTCTTATTTCCAGCTGCAGCGGCTCTGAACACTCTATACACGAGTTAGGAAGAATTCTGTGTGATGCAAATGTAACCGGCGTGCTTGGTATCGTTTTTTTAATATGCCGTTGTGTGCCACAGGTAAATGAATGAGGAATCTCAGTAACTTTTCTGCTGATTTATTCTGAACATACATAAAGGAATATTGTTGATGGGTCAGTCATGGATAGTTACGTTACTCGGTCTGCGCCTGAGCATTCCTCATTGCACTGACTATATCCATAAAATTATATAGAGTATATATATATATATATATATATATATATAGATAAAAATAACATTCTGTACCTGAACATACAGAAAAGGATATTGTGATGGGTCAGTCACTGATGGTTACGGTGCTCAGTCTCCGCTATAAAGGAGTTAGCATAAATAGCTTTAGCTTAACGTATCACAATTGTCGCTGAAATGTGTAATTCAGGAATATCAATGATGACAAATTGACTTCTAAATGATCACTACGCCATATTATACATGTTAACATAACTCTTCTCCAATTACAGATGGGATTTCTGATTAATAAATTTTATTCACATGGAGCACCGAGCTAATACACGTACCCCGAGCATTCCTCATTCCTATTTCCAGTTGCGTCAGCCAGAAGGAAGTACCCATAAACCAGTGAGCGCCCAAAGTGTGGAAGGCAAGTGGATGACGAACTCTGTTACACAAACAGCTGATCAGGAGTGATCAAACTGAAGTTAAAAGATAAATTAAGAGTCACTACTTCATGTTTGGTTGGTTTCCAGTTCAAATATGTTATTGATTTCATCCAGCTCTTGTAATCAACTCAAAACAGCAACCTGCTACACACATGAGAAGGATCCCTGAGGTTAATAAGCAACTTTCACTAAACGTCTGGAGCTAGGCCCATTGAGTCCGCTGTGATCTCAACAAAATCAGCCCTTTGAGCTCAAATTTGACCCCCTGAACATGCACAAAAACTCACCAAATTTTGCACACACTTCATAAGTGTGAAAAATTGCGAGGATATATAGTTTTGTAAAATGTTTCTACAGCATCTCCTAGAATAGTCAAAATATATTGTATTAGGCCAGATCACGCCCAAGTGAAGTTAGAGTTATGAAAATCGCCTCCAAATATGAAGGCAGTAGAAACAGCACAGAGTAAACCAATCACAGACTAGATGGATGTGAGGTTTTTGTCAGAGAAACTAAAGAATACAGTCAAGTAAACAGGCAACAACAATTGTAAAGAGCTTTACAGACTTGGAACTGACTGACTCACAAAAAAAAAGCACGGGATATCTGTAAACTTAAGAGAAAATGAGTTGCTCCTGAATAAATATAGTTAAACATTCAACAACACTTAAAGTGTGTGGTCTTTCTAACAGAAGGGAAGAGCAGAGCTGGACATATACACTTTAAACTTCACTTTATTCTGAAGTATATTCATTTAAAGGCTCCTATTTGTGTTGTGTGCAGATAAATGTAGTAGTTCAAATATATTACTGCTGAATAAATCTGAACTGACTCACATATGATGTGCATTTTTGGGGGGAAATATCTTTCCTGATATGATCTGTAGGCATCATCATTCAGCTTTTTCACGTGATCTGGCGTTAAAAAGGCAAGCAAAAAATAAATAAAAAATCGGAATTATCGGGAATATTGAAGAATCGCAATTGAAATCGAATTGACACCCAAAAAAATCGGAAAAGAATCGAATCGGAATAAAAGCATATAGTCTCAGCTCTAGTAATGAGTGTAATTTTTGCACAGACACACCAGCACATCATATGTAGTTGCACACACACTTCTGTGAAAGAGCTCATTGTTGCAGCACACCTGCCTGGTCTCCATCACGACTGCAGCAGCAACATGGAATCCCATGTAGGATTTTTACTTAATCCTTGTCCTGCTTGTTCCTGCATTAGTCTGCGTGTCATAGTGACATGTAGCCCTGCTCCTGCCAGGCGGATTGTGTTCGTGTGTGTGTGTGTGTGTGTGTGTGTGTCAACGTATATAACACATGTACAGCTCACATACACTATAGCAGGAATGAACAACTGAGGTGAGGATGTGTGAGGACGCAGGGGTCAAAGGTCTTCTGTGTCCAATTACATTTATTTTGTGTTTATGAGGGTCATGCAATATTTTCGGTCGATAATATTCTGACCTTGTGTAAAGATTTATCTGTTCATTATCTTCATATAGTTTAAATATTCATTCCGGAAAAAGAGAAAAAAGTAACAAAAATACCTCAGAGTACCGTTTCATATCGTAGCGTCAGGACTGAAAGCTGATGGAAACACAACAGCTGAGGTTGTTAAAACACTGTGCTCCTAATAATTATACTTACTGGAAATATTGTAGTACTAATTCATAAAGTGGCCAATTCTAATGACTTTAATCAAAAAAGATTGTTGCAATGATTCATTAAATATTATTTCAATAAAGATTAATGAGAATTTTAATGACATTTTAACTTTGATATAATTCCCTCAACACAGTATTTTAATTTTATTGTCATCCATCATTCTGGTTTCATACCATGGAAATTTTTTTTTATATATTTTTTGGAACATTACTGAAATGGAAGTTCAAGATTTCAGTTTCAAAACTCAAGAAATACTTGGACCAGATCCTGATAATCAATCAGGTTTGCCCCAAAAAGAAACACTCTCTGCTAAAGCCGTGACAAGTCGCTACATGGCCTGGACTATGTCGTGGAAGTTGACATTGTTGTCCAACCACGCAGAAGACATTTTACTATGGTTTAAGTTTGGAGGTGCAGGACACAGTGTTACAAAACCAGCTTTGTTCCTCTTGTCATCACTGAGCTCAACAAGATTGCACTTTAGTCCTTTATTCGCTTATTTATTTCATGGCCTGGCTCTGTTTTTAAATTTTTTTATCATCATTATTATTGTGACTAAACTCTTAAATTCTATATATTTATTTTTTACTCTTGACTTTTATCTTTTCTGTGTTTTTATTATATTTGTCTTTTATTAATTTGATTTTAATTATTTTATTCTTTTATCAAACCATGCTGCTATATTGATGAGTGGTAGAACACTGAGCACTTTGTTCTGTTTTTCTACTTCTTATATACTCGACCAATGTACTTTAATTATATGTTAGAATCAAATGTTCACCCTGACTGCAAAACAAATCTACCCACGGGTATTAATAAAGTAACCTTGAAGAGTGTAATCCTTCTTCCTGTGTATAACTGACATCAGTTCAGTTTTATTTCAAGCACACAATAATCATTAAAATATAATTGAAATTGACTAACTTTTTTTTTTCTTGTACTCGAAAAGGAGTGGGAAGAAGTGAAACTTATATACTTCCACCCCCTTTTACAAACTAAAAAAATAGATACTGCATTAACACACTATATATTTTTTTATGTCCATTTATCATTACCACAAAGCATCCATAACCATTTATATACATATTATTTATAAGTCACTTCATACAGTCTGATATGATCAACTATAAATACTTTCAATTTCACTATAAATTAACTACAAATACAATTAATAGATATGATACCATCTCCTAACCATAATAGTCGTATTGCAATATAAGACTTATTCAACTTTTCTTCTACCTTATAACTAAATATTCACTTATTCAGATAATATTCTATATTTTGCAAATGAAGAACACCTGAATCCACAGCCCTACTTCTATGTTTTAAAGTTTATGTAAGAAAAATTATATTAGCAGTTTTATTGATAAGACAAAAGGGAGGTATCAATAATTTTTGTATTTTTTTCCCCTTTCAACTGTTTCTAAAGTGTAATACAGTAAATATTTGCCTGGTTACTTTTAATTAAATGTGGATTTTTACCCCATTACTTAAAATACAAGTAATTTAGAAATACCTTTAGATGAACTAAACTTAATTTGTAAGAATAATCATCTTAATGTTCATCTTGGAATGAACAATAAAAACAGTTAATTGTTTTATAACTTAAATTATTCTAAACTAGCTGGATTGTCATATTTAGGCTGTGTGTACGATACAGTAGTAAATTTATTTTAGAAATAAGCTGAATATGTGCTCACTGTATGACAGATTTTTGTGTCCATCAGTCTTTATTCTGTCTTGGAAACAGAGGTAAATTCCTGATTATGACTGACTTAAATGTATATGTAACGTATAACATGTAACTTATAAAAGACATAGGGATGCACTTCATCCAAATTTAAATTATTAAATAACATATCCAATCACTTAGAATATAAATTTTTATCCCTTCAGATATTTTTGGTGATGTAAACATATTTATAGTTTTGAACATGCTTATAGTGTTTTTTACTGTTTTCTTTTTCCTTTTTTAAATATTCAAATAAATCGAATAATTAAAATGATGTGCACTGGTCATTTTTGTATCGAGTGTCAATGTGCTGTATATAATTTATTTTTTTAAATATATGTGATTATTTCTCATATAATACATAGAAATTATCTTCATGTCAAACCTTACTTACATTAGCAGTTTCTAATTTCTGGTAAAACACCCTTTTTCATGACAAATACAGCATATATATATATATATATATATATATATATATATATATATATATATATATTAATTTTAATATAATTGTTTTTGCTTACACTCTTTCATACATGCTGGATTCTCTTTCCATATATTTTTTAGTCGCGTCAATGGTCAGGTTGGGGGGTTTTAGACTGGGGTCAAAGGTTAAAAGGACAGGTCCATGTTTGTTTAGTAGTATTGTCGTGGCTTTGGCGGGTCTGACCTCTGATGCTCCGTATGGAACAGAATTGAGAAGGCACACATGGTGAAACTATCCATGATGCACGTGCACGAGTGTGTGCACGTGTAGAAATCGAGCCACAACTGTCTGAGTCATGTAAAGACATCAAAAGGCACAAATAGAAAAAAAAAAAAAAATCCCCCCAAAAAACTGAAGTGAAAGTCCCATCCGGCGGCTGAGCGTCTTTAATGGACTGTGGATACTGGTCTCCGGTGAGGGGACGCGTCTGTTCTGTCTGAGGGGTTAACACTGGTTGTAAAACCTGAGGTGGATATTTCCCTTTCAAAGATCCTTTGAAGAGGAACAAAGGGCTGAGCCTGTCGTGGAGATTATCCTGTTAAGCCATGGCCGGCTTCGCCCACCCAGGACGGCTGCAGACTGTACCGAGCTGTCATATCAGCGGCAACATCCGCTCCCTGTCGGCCCAGAGGCTGGGGAAGCATGCACGTTAAAGGTATTTGCACAGCGCCCCTGTCCACGGGGTCGATCCCACTCACATTATCCATCTTCAAGGTATCATATCACAGAAGATAATTTGCCATTGTTGGAATAGGATGAGACGGAGACAGAAAGTAATGACGACTCAAGAGGAGATGCCAAAAATCCCACAGCTGAAAAGATAACGATGGCACTAAATATTTTTTACATAGAAAGTTATGTTATATGTAGTCTTAAAGGGGTTTAAGGTTGATGGACAATCTGCCAGTTAGATGCATGGGGTAAAATCGCAAAAAAAAAAAAAAAAAAAAAAATCACTATGTTTTGGGTTTTTTTTGGTTTGCATTTATTCATTTCAGTCAAAAACAAAACAGAACAATTGGTAACAGAAGCAGATATACAATAGGTTAAAACAGACCTATAAGGCTTTGGGCTGAAGATGAAGCTTTTTGTGTCCACCTTATTGAAATTTCACTAATAAAATGAAGGAAAGAAAGAAAGAAAGACTGAAAGAAAAAAAAAATATTTCAAAGCTCATACATGATGCTTAACCATATAGATCGAAATATAGCGAGAACAGTGAAGGAGGAAAAAAAAATAAAGTGATTTTATAGTGTTTTTATATAACTACCATTGATTTAAATGATGGGATAGAGGTGCTCTGTTTAAGTTTAGTGTCCAGTTGGTTCCACACATTTACCCCAGTGGCAGATAAACATCTTTCCCAAAGGTTTGTCCTTGATATTTATTTATTTTTTTAACATACCAGTTCCTCTGAAATCATCAATATTTTTTCTCAGTTTGAAGAGATGAAATAATGTTTCATTTTGTTTTGGTCAACAAAAACTAAGACATTTTTGGAACGTTTTTATTTCTTAAGCCACATTTCGTCTCTTTTTTATTGCATTATATATTTAATTACAGTTATTATTACAACACCAACATTTACGTCCAGTCTTGTTTTGTTTTTGTCACATGATAAAGGTGTGTTGGCTACAATATTTAGTCAAAATGTTCATTGAGGACAGCAATACTACAAAAAATAAGCATGGCTGTCCCCACTAATGACCTTTTGTTTACCTAAGGTCATGTCAAAATTGGTATGGACATTTTAGGAACATCCAAATATTGGTATGGACACGTCCATAGCGTCCATACACAATTTTACGCCCATGTTCATTTGTATACTTTGGATATTAGAAATATTTTATACCCTGTTTCTATGTTTTATCAGTAGTTCTTGTTTGAGTTGATTCATCTATTTTGGACAATTAAAGATATTTATGTTTTACTCTGTAGCTATAAAACTTTACAGCTTCTATAGCTCTAAATTAATTATTTTTAACAGCTTTTTTTTTTTTTTTTTAAATTCAGCCTGCCATTATACAACCGTTTTGATCAAAATAAAGTTTATTAAACATGGCAGTCACTATGTAAGATATCTTAATTATATTTATATACCCTCACATTACAAATCTGGATCATGTTTGTTGACATCAATAATATTCTAGTATTTAACTTACGTATTTTTATGTACTCAAATGAAAATAAAAAGTTTCATTAATAGACTTTTAACTGAGTAATGTTTATATGATGGTTACACAAATGGTCAGACTACTGTAATTAGACAAATGTTTGCAGCAACAACCAGCCAGAACTTCATATATAGGTTTTATTAAAATACAATCTGAAATTGGTACATTCTGATTTTGTATTGGTTATGGTTAAAATTGGTTTGGATAAAGTGTAAAAACTATAAACCTTCTTTGTATGACAAGGAAAATCTGTTCTTAATAGGTTCAGAAAGACATGGATCCGTCTACAACTTCTATGCTGATGACATGTAACTGTTCTGTTATAATAAACTGTTGACTTTTGATTATACTTCATGATTCCTAATTGTCTTTTAAAAGTGCTGCATGTTTAGAAAATATCCAAAAAAAAAGCTCTAGAGGGTTTTCATTGATGTTTAAACACAACTACGACTGACTGCATCTTTAACATTTTAGAATAAATCATTTGTCCACAGTAGGTCCAGCTGAAAATAAATTTGATGACCACTGCATTTTGTGAAAAGGTAGGTATAAAAGCATTTGCTGAATGGGAAGACAAAATACCAAACATATAGAACATTTTATGTTTTTCCTTAAATTGCATTTGTTATAGTTGAAATCGTCTTAAAAAGAATGACATTTAACTTGTCAAAACCTGCAGAGACCATGAATCACACAGTTCTAATGTTGAAAACATTTGCAAAAGTCATTTTAAAACAGCAGCCTCACATTAGGTTACAAACTTTACCATAATATGTTGTTAGTGTTGTTAATATCTACACATTTCCCCCAGTTTTTCTTTTGCTTTTCTTATAATAGTGCTACAACAAACATCATCAGAAACCGTGATCTTTAACCAGCGCAGACATATTAGTAACTCATACAGATTGTCATTGTTACGTCCCCATTTCAGAGTGTGTGGATTTGTTATATAGGATATCATTTGAGGTGAGAGGTCTGTGCCATTAATAGAGATAATGAGTGTCTGTACCGTGTGGAACAGAGGTGTAAAGTAACTAAGTAAAAGTACTTCATTACTCTACTTAAGTAGATTTTTTTTAGGTATCTGTACTTTACTTGAGTAATTATTTTTCTGGGAACTTTTTACTTTTACTCTACATTTGTGTACAAATATCTGCACTTTGTACTCATTACATTCTCAGAATAGACTCATTACCGTACTTTGACAAACTAAATAGATGTGACAATATGAAAAATAAGTCGCTGTGACTTTATATACAACAGTTATATGACTATTATCTCACAATTTTGACTTTTTATCTCATAATTTTTACTTTTTCTCTTAAAATTAGGCATTTTATCTCACATTTATCACTTTTTTTTTTTCCAAATCTCATGACCTTTTAGCTCAATTGTGACTTTCCTTCCCCCATTTTTGGTAAATTTCTTGCCCATATCCACAAAACTGAGTGACTGTGACTTGATCAAACACATTATCTACACAGTAACTCACATTTAAAGGCGTTATTTTAGATACTTTTGAAACCGTTCTGATTTTATTTTCTAAAATATTATTGCATTCATGACAAAAAAGAAGTTTTACTTTTTTACTTTATTACAATTGAGAAGTTGTACTTTTTTTTTTTTTTACTTTTACTTAAGTAGAAGAGTTGAATCAGTACTTCTACTTTTGCCAGAGTATGTTTTCACACAAGTAGCTGTACTTCTACTTAAGTACAGAATGTGAGTACTTTAAACACCTCTGGTGTGGAAGTTGGTAAATGTATAAGTAACGCATAACATGTAACTTATAAAAGACATAGGGATGCACTTCATCTAAATTTAAGTTAGTAAAATAACATATCCAACCACTTAGAATATTAAATATTATCCCTTCAGATATTTTTGGTGGTGTAAACATATTTACAGTTTGCTGATGTACACTGGTCATTTTTGTATTGAGCGTCAATGTGCTGTCTATCCATTTTTTCATATATATATATTTTTCTCGTATAATACATAGAAATTATCCTTAAACCCTACTTACATTAGCAGTTTTTAGTCTATTGCTATTGTCTAATTTGTGGTAAAACACCCTTTTTTATGACAAATACAGTATAAATATTAATTTTAATATCATTGTTTTTGCTTACACTCTTTTATACATGCTGGATTCTCTTTCCATATATTTTCTAGTCGTATCAATGGTCAGGGTGGGGGTTGTAGACTGGGGTCAAAGGTTAAAAGGACAGGTCCGTGTTTAGTATTATTGTCGTAGCTTTGGTTACAAACTTTACCAGGTCTCTATTAGTGTTGTTAATATCTACACATTTTCCCCAGTTTTTCTTATAATAGTTCTACAGCAAACATCATCAGAAACCGTGATCTTTAACCAGCGCAGACATATTAGTAACTCAGACAAGATTGTCATTGTTACGTCCCCATTTCAGAGTGTGTGGATTTGTTATATAGGATATCATTTGAGGTGAGAGGTCTGTGCCATTAATAGAGATAATGAGTCTCGAAAGTCGCATGAGTGAGTGTCTGTACCGTGTGGAAGTTGGGAAGATGAGAATGTGTCCATCTTGCTGCTCGTCTCATGGAAATTTAAGATGTGTGGAAATGTCCCGAGCGGGGAATGCAGATGATAAAATGTCTGTGACAGTTTTATTGTGATCCGGGAGCATCCTTAGCCAAGACATCAGTCAGTCTGGCTCGACAGGCTCTCACAGCTGCTGTTATTTAGACGACAATTCACGACCATCGCACCGCCAGGGAGATTTGATCTGACTGGCCCTGGGTTGGTGTGTAAGGGTTTACTTGAACATAAATAACTGGGTTTAATGAGTCCTATGATTTTAATATCTCTAGGCTTTAAATGTAACATCTGCGTGGCCATAGTGTGCCTGAAACAACACAGCTTGGTTTACAGCAGCAAAGAAGGTCTTACCGGAGTTGTAGTCGCCTGTTTACGCAACGTGATTGTATTCGGAAAGTTTTTTTAGATAGTAAGTTTGCGGTTATACATGAAGACGCTAGGGATGGGTCTTTGACGACTGAAGGTTTATGTATTTTCTTAATACCAGCTCCTGTTGAGTCTATAAATAAATATTTGACAATGAAATACCCTCTGTTTGGCTCAGTTGCATTGAATTTAGATGGTTTTGTTTAGTGTTGTGTTGTCTAATGTCTCCTTCGCAACCTTGTCTGGAGCATCACATAGATAAGAAGAAAAAAAGAACCTGCATTGATTGAAAATGTAATTAAAAAAAAAAACAAAAAAAAGACCCCCATTTTTTCAGTGCTCATTCACAACAGTAGGTCTCAAATGTAGAAACGCGCACTATGGTTCCATATCATTGCAATTTTCACTGCATTGTAACGTCTCTCCGTTTCTGATTTACTGAAATAGTTTTTGGATTAATCGGCACATTCTGATGTATACACTCAAGAATGTGTACAAACAGACATTTGTTGAATTTCAGAAAATCCAATATATTTTATGCGACAGTTTGACCTCACCAACTATTTTATTTAAAGGGAAACTGCCCTACAAAGTAAAAAGGCAGTAACTGCACAAACACAAAACTGAGAAAAATGACCTTAAAGTAGTTGTAGGTAGATTATTGGATATGAAGCAGTTATTGTTACTGCACATTACCTAGTTCTGTAAAAAACACAGTATACCTTATATATGGATTAATTCTGGTACTGTAGGGCTTAGTGACCGGGAATTTTGACTTTTTATCTCATAACTTTGACTTTTTATGTCATGATTTTGACTTTTTATGTCATAATTAAAATTTTTTGTCATGATTTAGATTTTTTGTCATGATTTTGACTTTTTATGTCATGATTTAGATTTTTTGTCATGATTTTGACTTTTTATGTCATGATTTAGATTTTTTGTCATGATTTTGACTTTCTATGTCATGATTTAGACTTTTTATCACATAAAAAGCTTTTTATTTTTATTTTCACTTCACTTAATGCACCTTATATATAAAAAAACATGAATTGACAGTGCACCTTATAGTCCAGTGCACCTTATAATGTGGAAAATACGGTAATTGCATTATCTGTTTCAGTCAAATACAGTGATTCATGGTCCTAAATGGACATTGGTAAGAACACAGTAATGGTCTTTACTGCCTTTTTGTTTCGCTTTACTAGTACTTTTTGCAGTTACGGTACAAACACTCACCAATTTTCTCTAAAACAACAGATATTTGAGATGAGATGGACCAAAAGGAGGTTTGGATTGGATGCAAATGCAGACCTGAGGCTTTAGTGCAGAGGTGTCAGGCATGCGGCCCAGAAACCAAAATCGGCCCGCCAATGAGTCCAACCTGGCCCCTGGGATGAATTTGTGAAATGCAAAAATGACACAAAAGATATTAATAATTAAGGAAGTTAAAATCATTTAACATCAATTCAACCTAAAATGGATCAGACCATAGTCAATAATAAACTAATTATGAAAAACCCACATTTTCTACCTGTTTTAGTGTACGAAAAATGGAATAAATAAGTAAAAGTACTACTGTAGCCTGTTACAAAACATATGAATAACCTGAAATGCAGGTAGAATTTTACCAATGTTATGAATATAACTAAATGTGTGTATTTATCTTTAAGCTATGATGCATATGTATAAGTGATAAACTAAACGTTTTAAAAGAATTTTCAGGTTGTTAATATTTGTTCATTTAAGTAAGGTTCGTAGATGTAAACATTTTCATGATGGAATTTTACTATTTCTGCTCAAAAACATATAAAACTTTGGAGTTAACATTAGTTATACATTATTTTACTGTTCTGGCCCACTTTAGGTTTATACCATATTAAGCGGAATGTGGCCCCTGAACTAAAATGATCACCCCTGTTTTAGTGATTTTATGAGTAATAAAAAAAAACAAACACTTAGAAAATAACATAGTACAAATCAAAATAGCAGGGATTACATACATCCCTTCATACAGTATATAGACGTATACAAACATAGCCACAATTTGCATAAATGTACAATGACATCATTTTACAGGTACTGTGAGTGGGTTGAATAAAGAGTGAATGCACTCCATGCTTTAGGCGTCACAGTGATTATTAGGAAGAAAGCCACATGTCTTGACTGGACGTCTTATAGGTTCATCTAAAACAAGTTGTGTTAAGAAGAGAATAGTCTGTGCATGTAAACACAGCACCGATACAATGACGGACGACCAGGAGTCTGAAACGCAATCTCAACAGGCCTAGAATAGACATTTGCTGGCACTAAATTAGTACCTCCTTTCCCCACCTGACCGTCCACACACCGCATGTGTCAGTCTCCTCACCCTCTGGCATCTTCTGCCCTCTGGTAACCTAAGGCCAGGGAGAAATAACCAGGCTCCGGGTCGAGATATCGGCTTACGCCTCCCACTTCAGACAGGACAAATATGAAAACTGCAGATGCATTTGCCCCAGTAGAATGTCAATCAATCAGAAACTAAAGCTCAAAGCCGAGTTTCAGTTTCATTTGAGAAAATGACATGAAGAAGAAGAAGTAGACTGAGGTTAAGAAATGGTGAAAGGAATAATGTGTGCAGCCGGCGGTGGGACGTGATCGATACATTTGGACCAGAGCCCAAATTAGACTGATGTGTCTGGGTCTGAGAGACGAAAGGGCAAAGAGTGAAAGTAATGTGTGGAGGGGAAAGGAGGGGAGGGGTGGGTAGGGAGGTGGGCGAAAGTGATTTAACAACTGCCTGGCAATGCATCATTTGGCCTGTAACTGTAATGAGTTAATATCCACTATTTAGCCCTCCTACACATACAATGGAAAACATTTACTTTAACATTTTACTGCATTAATACAAAGGTTATTATTTTCTCCACTGTTTTACTCACATTATTCAGACTAACTCATTTTTCTCATCGGTATAAAAGTGCTACACAGGTCTGAACTCATGAGGAGCGCATGGTCTTTTTACTGTCAACACATGAGGAGTCAATTGAATTTGGGGGGGGGGGGGAGCGCAACCCAAATATAAGGTGTTCTCTGAAAGTTTTAGCTAAATCTAAATATCTTGGATTAAAATAAATCCAAACACAATAACAATACTGTTGATACCAAAGGTAGAATTAACCACAGAATGGTTAATTCGACCTCTGATATTATATTATGTGCAATTAAAATAAATAAATATATATATATATATATATATATATATATATATATACACATGCATATTTATACTGTTATTCTTATTTATCTCATCTTCACATAGTTTCATCCCTTCTGTATATATTTGTCACTCCTGTATATTCTGTATAGTTTACATAGCATATATTTATTTTTCTGTATACCTGTGTTTGTTTACATATATTATTTATTATCTATTTGTTTCTTCCCTTTGCCGTCCCTCTATTGTTGTATATATCGCTGGCTAAAGTGACATGTGAATTTCCCTGATGTGGGATCAATAAAGTCTATCTTATCTTATTCATTATAACCCAGGGTAACCAACATATGACACAAACAATGGTCAAAGATAATGATAGACTGATATTCAGGGTTTTTTTTCTTGCATCCGTATTAGCCTGTTGCACTTTTTTTTGGTGTAGTAATACTTACTAGGTTAACTGTCATAACATTTTTCATGATTTCATGAATTACTAATTTCATTAACTTTTTAACTGTAAGTGTAGTACCTTTATTTCATCTACTGTTTTTATAGATACTACTGTTTTATTTATAACGTAACCACACACTGCTTTTTAACCTAGGGGTACAATATGGTCTCTTTTGTATTTTTATCAAAGTAACAACAAAATAAAGAACCTTGAGGGAAAAAAAAGAAAAAGGCATCAGTTCCCCATAAAAACATATGGGTTGATCATTAGTCAAAACACATTTATCCACAGACTTCCCACGTATGTACTTTGAATTTTGGGAATTTCTTTCTGTACACAATGAATTCAATGAAAGCACAGATTTACCAACATGTTTCAGACTAAAATAAAATAAGTACAAGTTTGAACATATAAAATACCACTGGGTGTAAATGAAGCGAAATTAGTTTAACACTGCTAGGGCACATTCTACATAATCAGTGCTTTTACTTCTCTTACTTTAATGAGATTCTGCTGATGATAGTCATGTAAAACATAAATGCTAAACTTTTTACATATATCAATGAATGCTTCTTTCACTACTTAATTTTTAACATAATATATTTTTTAAAAAACAAGTGGATTTCACAAATTAAACTCATTCACTTGCATATGATTATATGATCATATTTGCATTATGTTTTGTGCTTGCCAATGTACTTATCGTGCTAATTTTTCTGCTTACACAGTTTTACTGAATCTTCACTTAAAATCGCCAAGAGCAGATTGAGATGGATTGAACTTTGACATTACAGTTTGGAGTTTCCTTCGAAACTCACACAGTTTTTATGTTTAGGGGGGGTAAAGGGGCTTTGGGATGTGGTCACAGAAAAGCTGTGGTTGATCTGTTGATCTTTTTTTTTTTTTTTTTTTTTTAAATCATAGATTTGTGCTTTTTTAATTTGACTATTTTGTGTGTGTGTGTGTATATATATATATATAGTCTGATTTATTTATTTTTTTCTGCCACAGCCACCTGTTTTTATCCATATAGTTTTTGTTTTTAGATCTGTTTGTATACGGTTTTCATTCCGTTTGTTAAGTGCCTTGAGAGTTTTGAAAGGTCCTGATAAATAAAATGTATTATTATTATTATTATTAGAAATTCTACCACATTTGCCATCTCTAAAAATATCGCTGCCATTAATTTGTGATTATAATCCAGATCGTTGCCTGTCAATCATTAACCCTGTTACAAAAGCTACATGTTGAATTGTTAAAGTGCGAGGCTCCACTCCTTTAGGTCTCTTCACTTGACTGACTTTGCCACTCAAGACGACATTAGCACCCAACCCTCTGAGTGGCAAATGGAAAAGAAATTGTCAGTGGCAGTGACCGATGTCAGGCAGTTATGAGTGTGAGAACTGTTGTTGATTGTTGAAGGGCAGACGACGCCATGATGGCCTGTTTGGATATTTTGTGAGCGGTAGATAAGTGGGGTGCCAATGACAGAGTGATGTCTCTATCCGCCGGCAAGAATTTGTCAAGATCGTCACCTAAACGAGGAACGTGGTGTGGCGAGCGGGGCCTGCCATTTCAGTGCCTTACACTCAAACAGCTGTTTAGTCATTTAAAAGTGAACAGTGACGCCCAACACCTGTGGGGACGATAAACTTCATTTTCATTTACGGAAGATCTGAAAAGTGCTGTTCAGACATTTCTTTGGTACACTTAATGAATGCCTGGCATGCTTGTACAGCGTTAGCACATTTGTATGCATGTGTAGATATATTTGTTATGTTAAAATGCAACAGGTGTATAATGTCTGCGAGTGTGTGTTTGTGGGTCAATCCAAATGACTCCAGGCTCCTAACCCCTCCACCGTCCCAGTAATGCAGACACACAGTCTAAAGGCAGCCCTATGTCCCGTGTCAGGAGCCCAGCTTCTCACCATGACCTTTTTAACACCTCCGAGACCCCAGCAAGCATCTGGACAAAAGTCACTTTCTACAGCGTGCAAGAGCATGATCCCAGTGGCCAAGTGACGGAAGTAATCTGAGGCAGCTGAGGTATCCAATTTCGCCAACAATCACCACATTTACATTGTGTTATACTCCTGCAGTGATCATTAAACCTGTTCAGTGTTTTTTTGGGGTTTTTTTCCCTCTAGTGTTTAACTGGATTTCACAGTTGGTCTCAGCAGATGAAGTTACTGTAGATTAAATGAGATGGAAAAGACTTAGAAGCTGATGGTGACTCGATGACAACACAAGTTGACGACATTTTAAGAGATTAACGAAAAGCTATTGGGTGCTAATTTTATTTATTCGTTTATTTATTAGGGGAGCAGCTGGAGTTATGATGCTGCCCATCTGAGGGATAAGGTGGCCCAATGGCAAAGTGGTTGGAGCACAATTCTTGTTTTAAGATAAGATAGTACTTTATTATACAATGAAATTTGTCCTCTGCATTTAACCCATCTTAAGGACCAGTGGGCACCCATGGGTGGCACCCGGGTACCCATTACCAGACATGGAGCCAGACTCATGCTCAGTTACCTGGGTGGAGGATTTTACCCGAACAACCATGTTTTTGGGTGATGGGGGAAACTGGAGGTAACCCATCCAGACACGGGGAGACAAACATGCAAACTCCACACAGAAAGGGCCGTACGTGCTGTGAGGCAAGAGTGCTAACACTCCAGCTACCATGGCGCTAATTGTGATTCCTTACAGGCAGGACCATTTTCTATATGCCAGTCCCATACTGTCCATCTCTATATGATGAGAGAAAAAGTAGTCCCTCCACTTCTGGTTGTGCTCATTTCAGAAAAAAAAAATCCTACAATCAAAGATGAGTTTGAATTAAGCATCAACTACATGTGATATTTTTCCAGTTTAAAAGATGAGCTGTAAACATGAGTAGTGTCCAGAGTCAGTTTAAACATGACCACATTGGATCATGAAGCAAACATGAAGTAAAAATATCACAAATTTGGAGAAAAAAAAAAAATGGGTGAAAGATGTAGAGGTAATAGCTCTTTCAGCGTTGGTGACATGTATCATATGTAATGAGAAATACATTAACTCATCACAAAATAGTTGACATGACTTCACTATCTTTACCATAAACTATGGACTTTCATCTTATTAAATTAATCTGTCTATGCTCTGAACCACTTGGTTCTCGAGAGGATCTTACAGGTGGTTAGAGGATATGTTAATTTTACTTAGTAATTTTACTTAGTTTAATTTTACAAGTACGTGTGTACTTGAAGTAGGGGATTAAGTCCTTTTATCAGCATTATAACATGCAGTACATGGAAAATTACTACTAGATTTGGAAAAATGTAGAGAAACAAAAAGTGTTCTGAAAAAATTCACTCAAAACATATTTTCAAACCTCAAAAATTAAGTAAAAATTTAAGTCAGATAATGGGATATTTACAGTGTGGGATATTTACAGTGTGTTACAGTTTTTTGGGTTCACCTTCTACTATCTAACCCTGTGAACATAATAAACTTAAAAAAAAAAAAAAAAGCAAAATTAACCAAGGCAGCAAAAACACACACACACCCTTTACTCATTAAAGAAGAAAAAAAGTCACAATTTTCTTGTGTTTTCTGTGTTCTTATTCATACAGTTCAGTTATAATTCATAATTTTAGTGGAGGAATAGTCAAGAAGTAGAAAACACCTACAGACAGTACAGTAAAAGTGTCAACAAACAGGTGCAGTGTTGGTCCCAGAGTCTCCGTCCTGTTGTGATGCAGCAGTGGGAACATACCCCTGACATGTCGTCCTGTGGTGTGTGTGTGTGGGTTCAGTGTCTCGCAGGTCGTGGAGAGTCTGTGTCCTGGGAGCTGCTACAGGTCTTGTTAACACAATGAGCAACAGTCAGGGACAGTGTTTGTGCAGGTGGAAGCCCCTGCTGTCAGAACACACATAAATCTGCCAAGGGAAGGAGACCATGTGTAACCTGCGCCTCAGCCAGGACAGACATGTTTACAGACACAGAACAGCACTACCACTGACCACACCGAGTCTGAGGTCTGAGCCGGGTCAAATTCTGTCTGAACCGTTGATTAAATGTGTTAGCAGGAGCTCTATTCATATGAGTAGAGTAGCTGTTTTTATATTCTATGAAATCTTATTAGACCATCCCACCCTCAGGACATAGCTTAAACCACAACTGTGAGTCAAATATACATGTTGGACTGTATTCAGCAGCTTAAACATATTGAAAATGTAACCATCACCCCAACTCTGATGGACGTTAGGAGCTGTAAATGACTAAGGAAATTATTTAATTTGCATTGGGAAAAAAAATCTAAATCTTTACATGTGTATTTTTTCTTGGTTCTAGTCAAAATAACTTAGACTTAAAATAAGACCTGACATTTCAGTGAGATTTATTTTTAAAACTTTTTTAAACAATAGATCTTGAAAATATTATCAAGATATTTACAATTTGTTCCAAAGGGAGATTTTTGTTTTTGATTAATTCAAGTAAAAGACAAAAAGACAAAATTGCCAATGGCACAAGTGAAAATTCATATATATATATATATATATATATATATATATATATATATATATATATATATATACATACATATATATACATACATATATATATATATATATATACATATATATATACATATATATATATATATATTCAATATATTCTGAAATTCACTCAACACATTCAAAGATTAATTTCCAGAACAGCATGCCATCTTTTCTCTCTCTCTCGACTGCTTTTACTTTTAACTAAGAATAGAAACTGAAATATCTGCACATGACTTTTCTCACAGCTTAAACACTATTTTATTTGCCGATTCCATTTTTACAGTCTTGTAAAACAGATAATGAAGTCTTGTTGTACATACATGTAAATGTGAGAGTGTGAGCAGCACTCGGAGGAAACGGCAATGATTGACGGAATAATGTGAAGGCTGAGACACACATTGAAACTGCATTTTAAAACCTATTAACACAGTTCCTGTTCATAAAAATGGTTAACTGACCACACAGACATCTACTAATGACTGCGTTCAGCGGTGTCTTATGGGAACAGGCTTTTGCTGTAGGCTGGTAGTAGTTTAACATTTAACTGTGTGTTTCACAATTGTGCTTTATTGAGTGTTTCCATTATCCGGCCTCCACTGAGGCTTAAGGACGACGCGACTTTTAAATGTGTTTGTGTCCTGCCAATGGTGTTACAGTGACCTTTATGACAGGAAACTTGTGAAAACACATTAAGGGTTGTTGATTGTTGATCTGATCTTCTACATCAACACAAGCCAAACTGAGTATCTAATATGTATAATAGTGTAAATGAGTTCTCAAAGTTTTCTTAAACACTATGAACATAAACCAATGGCCTTCATTATCCTCATGTAATATTTTAGTTTTGTTGCATTTTTTTTTTTTGTTGCCATTTATATTGTTATATACATGTGTGTTCTGTTCGAATGAAAATGCAATTCAGAGCTACTGGTATATCAAAAATCCCATTGAAAATAATTAACCCCCTCCAGCATTGACCAAAACCATCTACTGATCTAAACAGTTTAACACCTGTTGATCCACTAATGTTATCAAAGTGTAAAAATAATGCAGTTTGTCATATTTTCAGACATTACCCATTTGGTCCATTTTAATGCTCATTGGAAGTCTCCAAGATGGATAGTTCAAAAGTTATATCAAATTGTATTTTGACTTTTATTGCAACCTTGACCTTTGACCTAAAGTCTTCAAATTTGACCTTCAAGGTTCTAATGTCATATCAACAGCGACAGCAAAAAAAAAAAAGCTATATGCAAAATTGAGTATACATGAACGTAGAAGACATTCCTGATTTATCCTGTCTCTTATGACATAACACGTGTTTAGTCATCTTGACCTTTGACCTACATTCACGAAAATGTAATGAGATCCATTCTGGAACATCTCACACCCTTTCTGAAAGTTTCATGGAAATTGGTAAAGTCGCATTTACTGGACGTCATTTGAATATTGGCTAACCTTCACCAGTTTACATATGGTTCAATTGTAACCCTGATCTTAATAAGACACCTTTTCGCCAAGTTTCATGAAACAAGTGGATGTTAAATGATTGTGTTTTATCTTACTTGCAAAAAAAAAAAAAAAACCTAGATACTGGATGTACAAGGTCTTACTGCTTTATGCTAATTGTCAAAACAACACCATTGCACCGGCGTCAAAAATTAGATTTCAGTTTAGAAAACGCAATGAAAACATGCCAAGGTACTGTATGTGCAAAAAACTAATTACATGCATGTCACTTCTTTATTTTGACAGCTAACATTAGCCTGTATGAAGCATTTGTCACCAGCAATAAACAAACGAACATGCATTTTAGACTACATATTTTACTTAATATATCTGACCAATATACCAAATACAGCTAACTATAAATATAAATGTATTTGTCATCAGAACACTAAATTAATCCGTCTTAAAATAATGCATTTTTGTCAATTTGGAATCAATAAAACCAATAACTGCATCCTGAGTATCAGATTAAAAGTAAGATGAGTTCCCTAAAAGAAAAGAATAACGCTTTTGCTTGTAGTGTCCACTCTCCATGTACACACAGATGGTTACGCTATGCAGGCCTCATACCCTTTGCACCGAACTTCACCTTAAATCACTACTACTCCAACATCACTCCACACTTTCGAACCTTTCACACTCTTTGTGCCTTGTGTTTGTTGATGCAGGACAAACAGATGGATTCACATCTGGAGAGGCTACGCTTTGAGCCTTAATTGACTTACAAACAAGCTCTGTATTTTTATACAGAAACACACCTTTCCACATTCCAATCACTAATCATACATCACAGCAACAAGGAAAGGCCTTCGCATAGCAACATACTTGTTATCTCAAATATTTCACACATTTCAAAATAGAATTATCATGGAGATTAAGTAGCCCTCCCTGCTTTCAATCGACACATTTAAAAGGGAAATAAACACGTCAAAGTGCACGCCTTGGCATTATGATAGGTTAGAAATCAGGTAAACAAATAAAGAAATGCTGAAAGATTCATCCCAATGGAAGTCAAGCAATGCTGTGTCATCATGTAGAAATGATGACGTTGCTATGGCAAAACACGATCTTCTGGGAACAACAGGTGTGTTGAGCCACATTTTGTAATAAACATCCAAAATGTAATAACTTTTTCATTTCATTTTGTAATAAAGCTGCAATTTGTAATAAACTGCCGCATTTTATAATAAACTGCCCAAACGCATTTTGTTATAAATTTTGCAGCATTCTAAAATATTCCATTTTGCAGCAGCAGGGCACTTTGGAGGTGTGGCATTAAGACTCAAGGAGCTGTTTGGGAAACACTCAAGTGGTTTATCGCTTGGCTGATAATTAGACATAAGGACAATTTGAAATTACGAATATATTTTGGAAATAGAAATGCGGCAAAATTTTGTACAAAATGCATTGGGGCAGTTTATTACAAAATGAAATTAAAACGTTATTACATTTTGTATGTTTATTACAAAATGCGGCTCAACAAGATGTCTCATGATTGGTGCCATATACTTAAAACTAAATTGCACTGGGATTGAATATTGAATTTTACATTCGGTTACAAATGTTGAACGTTGCCTAGAGGGGGTCTTGGAAGTAAGAAAGAAATTCACGAATACTGTTCAACGCTTTAACAGGTCAGTCATCTTCAACTGTTTGGCTTTAAAAACAAAATTGAATCATCCGTCAACATTCTGATTGAGAAAATAATCAAGTCAGATGTTTATATTGGCTCCAAAACAAGTATATACTGGTACAAGAGCTTGTATGTGCAGCAGTTTTATTTTTTTTAAGACGACTGATAATATTTTGTGATATATTTTTTTATCCAATACTTTTTTTTTAACCCTTGGTTTTTTTACTCTTATTTTTATTCTACATATATGGACAATACATTTTTATTACCCTTGTTTTTACTCTTTTAATTAGTTTTTTTACATATATGGACAGGTAATTTGTTGCACTGTCTGAAATAATTAAAGAATTTAATTAAATAGGTGTCACTGTCTTACAGTACAATCAATAACACTGAAGTTGCTCTGGCCACATATGGTGGACCATTGCCTTTCTTCATGCTTCCTATTGGTAGTTCCTTCAATTTTTCACTCGTCTATTCCAGTAATAACAGTAAAGTCAACAAAATGTTACTGATGAACATGTATAGTACATTGAGAAAACAACCCGAGGAAAAGAAATGAAGGATGAATAAAATCCATCTGTCTTTATATTCAGCCAAAACAAACTTGTAGACATGAATAAAACAAGTGGTGAATTGGCAGAAGTTCTGGCTTGTAATAAAGATCAAATCATGCAAACAAAGCCAGGAGATTTCAGACTTCTGCAGATATAATACGTTTCAAAATTTGCACCATCACTTAAGAGTTGTGGGGGAAAAAATAGACCATCAAATGTGAAAAACAATGCTTATGCAATTAAGTACCAACTCCTATGTATCATGTGACGAAGCTAGATTAAAAAACAAAACATGGAATGCCTAAAAGCACTTTTTGTCAGTACAATGCCATAGATATTGATGTGATTGTCGTCCTCAAGAATGCATGAGAAATGGACAGATATGAGCTCTGAAATTAAACTGCGAGTCATTTTTCTTGTCATATTTAGCCAAACACGTATATGTTTACTTGTAGCAGGCATTAAAATTAAAACAATGGGTGGTCTAATCATTTTTTCCGCCACTGTGTTTCAGTCTTAGTTTCCATACCACTTGATCCACACTTTGAGCTGTCAGTCAGCACATCAAACACCTATCAATTGTGGAAAGTCACAATCCAATTTCCAAAACATAATGCTTTTTAAGCCACAAAAGGTTCTTCACAGGTAGAAAGAGTGACCAAGTACGGACTACTGACAGACGCAGATCACTCAGACTTGTTACAGATGTTTCCACAAGTATCTGATCCTTGTGAAAAAAAAAAAATCAGCAAATGCTCCTGCTGATTGTTTGCGGCTAATGGATAATAGAGTGAAAGCAATGAGTAGTTACTTGGCTTGTTCCCCATGAGAGCCACCTGCTTCAGAGGATGTTAAAGTGTAATCCAGCCTGCCTCTCCACAGCGTCACAAAGAAAGCAGTGTAGAGTAATCTTCAGTGCCTAATCTCTAACCCTAATCACCGAGACACAGTAGGAGAAAAAAAAAAAAAGGCCACAGTCTTTTTTGAACAAGCACCGCCAAATGGTGTGTGCAATTAATCTCCAATTCAGCTGCACAAAACAGCCAATTTGTATGTTAAAGAAGGACGGTGGAGGAGGTAGAAAGTGGCAGTTGTAGTTGGACATTAAGGTCGGGATGTATGTCCTCTTGTTCAGAAGCAATCTGCCGCCCCTCTGAATAGTGGCGTTTTAATGGTGTAACATGTGTTAGGTGGCGGTGGCGGCAAAGCTCAGCGGAAAGGCCTCAGAGCTTTTTCACTGACTGTGGGATGGGTACATGGAAATGTCAGGGGTCAGTGTCAGGCATGAAGCATGATGGTTTCTCTTTTGTTCCCCATTATCTCCTTAAACACACAATTTGCTGCAGTACGCGCTGCTGTTACACACTGCCATGGTGGTCCTAAAGAAGACAGATGGCACAACTCTCCTTCTGTGGTTTAGTCACATCCTTCATTGACTTCTTTACAACATCATACAGACAAAATACCATTTTGTTAAAGGTACAATGTGGAAGATCTCTGCATGCTTGTGTTAACAAAAATCTATGGTGTGTTTCAATACTGGTCAAATTAACTTCTAAGCTTACAGTAGCTAGTGCCGAACAGACGAGAGGTATCATCAATCTTGGGAATGAGCGGAAGCGTTTTCATTGGAGACAATGCAAGTGGACAATGAAAAAACAAACTAACACTGTATTATTGTTGTTACCATGGATGCAGGCTATGGAGAGTGCGGGTAGCTCAAGTCGACAAACAATGCTTTCCAAAAAACACCCTGTTTTTTTTGGCCGTATTTACTGACGTATACTCATATTGTCATGTACCTACTAGAGCCTGATCCAATATGGGATTTTTGGGACTAAAAAAAGATGATATCCGACCTATGATACAATGCAGCTGATCCCATTGGAAATGCTTTTATTTCAAGTCAGATAAATAGAATAGGTCGATTTGACATGATGTCACATTGCTATATAGTTGGTGCATGATTTTCAAATGTAGGGCAGGAAGTGAAGCAGAGTGAGTTTTCCATTGGGAAAGTTTACAGCTTTGTCGATTTTCCTAACTGAGAGAAGGATAAGCGATTTTTTTTTAGAGTACCAAAGATTACTATTCAGAAAGGTGAGAAGTGGAAAAAGCACACAGAAAAACGCTGCAAAAAGTGGATTTTAAATCTGGGAGGAGCAGAGTCTCCTAATGCTAATGCCTGTGTCTGCAGTGACCACTTAGTCAGAGGTATGTTTGAAAGCTAACTTTGTGTATGTGATATATATATATATATATATATATATATATATATATATATATATATATATATATATATATATATATATATATATATATATATATATATATATATATATATATACACATCATTAGGTTGTCATTAAATGTAATTTACACTGTTGTAATATGGTTTATCTTGACACATCAAGATTCATAGCACGTTTGTTTTCATTAGTCACTACTGCTAGTGGCTAACAGCGACTAACTTTTATACACTTTCACCTGCTGCTGGTGTAGTAGGATGTCTGCAGGACCAGGTAGTTTGCAATATCCACAGCCGCGATTCTTGGGTTCTGTCAAAAACTCAGATTTCATAAGATATGGGTCACGTCCAATACATTTTTAACTAACTGTATGTGTCTAAATCTGTACAATAACCACAATCTCTTCAATGGTTTCCTACATAATAGAATTCTTCATGGTTACTTCCTGCCCTCCAGCTGAAATCACGAGGTCATCGTAGTCACATGACTGAAACCTACCTATTCTCAGTCCATCGCCTGAAGCCTTTGCTAATAACAAATAGATCTGATCAAACTGCTGATCATAGGAGAGTTCGAGAAAACATTATGTAGAAAAATGAGAACCATCAAATTGTAAGTAGTTTTTCAACGTAGAACATAAACGGGTGCCCCATCTTAATCACAATACAAGAATGTTGGTCAGTGAGTCACAAAATAAGCACTGCAGCCACATTTAGTCTAAATTAGTTACATATATAAAAAGTTCTTTCCCAGTAATTGTGGAGTTAAAGCAACACAACACTGAGCTATGCATCCAAATGAACCGTCACACAACTATTACTGGGTTTCTGCCTATTATTAGCTAAGTGAGTGTTTTGAATTCTTTTTGTTGGACATAAATTGCCTCTTTTATGCTTTCAGAAAAGACTGCTATATTGTCTTGATTGACTGAAATGCAGATACTACATTGATCATCATGTCATAAAATACAACAACTAGGCTATAAATCATAATTATCACTTCAATTAATCAGCACAAAGCAGGTCAAAGAGCAAATATGTTAACAGCAGAAAGTAAACATAACACCTAAATGCAGAGGCAGATGAATGGATGATCAGCATGTCTGCAACTGTAACTGGAAATAAATATTTGTATTGATAATTTATGTATTTGTGAACGGCAAAATGGCTAAATTAGTACAAATCATTACTATAACGGTGCTCTGAATATAAATATAAGCACATGACTGGACTGTTTTAGGAGTGTTTGACAATAGTGTTTTCTTAAAGTAATATTAGGGTTACTTTAATTGGTGTAATAGAAACACATTTTCACACATCTGTGCACCATGGTTCTATTTGACCAAACATCTCATCTATGAGCTGGACTTGTTTGTAAGGCAAGGCAAATGTATTTGTATAGCACATTTCATGTACAGGACAATTCAAGGTGCTTTACATAAAATATAAGAAAATTTAAATGATAAAGATGCATTAAAAGACAATTAAAATAAAGACGTTAAAAGCAATAGAGAATCTAAGTCAAAGCTCCATCGAACAGTAATGTTTTCAGGCCTGATTTAAATGAACTGACAGTTTTTCTCAGACCTCAGGTATTCAGGTAGTTTGTTCCACAGGTGACAAGCAGAGTAACTGAATGATGCTTCACTTTGTTTGGTTCTGATTTTGGGAACACACAGTAAACCTGTTCCTGATGACCTATGACCTCAAGGCTCTGTATGCTTCTTGTGGAACCAGCAGGTCTAAGATGTATTTGGGTCCAAGGCCGTTTAGTTCTTTATAGACCAGGAGGAAGATTTAGAATTTTATCCTTTGACCCACAGGAAGACAATGTAAGGATTTGAGGACCGGTGTGATGTGGTCCAGTTTCCTGGTACTGGTCAGGAGCTACCCGATTTATTTTTTTGTTTAGACCAGTGAAGACACCATAACAATAATCTAACTTACAGAAAATGAATGAATTAGTATTTCTGTGTCTGGTTTGGACAGAAAACACTTGATTCTAGTGATGTTCTTCAGGTGGTAATGGGCAGATTTGGTAAGAACTTTTAAATGGTTGTTAAATTTCTTGTCTGAGTCAATAATTACACCTAAATTTCTGGCTTGGTTTGTAGGGTTTAGTAACATGGACTCAAGGTGAGCACTGACCTTTGACCTTTCTTTTTTGGGGCCAAAAACAATCACTTCTGTTTTGTCTGCATTAAGCTTATATCGGGTAACCGCTACTTGTTTTGTGTAGAACAGCTTCCTGGAGGCATGAAGAGTCTGATGCCATGGGAGGTTCAATAACGTCAGTTTATCAAAGAGCGTCTGCGTCGTTTGGAAATTCTGGATCCACAAGTCATTGGTTAATTAATGATGTACAAGTCTCCCCCTGAAATCCATTCTGCGTGGTGGTCTTTCTTGCTGTGAGGCATGAGTGCAAACCACTGTACCACTGTGCTGCCCTTTGAGGAAACTATACAGTATTTTATGAAAAATCTGAGATTTTGTGAAATAGAACTTTACTACAGTCACACATCAGAAGCCAAACTTCCTTTCATGGAAACTGCTATAATTAGCAATTGCACTTTGTCAAATTTGTAAAAAATATAATTATTTTGCAGAAAACTGTAATGGAAACTCAGGTGTTGTCAGATCCTTAGTTTAAGTGTATTTAATCCAGAGTCAAATTCCAGGATGACATGTGGTTCAGCCAGACATGGCATAGAACTGAAATAAAGTATGGAGGCGTGTGATGCCTACATGCATTTTAATACAGAAGCACAACTGATGTCTGAAGTTTAATATATGTATAATGTTAAAAAAAATGGTTCTAGTTTTGAACATTTTCCAAGAACTACAAACTAAAATTAACCAATAGTCCAAGTTTCTGAACATTCTGAAGAAAAAAAAATATGCGTTATATCATCAAGTAATATTTTCATGTGCGCCATTTAACCCCATATTAAACCTCCAACCACAGGATCAAACAAACTAAATGACACGAGCGTTGTTCCCTCAGTTGACCTTGGTGAACACAAACTGTAGTGCGCAGGTAAAAACCTTCTATTGATGCCATTTAAGCCACACCAATTGGTCTGGAAACAGTGTGGGCGTGATGTTACGGCAGCCAAGTGATGAGGCCATTACAGAGAAGATGTGGCACTGTGTTTGATGGTCAGCTGTGTGTCATTCTAACAGAAATCCACTATCTTGTCTGCCTGCCAGCGTAAACATTATGAGCCACAAACAGTGTGGATCCAGACATTAGCACGTCCTGGACACACAGCCGGACTCTCCTCCAAGCCTTGTAAAGACCAGAGTCCAGAACGGGCATCTCATTCCCGTTTCTTCTCAGCTTTGATGATGGGAAGAAGACATAAAGCCTGTCTATGCTCAGAGGAAACACACACACGCAGCGGCGAGGAGGAGAAAGGAAGGTGTTCCATTTCAGGATTCACAGGAATTAGTGATGAAAGGTTGTGAAAATGACACCGAGGTCCAAGCTGTGCGTGAAATTGTGAACAGAGGGATTAATGGGACTGTAAAAGAGCATTAGAGGCCTCTCCCCTCTCACAAACCACTTCAGAGGTATGTCTGAGTGTGGGACAGCACCAATACATGCTTGGTTATTCCTCTTATTTTTATTTACTTACACTTGCAGCTGTTTATATGGCTCCAATTTATTTGTTGGCGACTTCCTTGTTGGCAATGATCATCTGATGGGAAAGCAGAGAAAGAGGTTCTTAAAATAAAGTCAGAATTAAAAACTGATATTTATGTTGATTATGCTACACTGGACCTCCATACCAGGTCTCCAGTCTGCTTCTGCAAACTGGGAATGCAAAGCAGTTTAATAATAAACTTTATTTGTATAGCACTTTTCATACAAAGACTGTAACCCAAAGTGCTTCACATTGATTCAAAATTAAAATACAATTTTAAGACAGGGTGATATAAGAAATGCATTAAAATTTGATCACACAAAATTAGAACAAGATAAACTGATTATACATGCATTATTAAATTTCAATAAATAAGAAATAAAATTGCAAGAGTACAGATAAAATGATTATACATACATAACACAATTTCAAAAAAATAAGAAACACATTAAGATTTGATTACACACAACATAAGGAATATAAAGAGTATGAAGAATGTTAAGAATGGGGTCACAGAATTGTACTTATACTGAAGGATAAGAAAAACTACAAAACTGTTATTGTTTATGCTATTTCAAAGTTTAACTTAGTACAGTTCACATGGATGTGCAGCCAATACCTGATCTGTATAGATTTTAACTAGTGTCTTTGCACATCCACATTTGTAAGTGAAGTCTACATATATATGCATTACCCTTCTATTAGTCTTATGAGTCTTTAAATATCTTATGAGCTACTAAAAATTAAATTCTGTTAATCTGCTTTGGCATGCTGTTTATTATTATTTATTTTTTTTTTACCTCACTTTTAGTCCTTTAAGCATGGTTTTAGTGATGATTTTAGCAACTGGTTATTTATTATTATATTTTATTATTATCATTATCCGTTATTTTATGCTGGGCCTGAGGAACAAATTTCATCCATGTTTGTTTTTAATATGTTGAATGACAATAAAGCTACTGTGAACAAGATAGACAGATGTACACTATCTTTTAATAGATAGAAAATATCTGGTTAATTTTACTGATAAAATATAGGACCCCCCCCCCCCCCCACACACACACACACACACACACACACACACAATCTGCTACATGAGCCAACAACAGCTAATGGGAACTTACTACATCAGTCTGTTTGAAGAGAAACTCAAAAATAAAAAAGGATTTCTAAAATCTGGCAAGTTAACTTGTGGCATTGGGCCCAATTTGTTTAATCAACAATTTCTTATCTACATTTTTCATTTAGATCTCATTTCCTCATGTTATTTATTCCTTTGTATTCAATTTGCTGATGTGCTGAGTTCATCAAACAGTTGTTATACTACATTACAAGCGATGACAAAGAGCAGAGGAAGTAGATGAAGCTGATTATTCAAGTTACAAGAGGTAAAGTAAGGGTTTCAAACATATAAAACAAATTATGTTTCTGATATGGATCAGGTAGTGACAACAGCTAATCAAGGAGAACACCATCCTCAACTAGGAAGTGGACCTGAGAGAGCAAATGTTTGAATTAAGACACACTAAACCATGCCTCTAATTACTGAAATTCTAAGTTTATTTGATTAATGCATATAGCATACGCCTGTTTGACTTGTGTCTGCTTCTAACATTGGTGATGTGAGTGTGTCACCACAAATCAATACAGCAAGTCAAATAGGTGCATACATGATTCAGGCTGCATAAGGAGAAACAATAAAAATAAACTGGAACAATTTAACGGAAAAGATTGGGTTTTTCAGTCACCTTAATTGTCATTTTATTGCTGTGAACAAAATAGTGTTTGTGATATTAGTATTAAAAATAAATAAAGGAAGATGAGGATTTTAAGATTAGTCATTGTTTGATTATGGACTAAATATTAGGCCTCTCTGCAGAAGGACAAACAGCATATATCCCCGTTCCCACTGGTTTTTATCTTGTGGGCATACAGTGTATACACTACACATGCAGATACTGACAGATATACTACACATGTACATGCAGATACAGTGATGTGTGAGTCTTGCATCCTCGGAGGATTTTGAAGTCTGGTCAACACTGCCATGTTTGTGTTGTTCAACCTTTTTTTCCCCCCTCAACAGGCGCATCAAGCTCAACTGTGTTGATTGCAGTGACATTTTCTGACATTTGAGCATATGGACACACATCTCAAATGGGATGGGAATACCTAGTGTGGACGGGAATCAAGATAATCCGTAAAACTAACATTGAAGTCTGTTGTCTGCTTTTCGGGGGATCAATATTGCAGACACACCGATCTTTTCACAGCTGAGCTCAAGGTACGCTAAGACACGAAGACGGTCATATATGGCGACAACAATCTGACTATGAATGTGGCTGAAAAAACCCTGGCATTTACATGTGGTCTCATCAGTTACACCATATAAATAACGAAGGGTTTTCTCTCTATCAACTCATGTACTCACAGTACATCATAAGCCCTGCAAAGATGTGGCATGTTATTGTAAGTTTTCTATATTTTATGCTCATTGGAATTCTTTTGGTTGCACATGAACATGCAAGTTGGATGTTAATTTCTTAAATCACAAAAAAAAAAAATCTGTTTGACACTTCCTATTATCACTATAATTTAATGACAGCCTTTCTAACACATTTTCAGTTAACATAAAAATACAAATGTCACTATAGGTCGTGATTATGTGCATTTTAATTGTAATCACACCATCTGAACATTCTTGTTAAGCCTCTCACCCGCCTCTATAAAATGTTTTCTACAATAGATCAAAGGTTTATTATCCTGTGCACATTTTAGTAGTAAAGGACCAAGCACAGTATTAAATGTACATTACTCATTTTGATGAATTGGAATAGTTCAATCAATCAAACTTTATTTATATAGCACTTTCAAGGTGCTTTACATCAAAAGCAGATCTGACCAATAGGACCACAACCATTAAGACTCTTAAAAAACAATAAAAGCACTTTGAAAAAGCAGAATGCAACAATAATCAATACAACAATAATAATAATAGTTGGTCTAATGCTGGGATTTTTTTTAAATATGATATTCTGAAGTAAAGGAATTGTTAGACTTGCACCTTTATATGGAATAGCGTTCTGTTAAAGTGAAGTAAACAAAGGAAACTACAATAATTTTAATATATACATTACTGTGCAGAGGTATGGGACCAACATTGGGTTTGTCGGTTTGGTAAAGTTTTACACATATGGATTTGTCATCTTTAAAATGAGCAAAGTTTAGATGTTTCTTAAAACCAGTATTTTCTATTCATGATGATACATGACACCTTTTGGTGACTCTACAACAGAAAATCTAAAGCAATTAAAACCTTTTATAGTTTGAAAATACAATAATACAAAAGTTCAAATCCTAATTTATCTCACCACAACAAATGAAACAAAACATTAAAACAATCATTGACAAATAAAGAAACCAATAATTCACAATTTAGTATCAGACTAAACAATGATGTTAATAAAAGCTCCAGAAAAAGTTCAACTCCTTTACTTAAGTAAAAGAGTTGGATCAGTACTTCAAATTTTACTAGTGTATTTTTTTCACATAAGTAGTTGTACTTCTACTTAAACACAGAATGTGAGTACTTTTAACACCTCTGGTCACTACTTGATCTGGCCTTCATCTGGATCTGTTACTATTATATTAAATGCATCATTTCAGTACTTGTTGCTGAGATTAACCTGAAGCTTTGGATTAATTGGACTGGGTCATGATTAAATAAAAAAAAAAACAATCACTCCAAGCCTCCGCTGAGGTCACTAGGGTTCAAAGCAACAGTATGCATCACCAGCCTCACAGGCATTCACACTCTTACTTTCCACTTCACCATTTGGAAGTCCGACTGACTCTGTGTAACAGCCCCCTTCTAATAAAAGCTACTCCTCAGCTGCCTCCTCTGCATAGTGTTTGCATTTTAAGACATTTTATGAAGTTTCCTGAAGCCAGGCGGCTGTCACATGCATGTTAGTTCATGCACTTTGGGTTGAAAAGCATCTGTAAATGATTTGTCAGTGAGATGTCCTGAGTGTATGGACATGAATGAAGAGCTGAGGAGAAAACGCTTGCAAAACAAATGAGAGCGCAAGTTAACCTCATGGAGCCTCCATTAGACATGCACCGCTACCTCCGACTACAGAGAGGAGGAGGAGGGAGTGCAGAGATCGATCTTCTGTCACTTTCAGGAAGCGGTCAGAAAAGGTAATCCAATTAGAACAACCAATCGTTGTTAGTGGCTATTGTTTTAAGATGGACTTAAAATGAGCAACAACCCTTAAGCGAAAGTGTTTTGAACCAGAGGGCAACATTTTGCTATTGTATGTCAAATACTGGGTTAATGCTACTGTAAAGGACAAGTCAACCACAATGGGAACAAAAACAACACATCTTACTACCTAAGAAAAGAAACTAAGGCTGTATTTTCACCCAGAAAGTTCTATGGTCCACATATTTGGCTTGGATCAAATGCACGCTATTTTCTATTTGGGTCACAGTCTCATTGGACTTTTTCTTTGTGGACCAAAATTTGTAAACAGAAACATATATGCGATGACCTGACTGGCATTGGACAGAAAAGTCGTGGGCAGTGCAAATCAAGAGACGGCAGGTGTCCTACGTTAACCTGACTCACATCATCTGGCTGCGTTTGGCTGCTTTTCGCGATGCTCAAGCAACCATCGGAGTACTGTGAAGTTCAGGTTTTCTTCAAAACCAAGGAGCCAATCAGTGTCACTGGGTGGGACTACCCCATGACTGGGTGGTGTGGCTGGTTGACATAAAGAGTAATAGCTTGAGTTTAACGTGAGTGGCTGAAGCGGCGCATCAGTCAAGATGACGGACAGATTCTTCATCTATTTACATGCAAGGATTTTAAATAAGGACGCTCCTTTGAAAACAGATGGGTTGTGGAAGAGTCCCAGATGGTATCATGACATACCATCTAGCAACAGTCAGGTTAGTCCTATGTGACCAATGAGCAAAAGTCAATGAGACATTTGTTCTCCTTATTGCTCCACATGTGTCCACAGCTCATGACAATTAGCTCTGTGGCTAGGCTACTTCCAGTTTTGTTGATTACCCACAATGTCACATGTCAATGATGACTCATCAAGCACAGAAAGGAACATGATTCCTTGGTTTGTTTTTTGGCTTGGGGCCGGTTATTTTCACACCAAAATTGAACCAGCCCAGAGTCCATTTGGAAGTGGATGACCATGGTGGTCTTGGTCCATTTGTTTGGTTTGAATACTTATATCCACCCCTAAGAGAAAAAATATGGACTTTCAGGAGAAAGAAACTCTAGTCTGTTTGAAAACAGACAAAACAAAGAGTGAATACAACCTAAATTATGCTACAGATCATATGCATCAAAATCTATAATCACTTTGGAAATAATTGCTACACCACCATGATGTCCTCAAAAATTTATTTTATGCCTCTTTTTTGGTCAATCTTTGGAATTTCTCTAGATAAATCTGGAGAAAGGCTTTTTATCCCCGAAAGCCATCAAGTAGAAAGTTGTACATTCAGCCTTTTACAGAGATAAATAATTAGCATTCTCATCTAAATGTTCTGTATATTAATCCGTAAACTGTTCCTACACCAATAGGTAGAGCTGGGTGACCTCACCATTTAAGATTGTGAGCAATCTTAGTTTGTCACGGGAGTTACTTTCCAAAAAGATCGCACATATCAAATTATTGACAAAATTAAATAACAGCACCGTCAAAACATTACTACTCGGCTTGTATTTGTTTTCAGTGGCATGTTTATCAGTGTAATTGTGCCATTTTGCAGAGAAGGGTGCATCAACATATTGGTTTGTAGCATTAATATCATTAGGACAAGTTGCATAGGCAGTGAGGTTAACATCTGTCTGCATTAATGGATTTGTTTGTTCTTTCCAGATATATTTGTTGAAGAAAAATAGGACACTTGCAATCACATAATTACAGTTTCCCTTCCTTTTTGCTAAATGCACACGATTTGATTTTTATTGATGGTGTTGAAATCATTTTAGTTCAGGTTCCACATTCAGACCGAGATAAACTCAAGTGGGTAGAAAAAACTGCAGCAACCTTTAATCTTGACTTTAATTTACCCACCTTGTTCAGAAATTATTTTTTATTTTTTTTTTATTGTGCAGTTTTACACACACACACGATTCATTCAGTTGTATAAAAGCATCATACAATCATGTTGCTTACATGCGCCTTTAATTTGTCCCATGGGGTCAAGGTTTTTTTTATTTATTTTTTTGTTGACCTGAATCAATATACCCTTTACTAAATGCTTTTTGCATTTTTTTTTTTAAAAGCATGTGCGTTCTTAAGCCATTTCAGATTGTTATGGTTATTCAGTGTTTGAGAGGACAGTTTGTAAATGTAAATATTTTCATAATTTAATTTAACATCTTTCCTCTAAAAAGGGGGAAACATTGGAATTGTCATCATTCAACAACTACGCTAATATTTTATTGATCTGACCCACTTGAGATCAAATGGGGTTCCTCGTGGCCCTTGAACTAAAAGCAGTTTAATACTCCTGATCTAGTATTGCTGATATTTGCTCAGAGTGATGCATAAATGCATTGCATATAGTCTGAACACAACAAGAATAAAACGCCATCTCATTCCCAAACACTGCTTAAGCTTCCAGAAACTAAAGGAGAACTAAGTCGGCTCACCATCACCATCTCCAAAACATAAAAACAGAGACCATCTTGTGAAAAAATGGTGTCCATATCTCTAATAAAGTTCATGAGCTGTACACTGAAGCCCTTCTGTAGGCATGTGATGGACCAACATGCTAATTCACCTTCTGTCTGTGTGTGACATGGGATACGGGGTTCTACACTGTTTATTAGAGGTTCTTTCATTCTCTAGTTGTCTTACAGCGCTGGTCCCACCCTGGCCTTGGTCTGCATCATTAAAAAGATTCAGATTTCATTGGTCAAACTCACTCCTGTCTGTTAGATTTAGTGAAACTGATGTTTTTTGTTCACTTTATGACACTAAACCTCCTTTTGACATATGAGAAGCAATGGAAATGCATAGTATCTGTTTGGGATTAAAGGAATAGCTTGCCCTTAAATGTTGACTTGGTGCAGAAAACCACAGAGTAAAGAAATAAAAAAAGCTACTTTCAACTGGTGGTTTAGAATGTAGAGAACATTTATGTCTGTTCAGTAATAAAAAGGGTCCAAATTATGAGAACAAACTTCCTCGTATTGCAGTCTGCACATGTAACTTAAGGCACTGGACTAAATGCAATACAGTAACAGAAATCAGCCTCAATGAGGAAAATCAGACCAGACGTAGCTTTTACAGGATGGTACGCAGTGACAGAGACTGAGGGGAAACATCTGCTATTAATACGACTGGGCTGATGAGGTGGTAGACCTTTTCCACAGCAGACATTTTGACTCATCATGGCAGAAAATGCAGGTGTAATTACCTTAATTTACAATGGCTGCACTCCATGGCGGGGCATCAGCTCCAGGGTTTTGGTTTGTTCGTGCTGCTTCGCCGCTGTGGCTCTGTGGGACACTTAAAGGGAACAGATCCGCCATTAATGTTATTAGGATCACCTGTGTTTTCCCTCCTGCAACAAACCAATATGTCTGCTTTGAAAAAAGTCTATTAGGAACAGGTGCGTTACTGACACTGTTGAAAATATGGGTCTAATTATTTATAATTTTGTTAAATTTTTTTAACAAGTGAATTTTTTAACATTTACAATGTACATGAAATAAAATACTTTTTTTTTAAATAATTGAAAAAAATGACATATTCACTTTATACAATTTTATTCTCATGAAATAACAAATATTATTAGAACTTAATATTAGATAAATATTTTGTGTAATTTCTAAGCTAGCAAGAGCTACTGATGCCCATTGTCATTGAGCTGGAGCATAAATCGTGACCATATTCTTTTGGTAAAATTTCAAATAAAAAAAAAAAGGACCTTTTGGGTTGGGAAGTGGTTGTACACAATCATTGTGCAAATATTCTCCCATATTACCCATTAACTAAGGAGACTAAATAAAACAGGCAGTTATCTTAACTAAATGAATGATTTCTATGAATCTGAACATTGAAAGGTTTCAACAATGTAAGCTAACAAAGACAGTATTTTTACACTGCCACAGTTTAGAATAGTACGTTTAATTTACAAGACTGTAAAGTTACATTGTTCGGCAGTGCTGGATGAATTATAATGAAGACAGATATATTTTGGGTTACAGTAGCCCCCCCCCCCCTTTTCTCCAAATGTAATCAACTTTGTTTTTAAGATAATAACTATACAGCAACTATCAATTATTTTGGGATTCAAGCATTCTGTCAATGTTTTCATTGATTAATCAAGTAATTGGATAAATTAAATTTTTGTTTCTTTTCTTTAATTAGATCAATCAATAAATGGGGATTGGAGAAGCCTGAGGTATTATGATACAAGTGTGTGTGCGTCTGTCTGCGCATGGGTACATAGCCTAATGATTATAATACCTGAGTGAGAAGTTAATTCAGCTGATGTCAGCTTATCAGTTACCTCTTGCCAAGTGTAACATTATTTTAAACCAAATTGATGTTTTTACAGACATTTGAAATGTCGCTCTTTATAAAGCAAATGGGAGATTAAAAAAATTATTTAAAAAATTCACTAGAAATATGTAAACTTGGACCTAGTTTTCCCAAAATGTAGTCAGGTCTATTTTGGGTCACTGATAATGTATAAACCTCATTTGGTATGAGTTCACCCAATAGTTTTGTATCTACAAACAAACGAATAAGTTGGACCAAAAACAATACTATTTGCCTTTCCTTTGGAGAGCGGGGTAAAACAGGACCCCTTGCAGAACAGGCTGATGGGATTCAGTGTAATTTTGGATTTAGTCCAGAAAAGGTGGGAGGAGCTACAGGAAAACAGCAGCAGGGAAGGGCAAAAAACAAACACATTACTGGAAATACTCAAAATATTGACCCTAAATGTCATGTCTTGCATATTTTTCCACTCATTTTATCAATAAATAAATCAATACAGATGTAAATTACACTGACAGAGGTTTAAATAATAAATGACTAATATCAGCACCACATTTCCAGCCTAACCTCTTAGTCTCCCAGCCTGCATTTCTGTTGACACTGCTTCGATCTGCCTCACTGGTTCCCTAGCAACATGCCGGCTCCTAACACTCAGAGTAACATCAGTGAGTGGAAAAGCTGCCAGAGAGGATGGAGGGTGGTGAAGAAGTGCTAAAGTGAGGAATAACTAGCAGGATGAAAGGCTTTTAATATGGAGGTAATAGGCGGGGCAGAGGCCCACAGAAGAAGAGCAGTCTGAGATAACTAAAGCAAACAGTGGACATCCATCAGGCTGCAGAGGAGACCAGCCCTCATATCTGACCTCCACCCACCAATGAATCTACAGAATTAATTGGAGATTCAGCCATCTATTTCAATCAATGCTCTGTATTTGTCAGAGCAGCTACACATGACCTGTGCAGATTGTGGTGTGCTCACAAACTGGACATCAAAAAACACAATTCATGAAATCACCTCTCTCCTGTCAAATTATTGTGTATTATATATTAAAATATTTGTTATTTTCTGCACCCCCCCCCCGCCTTTTTTATTCTCTATATTATAAAAGCCAACTGACCTCTATGTGTGTGTGCGTGCGTGCATTCACATGTCTATCAGTTTTATAGCTGAAAACCTGGACAAGCTAGTCGTGCCATTTGGAGTGTTTATGTATCAAAGAGACAGGAGAGAGGTGACTCGCAGACCCAGGTCATTTTAGTGAGTGACTCGGAGGGAGCCGAATCCTACATTTATTTTCAACATAGTGGTTTAATGTGCCTCATAAATCCATCATTTGATTGTATCTATTAATCAACTCGTACTCACGCACGTGCAATGCCTGTCCTGAATGCGCTTTGCTCGCTCTGTTTTGCCCCGAGGCACGATGGGAGCCCCAGGGCATCATGGTGGGGGGGGGGGACCTCTACGAAGCAGTCTCTATGGGTCACATAACACGGGAAGTAAACCTGGAAGCCAGAAACCTTTTCTATGTATGCACATTCAACTTTCATTGAAATAAATGGAGGCCATGTTTGAATCCGGTATCCAGTTCTATTAATACATCCATGGAGTCTAGAAGAGAGAGCGAGTCAACAACGGAAGTCCAAAAATGGGGGTGATCACATGGTCCATGTAGGCTCAGAAAGTTCCCGGATGTGGATTGGCGGGCAATATAAAAATAACTGGAACTATAATCGCTAAATAATGTTTAAAAAAATTTTTTTGATTTGTATTTTTCTGTTTATGGTAATTGATTTGAACTATGCTAAGTTTACTAAACTTGCATATTCGTCGACAGCAATAAAATCATAATATTTCTGCAGATTTTTATAAAGACGAGTGAGGTAGACTGACAGATAACAGTAATTTCCCAGTTGACTACTACACAATACGTCTGACTCAGAACAGCACGATAACTGTGCTCTAATATATGAATCCATTGCGGATAATTATATTACTTTTTCTTACCTCTTCTTCCTTATAAATTATATCAATTGCTTTGACTTGTTCTCTCTTTACTAAATCTGCATACTCGTTGGCAGCAATAAACTGATATTCCATCTTTTTTTTCTAAACTTTCAGACTTGAGCGAGGCACACTAACAGGTGACAACCAATTATTTGACAGTTAACTGCACACTAATATGTCTGGACTTAAACATAATGATAACTGTGTTCTTATAATATGAATACATTGCCAATAGATTGAATTTTAATTTTATCATTGTTTATTACCTTTCTTTATAAATATACACACCTGTGTTAATTGCTTTGACCTATTATAACGTTAATGTCAAGAATAGAACTGGTTACACGACACACGATACATACAACTATGCAGATAAACTTGGTTCGTGTTCTGTCAATTAGCTTCTGTTCTCATCTACTCCTTAAAACACCTGATAAGAGCTACAATCACAACCCCTGCACATTAATCTTGCTGCTAGTATAAATCAACAGGGTTGGATTAAGTTATAGTCACAGAGCATAATTTAGTTATTCACCTGTTGCATGTGTTGCTTTCGTTATCCAGTGTGCTAATCTAAACTTTTACGTATTAACATCCTCTAAACCCTATATTGTAGATGGAGAAAAAACCCTAACGTAATTTATTATTCGCGTCAAATTAATTCTAATGCCCTACCGATATGAAAATGTCATTTTTAAACGTTTTACCTGGAACAAGTGTTGCTCCGTATGCTCTCCATTGAAATACATTGAGCGTCAGTTAGCTTTTGCTAACTTCCGGGAACTTTACGAGGGGCTCCATGTTCCGAACCTGACTCACGTCGAGATGTATGGGTGTTACGCATAGCTGCTTGCATCTTGTGTGAAGCTTACGGAGTTGAGCTGAAACACACGAGGGTCGGCGAAAGCCAGTTCCGTCATTGCTGTGAAAAAACGGAGTTGTCGCTACTCTCTCGCCAATTCGATCCGATTCCACTCCGATGAAGGTGTTTACAAGGCTTTTAAAACTCTGACTTTAATCAGAGTAAGGTAATAATTTGAACTGCACTCATAAATGTTCTCACAGCAATTAACATTAAATACATTTAGCAATAAATGGTGTTCGTGTCTTCTTGTGGTTGAAATGTACCGGGTTGACTGGCAATGGCCCCGCCCTTTCCGGGAGGCTCATGGGGTCTGAGATCGGAAAATTAAATAACGGTATTTCGTGCGAAATAAAACTCTAAAATCGTATCTGGTTTGTCATGTGCCCTGAATCACACACATACACGTTGTCCCTCATAATAAATGAGAATTATTGATGTGTGTTTCAACTGCTTCTGTTAACCAACGGCTAATTCATTTGCGAGTAAAACCTGTAAATAATTTGGACTACACGCCTGGCGCACATATTACGTCACCAAAGACTCCACACCACAGCTGAGCGGATTGTGACGTCACATAGGCGACGCATTGTAGTCTCTTATTAAGCCCACATAAAACCTAACGTTACATTTGCTTCCCATCAAAAACGAGTTGTCTGCATATGCCACATCAAATATTTATTATAAATCGCTATCGTATGTGAATTTCAGAGCACTTATCAAACAGAATCTTGACTCGCTCCCATTCTATTCTTTTGCGAGCTATACACTCATGGACCGGAAGTAGAAGGACGTGACTTAGCCTCCCCATTGATGAGTCCAGGGTGCGGGGGGCATATCGGTGGTGTATCGGAGTCTCTGATGAGCACATCACTCGGGTGAATTCAAATTTTCAAGTTTTCAAAGCACTAGAAGCGTGCGTATACCAGCTGTGGAGCAGGTCACGCCACTCTTTGTACATCTGAACGTGAGGGTGGAAAAGAACGTACGCACCCTTTGTACATGATTGTGTTCCATATTAAATCCATAAGCTATGCACAAAAAAGCAACTTGTTTCACGTGTAAAAGATTCTGTAGGAACCGAACATTGAAATGACAAGTTTAACTTCTTCACCTTAAATGAGTGTTCTATGAAGCTCACATAGACATTGAACTTCAGCAACTACATCATGGGTGCTGTTAGTCTTTTTGTATAACCTACTGTGACTTGATTCTAATTCTCACACCGTTTCAGTGTTCTATATAAGATGTGTAAAGAATGAAACATGACCCACCTCTGCAAAATGATTTAATTTGTCTTCTTTAGAACTTTCCTCAGTCAAAAACACACTCAATATACAAGCAGTTAGACTGGATTCCATTGCAGCTATATTTTAAAATCATAAAGGAACATTTACTTAATAAATACATTTTTTTGCCTGTGTGCTTAAATGTGGTGTTTCTTTCTTTTCTGAGCATATTTACAGTTCACCATAAATAACTTTAAGAAATGGAGCACATTTCAGGCTTTGGCAAATAAAAGGGAAAAAAAAATCCAAACTTGTATAAATATAGGTTCATCTAAGGACCAAAGAGAACATAAAGAAGAATATTCAGGAGAGATTTGATTCCTGTTGTACAAACATGCCCACAGAACAATAACGGGTGTTTCTGTCTTAATGAATGCAATTAAGCTGCCACACATGGCAATCTACTGAGTCAAATTGCATATGGTCACAAGTGTCAGTCGCGACATTCAGAGGTGATTAAATTATCCAGACAGAAATAACATTTCCCACAGCCTCTGTCATTTCCTCAAACTTTTTTTCTATTAAACAGTGAGCTGTAGAAAATAGATCAAGTCATTTTACTGTCAATTATATCTTTTCCCTCCAATACGATTTCCATGAAGCAGCAGACACTCTAAGACACCCATTAAAATGCATCCCCTCATCTACTCATTATCTCTGGGATTTAATACCCCTCATCATGGAGCCATGATAAATGTCTCAGCCTCATTTTTATTTATTTCTTTTTTTGGCTCAATTTCCTGCAAGTTACTAAAACAGAGAAAATAATCACCAAGAGAATGGCTTTGCATATTAGTTAGTGATGTTAAAAATGACACAAGACTTTGTTTTAGAGCCAAACTGTGCTGTAAAAATTCTTATCTCCAAAGTGTATCTCCCCCAGCCCTGTCAACCCCCCCCCCCAACAAATGTTTGAGAAATTGAAAAAGATGATCCATTATAGTGCAAAAGATTACACAGCTCAGTAAAAGTAAACTAAATTGACAGAACACTTGAAGGTAGACGAGTGGCAGAAACAGGAAGAATTTGAAAGGAGTACTGTTGTTTTACCCAATCCTGTTTATTTATAACATTTTCCACCAAATTAAACTTTATTTACCTTTTTTCCCTCTTTGTTTTAGTAATTTCAAGCCCTGTTTGTACTTGGTTGTAAAATATTTTGGTGATTTAGTGCATCCAGATGATGATAAACATATACAGATATCAATTACTATAGCAACTAAACTAAATAATGCACTGAAAACACAAGGCCTATGTAATAATTACTAGGTGGTCCTTTGTCTGCCTCAGGAGTATGATTTTACTTACTAATTAATTCCTAGACAGAATTTTCTGAGTTGAGTCTAGTTTTTGTCAGATGTTTGTACTTCATTATATGACCCATGTCTTATTGGTTTCATCTAAATAGTGACTGGCAGAATAATTAGTCTTGACATTCAATCTTAGCTGGTGTTATATTATGATACTTGTCTCTTGAACAATAAATGCTAACCCTGATATGGTAGCGTGCTAATGCTAAAGGGGAAGTAGCAATTTCAAATGAAATTATAAAAATGCATAACAGCAGGAACAAAATAGTTCGTAAGACATTCAGTAGAACACTGGGATCCCACAATTAACTCATTAACTAATGCTAGCGGTATGACATTAGCTGCTAACACTGGCAGCATGGTGCTTGCAACTGCAGACAAAGCACATGTTCCTGTCCTTACATTCAGATGATGGATCAAACCAATTATAAAAAGAGATGAATAATGTTAATTTTCTATTGGTTTTAACCAGAAAAGCCACAGCTCCGACATTTACTTGGTAAATGGACGAAGCTTATATAGCACATTTTATGTACCCAAAGCACTTTACAGCTTCCTCACACTCACCCATTCACACACACACTCATACACCATTAGGCAGCTGCTGCATTGTAAGGGCCTGCCAGACCCTATCAGGAGCAATTTAGGGTTCAGTGTCTTGCCCAAGGACACCTAAACATGAGGACAGTCGGAGCCAGGATTCAAACCCCCAAACATTTGGCCATTGGACAACCCACTACCAACTGAGCCACAGCCACATTTACTTGTGTGTGTGTGTGAGAGAGAGAACCTCCAAAACAAAACCAGTCACTTGGGTCAAATTTCAGAAAATAATTTTTATATTTATCTGAAAGCTTATTAAAAATGCTTGCGTGACACTAAATCAACCAATCAGAGGCTGTTTTTCAACATCGCCCGAGCAACAAGGTATTTTATTTACTTGAGAAGGCTTTGTTCTGAGGCCTCCCATTGATTGAAATATACAATTACGTAGATTTCTATTTAAGGGTTTTCTAGAGGGAATACCGATCTTTCCAACGGTACCAAACATGATGGGGAAATACCTAACGTGAACACAAAGGAACGCCATGTTTTGAGCCGATTTTTCTTTGCTTGAGACTTCATTACAGTCAGAGTCAGTTGTTGTCCTTCCTAAAAGGCATGATTTGAAACACTTACAGTAGGAGACATTTTACTTGGATTTTATGCATAAACTTTAAATTCGATATTTTTGACATATAACGTATTTAAGGCTATAGCTAGAAATACTGCTGTGAGACTGAACCACTGGTTTTGTGCTGGAGGATCATATATATATATATATATATATATATATATATATATATGGTTCTGCTGTGAGCCAATAAACACCTGCATGCAGATTTAGTTACTGCTTACATCACTTCCACTAGAAGGTCAAAGATCCCCAGTTTGACCCTGGATAAGCAACACATTTGTTTCACACGCACTAGCTGAGGAAACACAAATATTTCAACAAGCAGTGAGTACATATGGGGGGGCTCACTCCAATTTTTTCAGTGCTCATGTGCCATCACCAAAACCACCACCACTACCTTCCCTGATTACATATTTTGTTATATATCAGAGGAACCAAATAGAAAATGCACCCAGACCACCTCAGCAAGACATTTGATCCATGTATCCTGGGTGATCATTTTCACTGTTTTTTATCAAATCTGCTGTGACCATAAAGTCCCAAAATGCATTTTCAAACCAAGTGTAAACAGGGTCTTATTTTGCTTAATGATTTGGAGTTTGTCTTATTTTCTCTTAGTGCTGCTTTGAAATATAAGAAGCCATTTCAGTCTAAAAAAATTTAGTTTACCATTTTACCACGTTATACCAGTTTATTCAATTAAGATGTGGAGCCATTAGGACATTTCAATAACATATATGTAAATTTTAAATATTAAAAGTTTCAACATCTGCTTTTTATGTTACATGTTAGGTTAAGAACTGAGCTTTATCATATTTTTAATCAGTTTAAGGGCAAATTTAATTATTTGTCACAGGAAATGCTGCTTATTCTACTGTATCAGAAAAAAACAAGTAATTTTTTGGAATTTTTAATGGATTTGTTTTGAGACCGAGTACTGAAGTTGAAGTTTTGGCCTGTAATGTAATTTGGTATTTGCACTGAAGCAACAAAACACTTTTGTGTCCAAAACACGTAAAGACAAAAAACACCAGGATGCAGAGTGAAAATGGCAGCATGTTTTAAAGGGGCTGAGCAGCTCAGGCCGTGTGATTTCGGTCCCAGTGGGTGTGTTGAGACGAGTGTTAGCTGCCATTGGTGATAATGACAGAGGTGCCTTTGTGTCCGGGGGTCTGCTCTGACGGTATGCGGGGGTGGGGGGTCATGTCGTAGTGAGTGGGGCCAGTGCTGGCTGAGGTGCAGTAGCCTCTGAGGCTCTCTGGGTCGTAGAGGTGCTCCAGTGTGTAACCTGTGAGAGAATAGGCGGTATGCTTATCTAAGTATGGCCTTGAGTGGGTGTGGGAGGGATACAGGGCAGGGGCCGGGGTGGGGGACGCAGAGCAGGGGCCCGACCGACTGAAAGGGTGATGCAATGGCAAAGAAAGTGGGGACATGTCTGTCTGGAGGTAGTCTTTGGACTTGTGGAGACGCTCAGACCCTGGACTGCTGAGCCTGGAGAGGGGGGCGGGGCTTGGCGCAGGGCTGATCACCTGACTCAAACCTCGGCACACCATAGTCTGTAGTGGCAGAGGCCCTTGAGTGTAATCAGAAGTAAAGCATGGACCGGAGCCCTTGGGCAGTCCATTAGCCGGCCCCAGTGGGGGGTCTGGAGGTCCTTTACGCAGCTGCAACCGACTTTCCTCTTCCTTGATCATCTGCTGCGTGGCTCGAATCAACGTCTCGATCTTGCTAGGCTCCTGGGGGCTGGAGCGATAGTGGTCGGATCGGTACCGGTCCCCTGAGTCACTTGCAGAACCCCCATCTGGAGAACTGACCACACTGTCCTCATCCCAATGGCCCCGGCCTGCAGACGAAGAAACAGTAAATACATTAAAAGTAATAACAATAATAATAATAATAATACCACTTTGAAAATAAATATTAAAACAGCATCATGTACCTTCAGCAGTTTAATAAGTGTTAACAGATGCAATGGGTAGAATAACAGTAGTGTCAAAGTTGTGAAATACACAAATCAAGCGTCTGCTAAATGAAGCCAGTACTGAAGTTAATTTCAAGTTGTAATACCACTGATGGCCACTGGAGTTGGCTCGAAAAAAGGCTGTTCGGACTTTCTCTTTATTTGCTAAAATTAATTTTGTCCTTAAAACAGCTTGACTGAAAACTGCTGGGTAATAGATGACAATAACATTGAATAACTTTTTAGGCAATGGATCATTATGTTATCTCCACTATAAGCTAAAGGCTAAAACATTCTGTTGTGTTTGATAACAGTAATACCAGTTAATGTGTCACTGACGTCCGGTATAATGAAAATGAATGTTCACCTCAGTGAGTTTACCGAAAACTGCTAAAAAGACAAGTGTAATTAAGCCATGGGAAAAAAATGTGTAACATAATCTTAACAGTCTTCTTAGATCAAATTACGAACAGCAACTACAGTAGTTATATGTTGGAGAAATGTTTTATTCACTAAACAGAAGCTATCAAACTCCATTTTAACAATTGAATGAGGAAATAATGACCACCGTTGTCTTGATCACCTCTATTTATTAATGTATTTGCTCTGCTATTAGTTCCTTGAACACATAAGTTATTTTTTTTAAACAAATAAAAACAAAGTATAGTAACAATGAAATGGCATCAATCATTCAAAGCCCTAAAACCTTAATGAAGTCATAGTTTAACACAACCACTCATCTAGGTAAAGTCATCCCTACAGAAAAACATGTAGTGGCCATTAAACTGAGAAACTGTGCATCCAGTCTTTGTTCTCACCGTGGTAACTGTGGATGGTTGTTATGTGGGGCATGCTGTTGTCATATCCTTCAGGATTCTCCAAAGACCCCTTGCTCAGGGGCAATATGGAACGGGCAGTGCCCCACCATGCGTCCCTACCCGATGGAGGCGCTCCAAGGAAGTAGCGTCCGGCCTCACACCGTCCTCGTTCGCAGCTCTGGCCTTGAGTGTGTGAGTGAAGGTGTGTGTGTCCGTCGCCGGCAGTGTAATGCTGCTCTTCAGATAAGCTGTAGCAGAGTGGACGCGAGTCGCTGAACTGTCTGTACACACAGGAGGCGTCCAGTCCTTCGCTGTGATCCAGCAGCTGAGGGGAGGCCGAGTCGGTCAGAGGACTGCTGCCCCACGGACTGTCCCGGTCTGACTCGGACCGTTCTGTCTGGAAACCATGATACTGCAGCGACAGTGGTGGTGAAAGAGATGAAAAGGAAGAAGGGTCTTTAAAGGTCTGACTCTGGAAGGCTTGTTAATAATGGTACATGCTCACCAAATATGAGGCATCTTACTAGAAACAAGTACAAATACAGATCATTTTCAGTACTGTTTGCTAGTTCTGCAGTTTCTATGTGTGTCAACATCAGAAAAACTGTCACAGAACTTTGAATGCCCATAGATAGCAACAATAAATTTATCATTTCTAACTCTGTGTCAAACTCAAACCTTAAATGTTTGTGCCGAATATCTTTTTCATGCAGAAATACAGGTATATTTGCATCTATTGAAGTCACCAGTTGCAAATCCATATCTATTTACAGCTTTGTATGCAATGTATTCACACGTAAACTAAAAAGATCCATCCATCCATGGATCAGAACACAGTATTTGACAGGATATTTTAGAGACAATTTGACAGATTCATGTTGCTAAATGACCCACATTTTTACTTTTAAATTAATTTTGGCTTTAGTTCAACCATAAGGGATTATTGAAAACAAGGAGTTACTTTATATTGTAATGAATGTTGGAATGTCAATCATTTAAAGTTTGCTCTCTGACAGTCCATCCATCCATCCACGACTACACAATGTTAGTCTCTCTGCTGATTATTGTTGAAAACACTCATTGTATTTGTGGTTTACTATCTTAAAAATACCCCATGCAACCAAGCTGTGACTTCCTATGTACTACAAAGGAAAAACTATGAAGATCCACCACTTTCCAAACTTCATTTTTGGTTAAACTTCTACACCCACTGCATAGGTGTGCTTATCGTGAACCTCAATCCGTTTTCAAAAAGTACATTATGCTAAATGTTCCACTCCCGTGCCATGTGGTTCAGCCAAGGAATCCTGACATGCTTCTGGCCCAGATGGGATATTAGGTCCCTCCTCCTCTGGGTCTACTGGGAGGGGGCCAGGAGAAATTGTCATCAGATGCCTGAACCCACTTAAGCTGCCTCTGAGCTCCTTCTGGATGTTCTCTGCCGTTCCCTCAGGCTCAGCGCAGCCACACTGAGAAGAAAACTTGCTTTGGCGGCTTGTACACATGACCTCATTGTCTGTGTCACCACCCAAATAAAGCACCTTTGATCATCTGGATAAACATTTGTCTTGTTTACAACTCGACCAATCTTTTCCATCCAGAATGGAGACCGGTTTAAAAATTCATTTATACCACAATGACTAGTCCTGATTATCAACAATGTCTTACTTGTGTGATACTTTCCAAATTATCTGTGAGGAGTAAATAGTAGATCTTCAGGTTTTCAGCATCAATACCCATGTTGTGTAGAGACATGTTTCAGCATATTGATGCAGTTTCCAGCCTTACGTGACATGGTAATTTAATGGCTGTTGCAACTAGTGCTGGTGTGTTTCTTTCTTTTCCTTTGTGTCTCCAGGCCAGGCATGGGGTTGACTCTCGCAATTTAAAAAAAAAAAAAAAAAAAATGCCAGCAATTTCATGAATTGGATAATATGGAACTACCTCTTCTTTTGATGCCTTGTTTTTATATTGATGCAATGTTGTTTATCATGAAGTTAGAGGAGCTAACTTATGCCATGTATACAAACTACTAACTAGTTATCTAGAAAAACTGATATTTTGTCCTGTGTTTTTTTTTTTTTTTTTTAAACTTTCGTCCACAAGAAAAGTCTGGGGTGGGTCAAATAAAAAAAAAAAAAATTCTGAAAACTTTGGAGATTTTAGAGTTTGAGGGTCCCAAACATCAGAAGTTGTTTTTCCACTGACCCTCAAATTGTGTGAATATAACTGAAAACAGATGACGAGTTTTTAAAGAAACATGTCTTAATATATGCAGACACATCAGAAAACACAATCATTTTTAATTCAATATAGGATAGAGTAGTGATATAATAATAATAATAATAATAATAATAATAATAATAATAATAATAATAATAATAATAACAACAATAATAATAATAACAATAAATATATCTGTAAATCAATGTGATATGTATATTCATTGTGATGTTTATGGACTGATTTCTCAGGTCATCTCTTGATAACAAATAAACAAATCATCACATTTGTGATTTAATGGAAAAACCAACATTATGCACTTCTGTTTTTATGTTTAGTAAATTTTGATAAAGATGACCAATGGAAAACCAACTATAGTATGCAAGAAACCAGTACCACAATTAGTGCAGCCTTTGTTCCTGCTCACCCTAACCCCATGATAACACAACACAAGTGTATTAGCACAGGTTTAAGTAGATGAAAATTGCGTTTGGTATCTGCTGTGATATACACATGGTCTTAGTAGTGATTTACCAATGCATCAAAATCTCACCTGTGTGTAAGGGGAGAGCCTAGCTTTGGTCTTGGGCCGGGACACTCTGCTCTTGGGGGTCCTACAGGCATCTGAGAGGCTGCTGGCAGTGCTGCTGCTGTAGGGGAAGGAAGCCTTGGACGTGACTTGGTCCAGAGAAAGCTGGAGGCCTTTATACTCTGTCTCCCTGAGGACACACAAGTCCCAATATCACATGATGCATTCACAGCAATGATTAAGATAATATGCATTTGCATGTCATAGGTTTAATACAGTCCATAATTACACAAGGAGGATCTGAGTTCCCTTGAAAGGATGTTTATTAAAGCCCACAAACAGCCCGTGTGTACCTGTGTGTTTGGATTTTCTCTTGGTGCAAAAACCCATTAACATCTGTTTAGCAATTAGAGCTTCATCATGGTCCTGAGGGGCCCAGCATGCAGACATGGTGTGTTTGTGATTCGGTGTGTGTGAGCGTGAATGTTTGGAGGGGTGGGGGGTTGGGCTGTGAAGGCTGGAACGGCTGTTGGGATGCTTGTTTTACCAGAAGGATTGCAGGAAGGCCTTCAACAAACACTCTACAGAGGGAGAGCTGTCCAATCAAATAGACGGGGAGATTAAAGGCTATGTCTGGCTAAATCAGGCCCATAGGAGAAGCTTGGACGTCTCACTACGGGGAAATGGGAATTGATTTCTCGCTAAAGTGCTCCACAGATCTCACCATGGATGATGAATCAAGTTTGAGACAACAGAAAACCTGGACAGGGTTTATTTGAGACAAACAGAGATCCATCCTTCACACTTGCGCACACACACACACTTCCTTTTTTCGACACATACATATCCAACACATTTCAAGGATTTGCATCAGTTACTGTTGGCCAGAGCTCTTCAATATCATATCCAACAAAAACTGTTACTATCATGAAGATGTTCACAGCCCAGGCATATCTTTAGACCGCATTAACCACATCTGATTTTTATTTTCAGTCCAATCAATTTTTTCCCCCCTGTTCTTTATCAAACCCTTAAAGCTCTGCACTGAATCAATGGGAATTTTAAAATACTGAAACAGATGGCTGAAAAATCTAAGCAACAATTAAAATACACTCAGAAAAAAGGAAATACTAGACAGTCAAGTGCCAATTCTCAAATTCCTTTTTTTTTCTAGTATCCAGTTAATTTCTACTGTTGACTTCTGCAGATATAGAGAGTAAATTATTTCGCTTCTTTAAATACTGTTGGACAGTTTTGCCAAATATTATACTGATTTACATATAAACCAGAGATTCCAGTCTCGAGTCCATGTTAGTTCAGGGGCCACAACATGACATAAAATGGACCACACCAGTAAAATCATATAAATAATAGGATTAAAATGTGTAAAATAATGTCAACGGCAAAGTTTTCTGTGTTTTTGAATGGGGGGAAAAAAGCAAAATTCCGCAATAAAAATGTTTCCATCTAGAAACTACTTGAACAAAACATGAAAAAAATATGAATAACCTGTAAATTGTGAAGAAAAAGAAGTGTAATGATGACAATATTATGCTTTAGTTTATCATTTATACATGTACTTCAAAACTTACAGATCACAGTAGATCGACAAATATACACAACATTTAGTGACAGGCTGAATATTGGTAAAATTCCACATATATTTCAGATTATTCCCATTATTTTTTGTAAAAAGCTAGTCTTTTTTTTGGCCTTTTTTTTTTTTACACAAAAAAAAGAGAAATAAATAAATAAATAAATGACACAGCAGTCAGACTTTTGATCAGCAAATAAGTTAAACATTATCGATTCGTAGGTTTAGGTCTTTGGGGAATAATAAGTTTTATTTATGATCACATAAAGGCAGTTTTCAACTTATGGTTAAAAATAGCAATAAAAAAAAGCAATTACATGCGCTAATGTACCTATAAAAAAATAAATATGACAGGGTATTAGACCTCATTTACAAAGGTGTATGTCTGATGTGTGAGACTATAAGGCTATTCTTTGCATTATTATTAGTCCATTATTCAGTGCACACACAAGTCTAAACATCTCTGAACCTTTGAGGAATTTCTCCCTGAATTGATTTTGTGAATATATATTGAAAAAAAAAAAAAATCCATTCCCCATTATTTGGATTGAAATGTAATATGCGTTTGCTCTGTGTCTCCTGTCATTGACGGGTGACAAATTAAAAGAAAATCTTCCGAGATGATAATGGCCATATCAGAAGGACACGAGGGATGGATGATGTGATGACTATGAAAATGTAAATAATATTATTGCTACTGCTTTCACATTCACCAGATCTGACATTTGGCACTATTGTGTGTTATAGTACCACCATCAACGATGAGGGATGTTTTCTGTTGGACTGTTCATCAACGCTAAGAAGAACTACAGCTCTTCTGGTGATGCATGGTGGATCCACACTTTAATAAGACAATGAAAATCAATCCCTGCATCCAACGACGACCACCTGACCGCCGGGTGTGCATGTCATTTTCTACCTCAGTACGAGTTTTGTTGTGGTTCCCCAATGATTATTTCTACATTCCACCACTTTTACATGATTTATCATTATTTATCATAATATGACCCTCTGTATTTTGCATTTTTCAGTGTAATATACGCCCTTTCCTATCTCTGATTCATTGATTTTGTTGATGTTCATAAAAATTCAAAGTAAATTTCAAAGACCGTTATATCAGAAACAGAAAAAAACTGAACAGAAAGTTAGTTTTTCGACAAAGATATCAATAACAGAATCTAAAAACGTGTCTCCATCCACTGTCATTGATCCAACTCCACAGGTTTGTGCTATTGAGTCAATATTATAGAAGATGATGGTGTTTCCATGGTAATAACAGATCCTTAGAACAACCAAATGGGCCATGAAAACAGGACAAACTGCATTTTATACCAATTATTTCATCATAATAATAGGTTTCTTGATTGAAAAGTGATTAAATATTATCATTTTATACCAGTAGATGCCTTTGGTTGTCAGTGGATATATGGACTTTATGGGTTAAAAAGATGTTGAACCCATAAAGACCCAAACATCCATGATTTTCCAGAACTGAACAGAACACATAGTACTTATCTTAAAATGTTTAATACTCTTTTATCCAGTAATCCTTCCTAATTGGTTTACAAAATAGTTATTCATCTTTCAGGGTCATCAGATATGACCCATTTGGTCGTTCAGATGCTCCGTAGTTACCATAGAAACACTGTCATTTTCTACAGCATTCAATCACCAAAAAAACGCATAGAGTTCGATGAACAAAAGTGAATGGAGATGTTTGTTTTTATATTCATTTATTGAAAAAGTCACCTTTCATTCCATTTGCTGTGGCAAACCAATAAACTTTGAATTTACTCTGAGTTGTAATTAACATCTACATGATCAGTGACTTAAATATAGGGGGGGGGCATGATTTACATTGAAAAATGCGAAATACAGAGGATGATATGAAAAAAAATGGTGAGAAATCACTTCAAGGTTAAATTGAGATTTTTTTTAATTTTTTTTAAATTATTATTTGGGAACTGACAAAAGTATCATTGGGTCTTTTAAACACTTTCTCATCTGTGTTTTAAGATCTGATTTCTTTCCTAGCCAAACATAATTTGGAATCTGGTGGATGAGGGGGATGAATTTATGGGAAGTATTATGTGTAAAGTCTCTGCAACGCTACCCCACACACCCACAGACCCACACACACATATATATAAAGAGCTACTGCTTGATAAAGAATTATGCAAATATCAGTGGTTATCCTACTGATTAGTGAATTCAATTGGCTTTTATTCGAGCTGGTAACACTAACAAGACAACATGAGTTTATACATCCACCTACCGTTGTGTCCTCAGTGAATGGGTCAAATTCAGGACATGAATAGAGGTTTGTGTAACAGCAGCAGAGTGACGGACAGGGTTGTTCTGAGCCAGACTTAAACAGATAAATGAAACACGTCTGCATGGTTGGACTCAAAGGGTTGGTAAATCACTGTCGGAGCAGCGGTAGGTGCGGGGGTTCACAGGTTATCAGAGCTGAACACACATTGTGAGTTCACATGCAGGTGAAGTGCTCTGTTATCACCTGTTATCCGGAGCTGAATGTGCTAAAGCTACCGGGCAAACCGACTCAGGTCCTGATAACAAATGCACCACAAAGGCCTGCTCCTGCCTACCTCCGACTGTCTTCTTAAACGTGTTGCACAGAAAGAAAACGGTGTGTGTGTGTGTGTGTGTGTGTGTGTGTGTGTGGGGGGGGGGGGGGGGGTGTAACATTGTCCACTGGGAAAAAAACACTCCTCTAAAATCAAGTTTAAAAAATGTGTGCAAGATATTTTACTTACATTATGAAAAAAAATGAAACGAGGGAAAATTATCTTGGTAAGATTTCGTCAAATGGGTTTTCCAGATCTATTGTCTAAAAATAAGTTCTTTAGGTCTCACTGAAAAGTGTCTCTTTAGGTGAATTTTATCTTATTTTAACTGTGATGACATATTTCGACTACAAATGAGGAAAATACACTTGGTAAGATTTGGATTTCTGCAGTGGAACTGTGTAATGTATTTGACTTTCATGTCTGTTTAATAGTGTATAGATACATCCTAGGATATAGATAAATAGATATATATATAGAATATAATTTGTGAAATATTTGGCTTTAAACATGTCTGTCTGTGAACTAGTGCCAACACCATCTTTTTAAGTGACTTCACAACCTGCATACACTGTAAACACCTAAAATTTACCATTTGTATTTTTGTCACAGCTAGTCAAAATACCTTCTATCTCAATTATCTTGGTACATTTTCATTTTTTAAGATCTGTTGTCGAAAAAAAGTTTGATTTTATATATATATATATATATATATATATATATATATATATATATATATATATATATATATATATATATATATATATATATATATATATATATATATATGTATATATATATATATATATATTTTTTTTTTTATTTATTTATTTTTCCAAGTGTGATAAGATACTCATCGTCGTCTGAACCCGCTTTATCCTCACTAGGGTCATGGGGGTCACTGGGAGCCTAATCCAGCTACAATGGGTGAAGGCGGGGTACACCCTGTATGAGTCTCCAGTTCATCTCAGGGCTGAACATATATAGACAAACAATCATTCTCACATTCACACCTGTGGATAATTTAGATTAATCAATTAACCTATCAGTGCATGTGTTTGGATGTTAGGAGGAAAGTGGAGTACCTGGAGAAAACCCACACAGACACGATGAGAACATGCAAACTCCACACAGAAAGGTCTGGTGTGGGATTTGAACCAGGGTCCTTTTTGCTGTGAGGCATGAGTGCTAACCACGAGTGCACCACCATGCCGCCCCGTGATGAGATACTTTGACTAGAAATTAGAAAAGTATACTTGGAAACATGGATTTTTTCCAGTGTAATGCCCGCTGTAAATTCTCAGCACACTACAAAAATCTAAACAACACACAAACCAACATGATCTTTTTAAGTGACTTTAGGACATCACAACCCCCATTATGACTTGTTTTATAGTGAAGACCCCCTGTACTGCCACTAAAATCCTCATTACAAGCTGCTGCCTTTCTGTTCTTCCAATAAATTCTCAGTAAACTGCAAAATCTATTTTTTCCAGCGTAAATTTCCATCTAGTCTTTTAATGAAAAGATTTATACTCAGGTATTTTTCTATGTTTAAGGCTCTCATCAACATATTAAAGACATTGTAACCACAACATTACAAATACAGGGTGCTTTTTCTTTATTCTAATATACATTTCAGACATTTTCAACATTGGTAAAAAAAAAAAAAAAAAATCTAAATCTTACCAAATGTATTTTTCCTATTTCTAGTGAAGATACTCTTTCAGTGATTATGTCTTATTTTAAGTGTGATGAGATATTTAGACTAGAAATGAGGAAAAATATGTTTAAGATTTGTATTCTTTTTCCAGTGTCTCCTTAACATCTCAAAACTGGAGAAATATTCAGGAAGATTTACATAAACCACAGGAAGGAAATAAGGCTTCTTTCTCCTGTGGCTAAGCTGTACCCCATAAACGCTCATCAAGTTTACAGCCTTTCAATTAAAAGCCCATAAACACAAAGATGTTATGGATTTGATGTAGGAGGTGGAGGAAATGTGTGTCAAGCTGTTCTCTGGCTGTGAATGTAGCCTGTCCTGCAGCTTAATGGACGCTTTTATAGACCTCGTTCATTCACACGCTGGCTCGTACATCTGTGAAAGACGCACATCAGGGGCAATAAAGTAATAGGATAATAGGGAAATAAACGGCATCAGTCATTTAGTAACAAGACTGTGCTTTGTAGAAGGTAGAGCTTATGCTTATACACTGGGAGAAAAATTATCTAAATCTTACCAAGTGTATTTTTCTTAGTTCAAGACCAAATATCTCATAAGACATAAGCACCTACAGAGTAACTTTTCAGTGAAGTATAATAAGAATATATTTTCAGACAATTGATCTTGAAAATCTAATTTCAAGAATTCTTACCAAGATCATTTTCATTTGCTCCGTTGGCAAATTTTATTTTATTTCTTTTTTTTTTTGCTTGAATTAAGCCAAAAAATCTTGAATTGAGGAAAAACATCAGTCTGATTTTAAGTGAGAGGAGATATTCTACCTAGAAATGAGACAAATAAACTTGCTAATATTTAGATTTTTGCAGTGTACTGACAATTTTTTTTATTATTTAACCAGGAAATATTACATTGAGAATGTATTTTACAATGGAGTGCTGGCCAAGATAGGTAGTTACAGGGGATCTTCACTACAAAACTAGTCATTACACTGGAAAAATAATCTAAATCTTACCAAGTGTAATTTAATCATTTCTTATCAAAATCTCATCACACTTAAAATAAGAGATAATCACATGTGACTTTTCAGTGACGTATAAAGAATTTATTTTTTAGATAGCGGATCTTTAAAATCTTAATTCAACAAATCTTACCAAAATAACTTAGATAGAAGACATTTGGACTTGAAATGAGAAAATACACATGGTAAGATTTAGGTTTTTGCAGTGTATGGGGTTTGTGAAGTCAGAAAAAAAAAAAAAATCACACAAAAAGATGGTGTTCACACCAGATCACAAACAACGACATGTTTACAGCCGCATATTTCACAAATTAAACTGACATGAAAATGTAAGTAATACATTACAGACACAAACACAGTTGCACTGCAAAAATCCAAATCTTACCAAGTGTATTTTTTCTCATTTCCACTGCAAATGTCTCACACTTACAATAAAACAGAATCACCTAAAGAGTAACTTTTCACTGAGATGTAAGAACTTATTTTTAGGCAATAGATCTGGAAAATCTAATGTCAACACTGATATTTACCAAGATCATTGTTGTGTGTTCCATCATTAGACTTTAATTTTTTTGCTTTGTTATTTATTTATTGCTTAATTCAAGCAAAAACTTCTGCCATTAGAACAAGTGTACATTTTCTTGGTAAATATCAGTATTGACATAATCTATTGGCTAAAAATAAGTTCTTATATCTCAGTGAAACGTTACTCTTTAGATGATTATGTTTTAAGTACTGTATGATGACATATTTGGACTAGAAATGAGTATAATACATGTGATGAGATTTGAATTTTTTCCAGTGTGAGGTACAAATAAATTATCATTAACAGATAGATTTGCTCTTGTTTTACTCCGTGTTTTATAATGTGTGAATGTGTGAGTTAATAGGCTCATCAGTGTCACTACCCTGTCGTTAATGCTCTAGTAGATATGGTTCTACTTCTATTACCATTGTGCATCCTGCTGAATTAATGTGTTGCATCAATGTATTCTTATGACAGTTCTTTTTTTTCCTGGAGCTGAAGCCCAGAGCAGTTAAACAGATGGAGGAAACATCAAGAACAAGCATATTTATTTAAAAAAAATGGTGAATATGCGTGGTGTTGAATGACGTGAGATCAAGAATCTCTACTCGCTTTCCCAAGAGACCTTCTCCTTTTCCATATATCCACATCCAGTGGGATTTTCTAGGAACAGTGACCCCATTTTGCAAGAGAAATAACTGGTCAGAAAACCACTTTAGTCACTGGAAAAATACCATATCTGGTAAGCCATATCATTATCAGACCAACAAAATCTTAACAAACCCCATTTATGTTGTAAATTAAAAGCCATAAACACCATTTCTATCCCTCAGTTTCCTCTGTGCCCTCATGTTACACCATGGAAAACGCCCTTAGTCACATCATCAAAAACATCATTATTACTCCAAAAACATTCTAATCGTAGTAAATATGTCGTCAGACAGTGAAACAACCACTTGAATTGGTGTTTTCCACTCTCAGATAGCTTCAGAATGTCCTATTGCACTTTCAAATTTTCAAATGCCGCATTTCCACGAGTATCAGCTGGACTTGCTTTGGCGCGTAGACCTCCGCCAAGGTTGACCCCTCCCCACACACACCCGCTCCAGATCACCACCAAAATCTAATCATTTCCAGACCTCCCCATTGCCAACCTACCCTGAAAATTTCATCAAAATCCACTCATAAGTTTTTCAGTTATCTTGTACACAAACAAACAAAACAACGAACGCCGGCAAAAACAGGTAAAAAGTATCTAGGACCATGGTACCCGGAACTAGACTTCTGCCGAGGTTCCAAGGTGATGTATAAACCCTGCAGACAATGGTTGGTCAGACAGTTGGCTCTGTGACCTGCCGCTTTCCAAAATACAGATGCAGAAGTTGACAGTAAATATATTTGTACATTAATCCGGTCCTGGAGATTCAGTCTTTGGTGGATGACGTACAAATTCAGGTGAGACAACACAAAACGTGTGAGTTTATCAACAATTCCCTGAGCAGACGACATGGAAATAAAGCATCGCTATGACGACCAGGTACTGTAAAGTCAGTACTATCCGAAAATAGAACGCCCTCCCACTCCCTCGCCATGTGGTGTGCGCTCATACAATTTATTTTTTCTAGAAAATCCCCTTACAACCATAATATGTTTATACAGTGCTTTTTGTACCAAGTCTTACGAAACTGCTGAACTGATTTTCATTGTTCTTATGACAATGACAAAGATCTGTTCTATTCTATTCCAGTCCACGGCAGGATACTTCTACACCGCACTATAATGTACTACCTCAGTAAATATGAACCACTGTTGCCTGAAGTCACCTCCTTAACCTGAACCTAATTCTGCTCCATTATTATGATTAGTTTATTCACGTATAATCAAAGAAAAACAATAAAATGAACATAAACACAAAAAAAGATATGCAGGGGGATGATAAAAAAGCTACAATGGCTTGTCTGGGATCTTTCAACAACAAAAACAACTGACAAACAATGATAATAGTGACAAGTCACATAACACTATGATAAATAATTAGTAAATAATGCGAGTTTAAAATTGGGATCATAACACCTTCCATAAGATATGAATTAAAGGTTCAAATTCAGTACAAACACAAGCATGTGACATTAAAAAGCAATATTTCAAGAATGAAGGAAATGCATTTTAATTCAAATCTGAGCCAAAAAAATAACAAAACTCCAATCTTATACAGTAACAAAAATATACAATGGGCCAAAAGAACTTCAACTAAATATAAAATGTCAAATATGGGTGGGGAAGAAATTCTCTACCCAACCACTGGGTCTCTTATGTCGGCTCTACACGATTCTATTTTATTCTACTCGCTTTGGTGCGTTTCCACTATGAAGAGTACCCAGCCCTATGGTACCCAGTCCTAGATTTTTGGTATCTACAAGCGGTCCCAAGCGATATGATAACGTGATGTGTTAATAGTGTAGACACTGATTGGTGGAGTCATCTCTGTGCCATGGGGAGCTTAAGTCTCCGCCCCTTTCAGGAGGATCATGGGGCCTGAGATCAGAAAATTAATGAATGGTATTCAATGGGAAATATAATGCTAAAATCGTATCTGGTTTGTCATGTGCCTTGAATCACACATATGTTGTATCTCATAATAAATGACAATTATTGATGTGTGTTTCAACTGCTTCTGTTAACCAACGGCTGATTCATTTGTGAGTAAAACCCGTTAATAATTTGGACTACACACCTGGTGCACATGTGAGCGGAATGTGACGTCACATATGCGACGCATTGTTGGCTATTACTAAGCCCACATAAACGGGTGGTCTGTCGATACCACATCAGATATTTCTTATCAACTGTTATCATATGTGAATTTCAGAGCACTTGGTCAAATGGAATCAGAATTTAGCTTGACTCGCTCCATTCACTCCCATTCAAATTTTTTGTGAGCCAAGCACCCATGGACCGGAAGTAGAAGGGGCGTGACTTAGCCTCCCAATTGTGTTGTCAACGTGTGACTCGCCACTTTTAAAAAGCTAGATTCAGAGTTACAGTAAATAGACCAGTAAATTAAATTCAGTCTGCAACGCAATGGCATTCTGCAAAACTTGTCGGTCGTGGAGATTGAGACATTTCTGTCTTTGGTGGGTAACGAAAAAAAAATAAATCTGTGGCACCTTGCGATGATGTCCAGGTATGATAATATCTGTAATAAAAACACTCTCAAGGAACAGTACATGTTACCTGAGCTGACTGGAGTACAGCTGATAATATGTCATGCAAATGCTCTACTCCAGTGAAGTAAACTTAGAATTATTATTATTTTAATTAAACCTGTATTTAATATGGACATAACAAATTACATTAGTACAATCATAAGGGGAGACCAGATGTTCTGCATAAGTGTATGGAGCACCAGTCCAAAGGTGGTTATATATAAAATCATTTGTAATTTAATTAGAATTATGAATACATTATAAATAGAGCAAGAGGTCCATGATCACAACAAACATAGTAATTCAGACTACAAATATGTTCACATTGCTGGTGGGATTTTAACTTGTCTTTAATGCCTCTGTTGATGAGGTTGGCCTCAAATCTCATTGTACATTTGTTTGTATAATTGAATAATAAAGGCTATCTACGGTACTCGTCTCTTACTTCAAATTGGTTGACAAGAGAGTTCCATAAGTTTGGTCCTTTTATGGAGAAAGCATACACTTTAGCCCTGCTTCAGTTTATATACTCGGCAGGCAGAGCAGCTTCAGATGAACTCAACCAGGTGACTCGCACCACCACAGGTAACAGCGACGCATGAGGACACTCTTGGCAAACGTACGGACAAAGGCCTGCGGTGTTCTGACGTCACAGCCACAGACAGCTGAAAGGACTGGAACGTGCTCCGCTATCAAAGCAAGAGCAGCTAATTCTTGTTTTTTCTACAAATAGAAAAGACTGGGCTGCAGCCATCATTACATTTCTGTTGTTTAAACTCTGCAGAGATCAAAAAAGTGAATACGTCTGGAGAAAACTTTCCCCATCGTTGGATTCTACAGACCAGCCTTCGACAAACACGTGTCATATTTCCAATTAACCTCTAGTTAATTGCTTCCCAGCAACTGTTTGCGGAAATCTCCAGGACCAATACTCATTATCTTATCAAAGCAGAGACTGACAACACAACAGAGATGGTGGATCCTCTGGCCCTGAGCTGCCAAACGCATCCAAACCAGATGACTGACATCCGCCCTCCCATCCATATGTACTTTACAGCAAATCGCAAAGGACTCATCTACAACATTTCCCATGAGTAACTGTTCTTTTTGCCTCGGTGTATCAATAATTGATTTGTACTACATTAGTGATTGCCCATGGTTTGACTTTCAGCTAGCTAGATAGCTTAATTATTTCAATAATTTCAGAATATCTGCTTTCACTTCAATCCAAATATAGTAGTCACATAAATCAGGCCAGGAATGCTTTATTATAAATTACTAATCATCAGAATAGTAATAGGTGTTGAACTGGAAAGTTTGGTTTAAATACAGTAGGTGTTACCTAGGCTGAGATATGTCGACTGGTGTGTAGCAAAAAAAATGCATTTAAAGATTTACCTAGGAGATTTTAATGTATTTCTATAGGAAACAATTGCTCAAAATTAAAATAAATTCTCAGACCCTCAGTAATAATAAGACAGAATATTTCAAGCTCATTAAAATTGATTATTTAGTAACTTAGCAAGCAACAAAATCACAGAAATTGACCACTGCATGTTTTTTATGTGCCTTTTTTTTTTTACCTGCTGTATCTCACCTTAATGAGGAATTCTTTGTTCTATCTATTTTGATGCAAAAAACCCCCAAAATGACACAACCTGTTTTAGTCATCTGTATTTTAAAAATGTACGGGCATCAATCTTCATCACTCCCAGAATATTATCAGTCACCATAATTAGCCATGTAAACAGCTTATTAGGAAATGTATAGCTTTAGAAATTAAGGTAAAAGGGAGAATATATGTGCATATAAACACAATATTCGCCTCTTGTTAAGATTTAAGCAAATCATCGTCCTTCATTACTAGAATGTGCCGAAATGTTACAGTGGGTGTTCAATCCATCCATCATTTTTCTCAAGCAGCAGCCATCTGTAATTTATTCTGAAATGCAGGGGCACACCCAATCTATAACGGGCATCTTATAAACAAGTTATCTGATTAAAGCAGCAGCCAGTCTGACGAATACATCTGTACTTCTACTTCATTAGTGTTTGTGCTTCATTAGTGCTTTTTTTTTTAATCTTCTTAAACACTTGATTGTGATGTGGGCTGAAAGCTGTCATGAAGCTCTAAAGTAGAACACTCTGAAGCCTTAAATCACATTTTTACTTAATCCATGAAGACCCCAACATCCATCATTGACCAAAACCATCTACTGTTGTAAACGGTTTAACACCTGCTGATCCACTATTTCTATCAATACATGTGAATAACACTGGTCTACACGTAAAATGCTTCCTGAATTAAACTAATTTAACCACATGTGTGTTAGTGATAAAGAAAATGTTGGTTGGTACAAGTTTCCAAGATAAGTCTTGTTCTTATTTCATATATCGGCCAACATATCTGTTATCAGCAAATACCAGATATTGGTCAATATATCGGATACTTTTTTTTAACCCTACAATATCGGTATCGGTCCAAAAAATCCAATATCAGTTGTGTTCTAGTAGACATGGATCTATTTTTGATCATTAATATTAGTCTTCTTTTCGCTGCTGTAACAGGATAAATTTACCACATACTGGACTAATAAAGGTTTATCATATTGTATCACATTTATTGTAAAACCACATATGTTGTACTTTTAAATATATTTAATGATATAAAATAAGTTATTTGGTGAACATGATAACATAATGGTCATTTTAGCATATTACCCTGGAAAATATCCAAATCTTACCAAGTGTATTTTCCTCACTTCTAGTCCAAATATCTTATGACACAAAAAAAACAACATATATTCACCTAAAGAGGAACTTTTCAGTTAGATATAAGAACTTATTTTTAGACAATAGAAAAATCATATTTCAAGATACATTACCAAGATCATTTTCACTTGTTCCATTGGAAGATTTTTACGTATTTATTTAGCTTAATTCAAGATTATTTATTTATTCATTCATTCATTCTTACTTAATTCAAGCCAAAACAATCTGCCAATGGAACAAGTGAAAATAACCTTGGTAAGATTTTTTAAAATAACATTTTCAAGATCTATTGTCTAAAAATAAGTTCCTCGTATCCCAGTGAAGACATCCTGTTTAGTTGATTATGTCTTATTTTAAGTGTCATGAGATATTTGGACTAGAAACGAGGACAAGTACACTTCATTCTACAGTGTAAAACATGCCTTTTTCGTGCATTTTCACCATTTTCCACCCCAGCGCCATTGAGCCTCAGATGCTCTATTATTTTTCCTCAGCACAAAACACAGATATATGATGAAAACAGACTAAACTGTTCAGTTCATTTGGCTGACAGACACAAAGTTCCAATCACTTCAACAGGAAACTATTGAAAAAACATGTCACAGTCTTCACAACAGTATTTCATTAACATCACAACAACAACAACAACCAAACACACAAACAGACAGTGTTTATCTCTGGTAAAGTGTGTGTGTGTGTGTGTGTGTGTGTGTGTGTGTGTGTGTGTGTGTGTGTGTGTGTGTGTGTGTGTGTGTGTGTGTGTGTGTGTGTATGTGTGTGTGTGTATATTTACGTATCCTTCACATGTCAAAGCGTTAATCAGGTACTCACGTCAGGACGTAGTTGACACTGACGATGCAGTGAGGTCTGGATGAACGGCTGTTGTGTACGATGGTTGCATAACTCTGAACCCACACCCAGCCTCCATGTTTGGCCAAGAAGCGGTAATACTTGGTGGTGACCTGACCTTTTACCAGCACTGGAACAACCAAGGGAGAGAGGAATATATATTTACATTTAATGGACTGGTATTTATTGGATCAAGTGCAGAAAAAATAAATCATCCCATGAGGAAACATATACATACATATATTTTTTTTTTTATTTATTTATTTTTTTAACTCTGATGAAACAAATCAAATGAAGGAAAATACATTAAAATATGAAAAAGCAATTATTAACACATGACATTTCTGACTGTGGCAGTTCAAGACATTGTAATTTGGGAAATTTTTTGGTTGAGGAATTTATCCTTTTTATTTATTTTCTACATATTCTTATGTTGTTTCTTTGTACCCCTTTTATGTATGGCACTTGATAATTCTTATCTGTGAAAAATGTTTCATAAATACATTTTACTTATGTAATTCCACTTTTTAACAACTAATTTCAATCCACAGAAATAATTTTTTTCCACACATCATGAAATGTCTTGTTCCATCAAAAAATAAAATTTATCTTTCTTAACATTGCAATAATTTAATACTATAAAAGATTTTTTTATTACTGTAATACTATACCTTTCTTTTAACTCAAATTGTATTACGTATTCTATGACGCTGCTTTGTACAAAACTTTTATCTTTGCTACTTCTTCATTTTAAATGAAAACTGTAACACCAGGTTAAATAATGATTAATGGTTGTAGTAATTTTTTATGGCATGGATGTGAATAGTATTTTGTTGCACTAAAGAATACAGAAATAGTCAAAAAGTTAATTTACCATATTATTAAAAACATGTACGACAGCAAAAACAAATTATCTGCAAAAAACGCCTCAAAAAATGTCTATATGACTCGACTCTGAGGCTTTATTATTGCAAGATTGTATCTATAGTTGTCTTAATTCACTATGATAGTCAGACTTGGTAACATTTTCTTATGGAAATCTATTGTTATATGTGAACTTTTAATGTTCTAAAATGATGCAGAATGTTTCATGCTAGTACATTTTTAACACACTGGTCAGTATAATTTCATAGACTGGTTCCCACAGACTCACACAGGTGATGAGCGCATCGCAGGTGGAAGGAGTCGCAGCTGTGGACGTGGTGGTACAGAGTCTTCTCTATCAGATCCTGAGGCTCGTATCCTGTCAGCTCTGCGACCCTGAACAACACACACACACAATATTAGGGGTCATTAAAGCCTTTCCATATCCTAACACACTGTACACAAACCACACACACACACACACAACACACATTGAACAAATATGCAGAAGTCCTCACACCCTCAGGAGAAGCATACTGAACTGTGTGTGGAAGGAAACAAACACACAAGTCACTCAGTCTTTTTTCTATTGACCCTCCAATTATGTGAATATAACTTGCACATAAAAGTTTGGTTAATAATTTTGCTCAAACTAATTTTTTTCCATGAAAAGGTATTACGCTTGCAAGAGGTAGTAGTGGCTTTTCCATTGGACATCTGCACAAAAATGTATTCATATATACTAATTGCATGGGTCTACAAGTAAAATGCTTCTGGAAGAAAACTAATTAAAACTGCAAGCAGTCTCAAAGGCCTTTGCCATCCCTCCTCCCTTTACAACGACCGACGATAGCCGACAGCGAGATGAAGTCGTTGCGACATTCTGCCAGAAACACACATGTTTGTATAAATATCTAGGGGGTGCTATAGAGTGACTTATTCTGTATTGAATGGGTGTAGAACTGTGAGACTGACAAGTCTGTTTGTAAGCCCGAACTACAGCCATTTTAGTACAGATGAACATGTAGGGGGCGCTATAGAGCAAAATGGCAATTTCTATTGATAAACTGGTGTAAGACTGGGAGATAAACATCTGAGTCAAATTTCAGCCAAATCTGTGTTTGTATGTCCAAACTACAGCCATTTCAGTAAAGGCAAATTTGTAGGGAGCGCTATAGAGCAAAATGGCAATTTCTATTGATAAACTGGTGTAAGACTGGGAGATATACATCTGTGCCAAATTTCAACCAAATTGGTGATTGTATGTCTAATCTAATGCCATTTTACTAATTGTGTATTTGGTGACTACAGTGCAAAATAATAATTTCATATGACAAACAGGTGTAGATCCGCGAGATAGACGTCTGCATCAAATTTCAGCCAAATCAGTGTTCGTTCGTCTGAACTACAGCAATAGGAGCTGCGCCGGACGTGGTCCGTGGCGAAGACCTAATGCAATTTGACCACATGTGTGTGATAAAGGAAACTCAAACCTTAAATGCTGGTTGGCTCAAGTTTCCAATGTAAGTCTTGGGTCAAAATTTAAAATATATATATATATATATATATATATATATATATATATATATATATATATATATATACAATTTCTGCATAAAAATTTCCCTAATGGAAAAATGTCAATTTCACCTAAACACTGTTTTTGTGATATTAAAGTGTATGTGCCGTGAAAGTGTAGGTTTAGAGGTGTAGCAAAAATATTATATCATACAAAATTGCAATGAAAAGATATTTTTGTACAACTAGAGTCACATGAACAAAAAAAACAGATGTTGATGGATGTTATGACAAGTGAGGAAGAAAAGTTTTAAAACAAAGGTGTAAACACACCAGGAAACCAACTATTAAAAAATAGTACAGGATAGAGAGCTAGTGTTTACAGTACTACACATATGTAAATCAAAAATGTGGTATTCACGTATGCCGCCATGTTTATGGAATGGCTCCTTGTGACATATCGCGATAATACACAAATCAGCACATTTCTGGTTTCTCGGGAAAAAACGTATTTACTTTAGCATTACACTGTAAATATCGGTAAAGTTTCACGCAAATGCCCAATGGAAAAGGTAGATGCTCGATGACAATGGACTGGCGAACGGGGAGGTGTTCAGGACGTTTTCCTCAAGGCGAGCCGTTGAGCGGCCATATTGGAGTGGTGATACATTCCATTCAGTGCAATTTATTTGACAGAACACACTGCGCATTTTATTAATACTCCGCTAAAACTGAAAACAGATTCCGGCGTGTGTTATGTCATACGTGTAACTATGATTAAGGACATATGTTTGGGATTGTTTTATTAGTCATAGTTGGTTTAGTACTATGGACTTTTCTCATATGAAAAGAAGTTAATTCCCAGATCATGTCTAAGTAATGAATGCATTAGACGATAACACTATCTAAACCACCAACCTGTTTGACTGAATACAAAGTAAAAACTAATTATGTCTGAGCCAACAACGTATCTGAATAGTGCTAAGAAAGTATCAGAACAAATTATGAAATCAGGAGTCTGGAGGTATCTTTTTCCGAGCTTCAGATTGGCATGTTGGCATTGGCATGCTAATGCTAACATCCATTGGCATGGATGTTAGCATTAGCATGAATGAATTCTGTTGATTTCTCTCGTCAGTAAACGTCCCTGGCGAACTCTTTAAAGGCACTGACAATAAAACGAGCCGAAACATATGTCCTTAATCACAGTTACACGTATCACATAACACATGTGGAAATCTGTTTTCAGTTGTTAATAAAATGCGCAAACGGTGTGTTTGTCCTGTTGAATATGTTGCATTGAATTGAACGTATCACTCCTCTAATGGCGGCTGCACACCTCGTCCTGAGCCCCGACACCTAGCATCTACGGATGGAAAAGCTACTATTATCAGACACAAACACAACGTACCTGGAGTCCAGGAAGATGAGCTTCATGTCCAGACTGGCCCTGAACATGAACATGTTACTGTGCAGTTTGATCTCGGTGACGGCACTGGGTGGCAGCGAATGACCGACGGCCACCAGCCCCACATTCTGATAGCAGCCGTCGAAGGGAGACATGTCCAGACTGTACTGGCGGATCTTCAGGTAGCCACTACAGTGAATCACCTGCACCAAGAAATCCACAGAAACACATGATCAGAGGTGGTCAAAGTACCCACATTTTGTACCTAAGTAGAAGTACAGCTAGTTGTGTGGAAAAATACTCTGGTAAAAGTAGAAGTACTGATTGAACTCCTCTACTTAAGTAAAAGTAAAAAAAAAAAAAAAGTACAACTCATTATTTTGTAATAAAGTACAAATGTAAAAAGTAAAGCTGCTTTTTTTGTCATGAGCACAACAATACTTCAGAAAATAATGTCAGAAATGTTTCAAAAGTATCTAAAATAAAGCCTTTAAAAGTGAGTTGCTGTGTGGATAATGTGTTTGATCGAGTCACAGTTACTCAGTTTTGTGGATAAGGACAGGAAATGTAGGAAAAATTGGGAAAGAAAAGCCACAATTGAGGTAAAAAGATTTTAAGGATTTTTAAAAAGAGAGATAAAAATGCATAATTTTAAGATAAAAAGTCAAAATTCTGAGATAAAAATAAAAATTCTGAGATAAAGTCAAAATTCTGAAATAAAACGTTAAAACTAGGACACAAAAAGTCCAAATTATGAGATAATAGTCATATAACTATAATATATAAAGAAATAGTTTCTCTCCACTAATTTTTTTCTCTGAAGCGACTGATTTTTCATACTGTCACGTCTGTTTAATTTGTAAAAGTAATGAGTCGATTCTGAGAATGTAAAGAGTATAAAGTACAGATATTTATACTAAAATGTAGGGAGTAAAAGTAAAAAAGTTGCCAGAAAATAAATACTCAAGTGAAGTACAGATACGTAAAAAATCTACTTAAGTGCAGTAATGAAGCACTTTCACTTAGTTACTTTACACCTCTTGCACATGATGTTATACTTAAAAAAAAAAATCCCTTTTCTACGGTATATCATGGAGAATGGAAGGAAACTGATAGACTAATAAACAGAGCTCCAACCACTCATTTTAGAAAATCTACTGTTAGGTAGTTTTCTTTTTGAGAATCTTAAATCTGCTTGATAGGTTTTTTTCTGAATGTGAGAATGATTATTCCCTTGTCTTTGCCCATAATTTTCCCTAGATAGACTCCAGTGACCCTAGTGATGATAAATGAACGAGCCTTTACCATTCTATGAACAAAATAAAAATGAACAAGAAGCAAAGACGGTCTCATATTTTTTAGATCTGCAACTGTATATCCATGTTGGCCTTAATCTATTGCAGGTCGTACACTGATTTATACACCTGCATGTCAAAACAATTATAGGACAGCTTTGGTTTCATGCAATTAGAAGAAAGGATTAGACTGAAAGAATCATCACCAACTCCCTCTTCATATCAGTTAAAGTTGAACTGGAATGAATTATTAGTTTCAGCCCGGATAACGTTATGGATGAGAATAAACTGGGACTGAAATAGCGTTAAATTAATCTTTATTTTGGGGAATTTTTTTACTTTAAATGCTCCTGCTAGCTAACTCAAAGTAAAGGAAACTAGAAAAGCACTCTGAGAGTGCAGACCTTCACTAAGAATTTGACCCCCCCCCCACCCGGATCACCACCAAAATCTAATCATTTCCAGATCTCCCCATCACCAACCTACCCTGAAAATTTCATCAAAATCCGTCCATAAGTTTTCGAGTTATCTTGAACACAGACAAACAAACAGATAAACGCCGGCAAAAACATAACCTCCTTTGCGGAGGTAAAAATTGCATGCTATGTTAGCTAACTTCTTGCCCATCCTGTGAGTGGTGGTGTTGGGGAATGTTACCCTGTCAGCTAGAGTCAACTTTTTAAAACAACATTTATGCTCTTGGAAAGTGAGTACTCTCACATATCTACTAAAATGTTAACTTTCCTCGTGCATCTCAGCAAAAGCACATCGTTAATACATACTAATCTGTGTCGACAAACCAGCACATTTGAGATGTTTTGCCTCCAGTTAAGCCCCCCCTCCAAAAAAATAAAATAATACACATCATTGTTTATAAACTATGGCAAGGGTTTATATCAACTTGCTTCTTATGATTTGTTTGGGGAGAAAAACAAACATACTATTTATAGAAATCTTACCTTGTAGCCTCCGCAGGTGAGTCCAGCATTTCTTTTAGCCAGGACACATTTCATTCTCAGAAAGAAAGAACGCTCCATTTCATATTCTGCAAGAAATTATAAAAACAATACTTTAGTGTGTGGTGGGTCCAGGGTCACCCTTTAAGATTCCACTCAATTTTGCCTACATTTCTTTATAAAGTAAACTGAATGCTCTTCTCGAACCATCTTCATAAACTTGCATTCATTGTTTGCCCCACATTATAAATGAAAATATGAAGATGAAAACTGGGACATTGGAGACATGTCCCATTAAAAGATGCATCAGCCATTTGTGGATGTTCATTGATGTTTTGGAGTACATTTAGACTAAATATTTTTTGTTTGGATGTTTTTGTTGGACTATGACTGTGTTTATTGTAATATAGTTTCTCTGTGGATAATTACACTGGTCAAAATATAGACAATGGGCCCTCATTCTGTAAATGCACACACACACACAAATGAGATTTTGTGCATTTACTGTGACTGTGCTGCTCAGATTGGGGGCCCTATGGAGGGTAGATTTGATGGGGGCCCTAGGCAATGGCCTGGATGTGCCTAATTGAAAGTCCGCCACTGCTGTCATGTAAACAGTTAATTCTGTTTTAACATTATGCCTGTTGTTATGTGCATGCTCCTTGTCCCGTCACAATGATGCACACATTCCACGCTGTCAGCATTAGCATGCTAATTCCTATGGTTGTTTTGGTTGAGCTAATGCTTATAGTGATAAAAAAAAAAATTAATGCAAACATCGCATGTAGTATCTGTAGTTGATAGTTTAAACCAGGCATGTCCAAACTATTCCACAAAGGGCCGGTGTGGCTGCAGGTTTTTGTTCCAACCAACCAAGACTACACAGTTTGACCAATCAACTCTCTGAAGACTGAGGTCAGTTGATTAATTGAGTGTAGTCTGGTGTTCTGCTGCTTGGTTTGAACAAAAACCTGCAGCCACACCAGCCCTTTGTGGAATAGTTTGGACATGCCTGGTTTAAACAAATGAAAAACAGTAAGTGGATGCCATCATTTCCTTTCTGTTGATATCCATTCTGTCTAATCAGAACCGTCTGTACCTCTAGCTCTTAAAGTTTCCCATGTAAATCTTTATTTGAAATTAACATATCCACGTTAACACAAAGGAAATAGTTGTAATTCTGATTTATTTTATTCCGATTAAATAATTCAGAATAAAAACAGCTATTGAATGTAGGCTGTGTGATGTGGAGCCCATAGGTTTGGATGAGCACCTTACATTTATGAGCGACTACTTCTGGCTCGTATGTAAACCATTGGAAGTTTAAAGGGTTAAACAATGGAGCACGACACAAGTGAGCTGTGACTTACCTTGGACGAAGTGTGAATGGTACGGCTGGTGAGCGGTGAGGACGGCTGTCATTTCATCATGATCGGCCGGGTGGATGTACTCGTAAATGCTGTTTCCCGTCAACTCTACCTGTTGATATAAACACTGATCTCAGAGTCGTTGGCACATTTTTATGACAGATTAGAGCAGATTCCAATGAGTTCAATCCAACCAACCTGCGACAGGCCCAAGTGAACAGACGCCGTTTCTGATATGTACATGATCTTCCCATCCGGAGCCACCACGAAAATGAAACCATCTAATGTCTGAAAGGAGCGATAAACACATTACAGCACAATATATCAACAAAGCATTCAGTCTGTAGTAAGATAATTATGCTAATGTACATTCATTAGCACACTCCTATAAATTGTGTGTCATGTAGTTATGACTTCATATCATGTAAATAAACAAGGCTGGTACACACATTCATCACTCTCATCAGCATTGTAATACAATGATGATGTAAATATCCCAATTGAACATGTAGTCTGTGCTATTTAAGGAGAAATCTACACTGTAAAAAAAGAAAATTGGCATTTTTTTCACTTGAGAAAATTTTTCACAGAGTTCTGACAGAAAAAAAAGTTCATTAACATGAAAAACATTGATTTTTATTGGAGCTGTAAAAATTAACATATTGATGCGGATTAATCCATCATCATGAAAAATGTGATTAAAAATTGTAACCATTAAAATAAACGGTTGTTTTGTCAAATGTGTCAAAGGTCTTGTATAACGTTGTTGTTTGCATACATGTTCACATTTTTGCATATATTTTTGATATTTTATCACAGATTTAGTGGGGGGTTTTGTTGTATTTTAGATTTTTTTTTTATACTACGTAGTTTTCATCACTTTTGGGTTTTTTTGGGGGGGGGGGTGGTAAGTGTACTTTAGCACGTTTTGTATTTTTTTTGTCCACATGTTTAGTTTCTTAGTGTATTTTTTGTGTATTTTACAACACCACCACCCCCGAGACATCATTATTAGTTATTCATCAAAATTAATCCAAAACAACCATGTGGTTAATCTGATTAAAAGTGTTAATCATTTGGCAGCCCTACTTTTTATGTCAGACTAACAAAACATTTGAGACCTTAAGATAAATGTATTAATAGACTGAGTCATTGGCAGAGGACAACAGAATTAGACACCTATCACATGTGTGCACTATGAGCAGGTGGTCCAATAACACTGGTCTACAAGTAAAAGGCTTCCAGAATAAAGCTAAAGAAAAGGCAAGTCTTAAATGCTGTTTGGTCTGCCTATGCCACATCAAATATTTCTTATTAACCACTGTCGTATGTGAATTTCAGAATTTAGCTTGACTCACTCCATTCACTCCCATTCAATTTTTTTGCGAGCTAAGCACCCATGGACTGAAAGAAGCAGGGCGTGACTTCGCCTCCCCATTGTATACATGTACATAAACCAGCATATATGTGGACGAACACACCATCATATATATATATATTAAAAACACGTGCTAACCAGTACTTTTGTTATTTGTTTTCTGATTCATCTCATTAAAATATATACATTTTTGCATATATAATGTCCTGAAGCAGATACTTTCTAAAAAAAAAATTGTAGAGCAGTGTAGCCAAAGGGTTGTCAGTTCAAATCCCACTCTGTACTAGTTAGCTATGTGCTGTTGTGTCCATTGTCAGACACTTCACCCTCCTCATCTCCAGTGCTGCGACTCACACTGGTCTATGAATGTATATACTGTTAAAAAAAAAAAACAACACACACACACATATTATTTATATATATATATATATATATATATATATATATATATATATATATATATATATTAGTATATGTCATTATTTTGACAGAAAAAAGCTGGCAGCTATGGTTGCCAGAACATTCCTATAAAAACACATAAAACACATTTACAGAGTAAAGTGTAAATTTTACATTTTAAACATGTTCATTTAACATTGAATGCAAAGAGACCTTACATAGACCTACATAGCATCCACAGCGTTTTGTCTAAACTCTGAGACGTTTAGGGTTCAGTGCGTTCAGAGTTTTAAAGGACACTTCATCATGTGAACAGTCTGAGCCAGTGCTCTTATTCTATAGTTTATTTTCCCAGTATATAAATGTTCAGAATGTGTAAGTAAATGAATAATTGATCCATAGTATGCACTTTGAATATGCATTCATAGAAAAGTGCAACAAAAATTTTACCCATTATTATTTGGAGAACAAGAGTCTTTGTTGGTTCAACAAAGAATTCAACGTAGCAAATTCTAGCAGAACACAATATGTATCGTTGGGATAATAGAATATTTTAATTTGGTACCATGAAGTGCAAGAAAACTCCTTAAGAAAACTTAAATTCTGTACTGTAGAAGGTCGTTTTAAAATGTGAAATTATGTCATTTTCTGTTTTACAATGTAGTGATATCGCCTCTGGAATCCCACAAAAATAATAAAACCAACAGTGTGAGTCCACCTCTACAGTTTATTACCTTTAGCGCCTCAAACTAAAGACTTTATTTCTAAAAAAAAAAAAAAAAAAAAGAGCTCCATCTAAAATAAAAAGTCAGTTTGCTTACTGCTTTATAGTCAGCCTTGTACAAACAGCAGGGGATGGTCTGTTGAGGACTATTTTCAGTGGTGGATTAATCCAGATTCTGTGCTTTAGTGAGTATTTTGGCAGAGCGTGTATGTAGGACAAGACCATAAACCTGACTCAGTTGAAAGACGAATGGGCCAAAAATTCCTGCAGCGTTGCATGAAGCTCAGAGAAACCGGCACCAAGTGTTGGCTTCAGGTTATGTAATGTAACGGCCAATGCCAAAGAATATTGATGCAGACTTTGTAAACGTTTGACTCTGAGAATATGATGAAGGAAATAAAATCTGACACGAGCTGAAACATGTGGTAGTGGAGGAATATTATCACGATGCATTTATCGTTAAGAGCAAATGTTTTTTTACAGACAGGGTTCGGGTTAGAACACATGGTGCTGTTTGCTGCAAGAGAATGAAAGTTGTGTTTCAAATATATTTTCTTATATTTTGTAATAGGTTTGTGATTGGTTGGCACTGTTTTAAATACCTCTTCCTGCTTTGTGGCAAGTGTGACTCCCTGATGAAGGCTATGATGCCGAAACGTGTTGGGGTTTTTATATGATTTTTTATATAGGTTTTTGTAACCAAGCCAAGTTAATAAAGGCTTTTTTATCTTCACTTATAAGAGAGTGCCTTGGATTTTTTCTTTCTTTTTTGTCTTGCTATTTTCCTATCCAATAGAGCACCTCTAATTATTAGTGCTTATTTTGAGTCCAGGTAGCGCTCCTTAAGCAAACTTTTTTATATTTTCTTACTTTTTGAGGTTGGTTAGTGTTTATCTGTTTTTCTTGTTTTGTTTTTACCCCCCTCCAAAAAAAAAATAAAATAAATAAATAAATAAAGGGCAGAGGAGTATTGTTTTTGAGGCTGTTTGTTTGATTGTAAGCAGCTTTATGCAAAAACTACTGGACAAATTTCTATGAAATTTTCAGGAAAGGTGCGAGATGATCCAGAATAGATCCCATTACATTTTAGTAGTTGTAGGTCAAAGGTCACAATCACCAAAAATGTATTTTCACAATGATAACAGATGGGGCAAATCAGGTAAAAATCGGTGCAAAGGGGGCGGGGTTTGTTGTGCCGAGTACCACTTCCTTTATTGTGTTTTCTTTGTTGTGTTTGTTTGTTTGTTTGTCAGCACCTTTACCCAAAAACTACTGGACCGATTTCCATGAAATTTTCAGTACCACAATAGATCCCATTAAATTTTGGTGAATGTAGTTAAAAGGTCGAGGTCATCAAAACTTATTTTTTTCAACGATAACACTAGTGTACTTTTATTTTTAGAAAGTATCTCCTTCAGACATTAAATGTGCTAAATCTTACATACTTTAATAAGAATCAGAAAACAAATGAAGGGCAGCACGTGTGGTGCACGTGTGGTTAGCACTTATGCCGCACAGCAAGAAGGACCCTGGTTCGATTCCAGCAGCAGACCTTTCTGTGTGGAGTTTGCATGTTCTCCTCATGTCTTTATGGGTTTTCTCCAGGTACTCCACTTTCCTCCCACCATCCAAAGACATGCTAGGCACTACTTGTTTAGAAGTATTAGTACCTTTAGTATCTACCTCAGACATTAAGTGTGTTTAATCTTACATACTTTAATAAGATGAATCAGAAAACAAATGACAAAACTGCTGGTTAGTTCATGTTTTTAATATATATGATAGTGTGTTATTCCACATATATGGTGGTTTATGTACATGTATACAATGGATTAGTAAATATTCCACTAGAAAGAACCTGTAAAGTGAATGGATCATAATGTGCAGACAGTGTTTTGAAGTAGATCTGAGACCAATATTCCTTTGGACTAAAACTTATTCTTTAATTAATTTTAAGATTTTCACATTTTGATCGTAGACTTATCTTGGAAACTTGAGCCAACCAGCATTTAAGACTTGAGTTTTCTGTACCAGTAACACACATTACTTTTATTCCCAAAGCATTTTCCTTGTAGACCAGTGTAAGCGATAGGACAAATCAGGTAAAAAAAAATTGCAAATGGCGAGATTTATTGTACCGTGCACCACTTGTTTTACATTCTACACAGGTGTGTACTATGTATACATATGTTTTCATTAATCACATTTTTTTTCATGTTGCAATCATGGCAAGAGGGAAGAGTTTGAGACATTATTTAACCCATAATGACCCAAACAGCCACCGATTCTTTTTCTTTTTATTCATTTCAAATATGCAACAAAACAAAATAAAATGACTTAATCCTTAGAAATTAAACAGATTATAAGAAAAACAAACAAACAAAAGACAAATACATTAATGTAGACATAAAAATAAAGTAGGTCTTAATTTGCATATTCGAAAAAGAGTGACAGGAAGTACAATTTATTTAATCCCACCCCTTCTCCACACAACAATCATTTAATTTCCTATTGACATAATAAATGAAAAACCTAGTCCCTTAGATCAGACAAAATCACTTATCTTCACATGTAAAATGTTAAATACCAGGTGATCCATAAATCCTATCAATACATGTAAATAATTGGTGTAAAATGCAGTTCATCATCTTTTCATGGTCATCAGATATGATCCATTTGGACATTCAGATGTTACCATGGAAACACTCATCTTCTACAACATTGATTCATCAGTAAAACCCACAGAGTTGGATCAATGACAGCGGATGGAGACACTTGGATTTATGTTCAGCTATTGATAGATTTTTTTTTTACTGAAAAAGTCACTTTTTCTGCAATTTTTTTCTGTTTTTCATACAATAACCCTTAGCTTTACTCCAGTGATTTAACAAACATCTACATGATCAGTGAATTAAATAGAGGAAAATACATGATTTTCACAACAACAAAAAAAAGAAAAACAAATCTAAATTGTGTTCTTGTTTCTATTTTTCACACATATTTTGGTTATATAATGTGAATAGTGTCAAATGAGTTCATTCTAATTTGGTTTGGTCCATTTTGTTTGTTGTTCTGGCTTGAAGTCTAAGAATAGAAGTGAATATTTAAGCACCTGGAGAGTTAAAATACAAACTGTATCAATTATTCGAGTCCAAATACACAAATAAAAAGGAACCAATGACGAATAAAATTGACTTTAGATAAATATGACCCCTTTAATAATTATAATAATTTATAATCCTTCAATTTATCTGGGATTACAGTCCATAATTCCCCAACCAATAGGGGTCAAAGGAAGTCCTGATTATTGTACATTTATTATTATTTGTAATAATAGTTTAATTAAATGTGTTTTTCTCTTTTCATTTATCACCCACTTATGCATAAAAATTATGTTTGTTGTTACACTGGTCTACAAGTAAAATGCTTCTGGAATGAACTTTTACCACATGTGTGTTACTGATAAAGAAAAGTCAAGTCTTAAATGCTGGTTGGTTTAAGTTTCCAACATACGTCTGGGGTCAACATATGAAATTCTTACAATTAACAAGAGAATAGCTTTTAGTCCAAAGGAATATTGGTCTCAGATCTACTTTAAAACACTGGCTGCACATTATGGTCCATTCACTTTACAGCACTGGTTCTTAAATCCAGCCCAGTGTCCTGCATGTTTTTACCTATACCACACCTAGTTCAATTATTGATCAGCTCTTCAGAAGCTTGATAATGACATAATGGCTTCTAGGTTAATTAATGTTTTTTTTATTAGTATTATTTTTATTTTAAATGTTTTTTTACTTTAAATTATTTTTATTTTTAAAATTTTTCAATTAATTTTTTGTATTTTTAACTGTTTTTCTTTAATTAAATCTATTTTTGCTAATTATTTTTTTATTAAAAAAAAAAGAAAAAAGAAAGGGTGATATCTAAAACATGCAGGACACTGGGCCACAAGGACTGAATCTGAGAACTTTACAGGTTCTTTCTAGTGGAATATTTTCAAATCTACTTTATACATGTACATAAACCACCATATATGTGGAATAACACACCATCATATATATTAACCCTTTAACCACTGATGTGTCAGCGACGACACATTCTGAATGGATGGTTTAATTTAAAAATTCTGAATAATTCAAGGTCTTTTTAGTGTTATTTTACTCATAATTTTGTTAATGGAACTGATGTACAGGTGTCAAAATGCAAGTGATTTAGAAAAAGAAAAGCCAAACTAAAACGACTGGAACCAAATTACAACACTAGTCATTTATTCCTTTTTTTAACTTAATTTTGTTTTGTTTTTTTGCACTTTTTCATGTTATTTGTCATTTTGTGAATATTTATTAGTTTCTGTTGATGTCATTGCTTATTTTTTTGTCTACGTTTTGTTTTATTTTATTATTTTTCTTCAATTGTGTACCGTTACCGTCTTACTTTGTTCATGTTTCATATTATTTTGTTAGTTTAATATTATTTTTTTGTTCATTTTACTGATAATTTTTGGCAGTTTATGTTCATTTTGTTGCAGATTTTATCTTATTTTTCTTTTACTGTGGAATTGCTTAAGTCTCAGGAGTTAAAGCAGAGGTGTCAAACATGCGGCCCGGGGGCCAAATCCGGCCCGTCTAAAAGGTCCAATCTGGCCGTTGGATGAATTTATGAAATGTAAAAATTAAACAAAAATCATTTTAGTTCGTGGTCCAAACTCAGACCAATTCAACCTCATAATAACCTATAAATATTCACAAGTAAAAACATTTCTCTTTGTAAATGACACAAAAACAAAGGTATAATTTCCCAAAAAACGCTCAATAATCAAAACAAATATGAAAAATTGGAAATGTCTTCAGAGAATCTGACTACAATTTTAATAATAATCCATTTATTTCTAAATATTTAGTGCATCTGTAGATTCACTGTGATCTGTAAGTTAGAATACATATGTTTAAATGATAAACTAAAGCCTAATATTCGTTTTGATAATGTAATTTTACTTTTTCGAGAGAAAAGTTTGAAATTGACATTATTTATATATAATCAAGTATATATATTTTTTTACTGGTTCGGATTTTACTGGATCAAATTTAGCTGACTGCGGCCCCTGAACTAAAATGACTCAAAATCATGTGCAGATGATCATTCTTTAAAATCATGGAAAACGTATTAAAAATAAACCAAGAGACACATAAAAATACACTAAAAAAACCCAATAAAATACACTAAAAAAACAATAAAATGCACTAAGAATACAATAAAATGCACTAAGAATACAATAAAATGCACTAGAAATAAACCAAGAAGCACTAACAATACACTAAAAAAAGAAAGATTAAAAAAATTTACTTTCTAAAAAAAAATAAATATCTATATCAGTGTAATGTATGTGTGTATCTTCGCTGCAGTCTCCGTGAAGCTGTTCCTGTTTGTGTTTGGGTGTGAGCAGTAGCAGTCGAGGCGTTTGGGTTTGTCCGTATCCAGCCCACGGTGGCGTTTGGCCCAGACGCAGCCCTGCAGCCGTGCTCCATTGTGTTGTTGCTGATGTGAGAGCGGCTGCAGGACAGACTGAGGCTGTGTGCGTGACCAGGAATGTGTTCAGCTCATTTCACTCTTAAAGCAGAAGAATGAAGGCAGCAGGAGGCGGCCGGTAGCACTCACTCAACCACACACACAGTCTGCAGCAACAACAATACCAACCTGACACAATAATCACATTAATACAGGACATTTCCACTAACGGAAACCATGTGTGCACCCAAATTCTTCTGTTTTATTATAAACAAGTTGTAAATTTACCTTTGGACTTTTATAGACTACGTGTAAGTGTAGTAGCATAACACTGCTTTTATTTATTTTTAACTGTAGTGGCTTTTGTTTTTATCTATTTTAACTGGATTGGCTTTTGTTTTATGTGCTGTATGTCAAGTGTCTTAGAGTTCCATGAAAAGGGATGTGTAAAGAAAATGTAGGCTGTCAAAATTAACACGTTATTGTGGATTAATCATGATTAATCTGATTTAATGGAGCAGTTGACTGCAGTCAAAATGTTGAAGGTGTTGAATAAAACATGTTAATTGCATGTATATTAATATATTGGCATATATTTTGGATATTTGATCATGTTTTTTGGTGTTTTTTCTGTATTTTAGAAGAGTTTTTGAATACGTTTTGGATTTTTGATCACTTTTTTTGGTGGATTTTAGCCTCTTTTGTATATATTTGTCCGCATTTTTTCTTTCTTAGTGTATTTTTCGGGGGGTTTGTTAGGTTTTTTTTTTTTTTTTGGGGGGGGGGGGGGGGGCTTTGAGTAAAAAAAAACTAACAGTCAACTAACATGAAGTGTTTTATTTATTATTAAGCCAAAGCAACTCTGTGATTAATCTGATTCAAATGTTTAATCATTTGACAGCCCTATATTTATTCTTTTTATTATTAATAATAAATAATGATCATAATCATAATTAATAATTCGATTTTCAACACAAACCAAGCTTCAGTCTACAGCAGATTTACCTTTTTTTTCATAATTTTGACTTTTTATGGTTTCACACACACAAAATAATCTAGTTGAGATAATCACATTGAATTGCATAGGTTTAGGGTTTTTTTTAATTCAATTTAAATCACTCAACTAGATGTTTTCCTGTGTGTCCTATTGAAGAAGATTTTACACGTTGATTCAATGTTTTACTTTTTTCAGTGTATATGTATATATATATATATATATATATATATATATATATATATATATATATATATATATATATATATTAGTATGTTTTCTCATGAAAAATGAAATGCAATTAATATAGTTAATAGTAATAATACTAATTGCATATACAATATATAATTGCATATGTAGTAACATATTTAATTAATTATGTTTAATCGTGACTTCTCAAAATTCATCTCTATGGTGCCTGTGGTGAATCCAATCAAATATTTGAATTGCTCATTATTTAAGGAAACAATCCTAAATCATCTGTTGTTTTTTCACATGCATTCCTCAGTTTGACAAATGGAAACATCTGAGCAAAACAATCCTAACGCAACATGTGATGCTTCAAATGTGAATAGGTTCATACCTGTAGGAGATGAGAGCCTAATTCCTGGCTGACTCCATCCAGGGAAGTGCTCCGACTCACGTGACCCCAGGACTCCCCAAGACCTGTGACACAAATATGATTAAAAACACACATTTACCGAAGGAACCAACCAATAACCATTGTCTTATATTTTTATTTTTCATTTTAATACCATAATATCTGCACAAAATCTGTTGCTTTTAATGAGCAGACCTCTTTAAAGTGCTATTTAAAGATTTAAAAACACATTCAATTGTATCTACCCTTGTTTTTATTCCATTTGTTGCTCATTTTAACGCCTGGTACAATTTGTTTGGACAAATACAATGATCACAACAAACATGGCTCACACTAGTTTCATGTCAGAGATGATATCTATCAATCGTCTATATTTGACTGATAATAACTACAGTTCTTCCATCAATATATGCATCATTGTACCGACAAGAACAGCAATTTTTAGTTATTCACTGTTTTCTTTTCTGTCTGTTTTGATCACATGACGCACAGGAGTTAAGACTTGGTTACATGACCATTATTTTTGATGACTTTTAATAGTTTCATTTTTTTTCTGTGACTGTATATGAGGTTTCTGCAAAGAACATGTTACAAATCAACTTATAGAGTCAGTGATGAAGATTAGATCAGTTTGTGTGATACACTGGAGAAAAAAAAAATCTAAATCTTCCCAAGTGTATTTTCATTTTCATTTCCAGTTAAAATATACATAATCACCAAAAGAGTAACTCTGCAGTGAGATATAAGAACTGATTTTTAGACAATCTATACTTCATTGCATAACCATTGTTTTTGATGACTTTTGATGGTCTAATATTTTTTTCCATGAATATATCTGCACACAATCTTTTTTTTAAAATGACCAGATCTGTATAAATTGCTAAAGATTTAAAACACATCAAATTGCATCTATTTATAAGGGAAATTATTAACTTTTTGCTAAAAAATTAAATAAAATAGAGCAGTTTATTAGTGCATAATGTGATGCTACTGTACAATATCTGCAGGGAAATATTTAAAAGGCCCAAATGTGTGTGTTAAACCTGCACTGATCATCCAAAGCCAAAGCCAAAGCACTCCAAACTCCTACAATGTTCTAAAGCTCCTGGTCTGAATCCGTGCTCCAGCTCCTAAAATACCCTGAACCCCAAAATAGATCCGGGTTCTGGGACTTGAACTGAATCAGGATCACTGCAAATGCTGTCGGCGTGACCATATTTTTCATAAACCCTTTATAACAGCAGTGAAAATACCAGCTCACACACACTCCTGCTCAGGCTCCACAGCAAAGTAAACATGAGTCTGAGCCTGTGCATCAGTACAACAGCAGCAGCAGCAGCAGCATCGGCCCATTGAAATGCAAATCCCGGCCTGCAGAGTAAACAGGGCGGCATGCGGGGATCAGTGCGCCCCGCAGCTTCTGCGCTGCGCACGGAGCTCAGATAGACTCCGAGTTTGGACAAGAAGCAATCCAATTAAGAGCCTGAAACACTGCAGAGGACCGTGCACGAGTCAATTTAAAGAGAAATAGTAACATATAGCAGAAAAAAGAAAAGAAAAAAAGAAAAAAGCGTTCATTCAAAGGGGGCGTGGGATCAGATTTGGTTTTTACGCACAAACTGGAAAAAGCGGATTTTACGCATAATTAATAATTTAACAAAAAGAGTTCTGGGTTTATAATTAATTACTGTTCCCATGAAGAAAATGTGATGATTTAATAGAATACTCATAATAATAAATTATTATTATTATTATTATTATTATTATTGATACTAATATAATTAAGTGTAATAATCAAAGTGGGCCGCAGGTCTGGAGTCCCTGTGCGGATCGTGGACTGCGTGGGTCGTGCAGGACTGTTCCACTTGACCTGCTGAGTGTGGAATGAGCGGATCATGCTTCACCTGTGGGTGTTTTATAGATGTTAAATATAATAAAAGCTCCGTCTGAGCATGTGAATTATTAATGGATCCAGTTTCAGTGGAAATGTTCTTCATTCATTACAGGCGCTGAATGTTTACAGTTTATTTTTGGGGCTTTTTTTTTTTATTTGACGACGCATACACTGGAATAAAATAAGAAGAGCCTTTAGTTTTCATTATATTTGTATGAGTAAATATGATATAGGCGTTATTTTCGATCTATATGCATGGGTTATTTAATCGATGAAAACACTATTAATCTTTTTTGTGTCAGATCGTAAACATCCTCTGTGATCATGAAATATTAAAAAAAAAAAAAATTCAGTCATGATACCAAAAATGTAAACATTTTCAGCAATAGGAACAAAATTAAATACTATATATTTTATAGGCTACATAAATTGAAAATCCCAAATCTAATCTTTTTCATTCGTTCTGTTTCATAATTAATTCATTTCATGACATTATTAATCACCGTTATATACCACTAACATATTTTATTATTCACAGGGTAATGTAAAAATATCAATATGTGATTTAAAGCTAGATTTAAAATAAAAAGCTAAATGTAAATATATCAATATAGAAAGAAAAATATAAAAATACATTCAAATGAAATACAATTTAATAGAATAAACCGATTTTTGAGTATATTTAAACTTTACCACAATTTATTTTATTTAGACTAAATCGATTTATAATTTAAAAAATTATACTAATTATGATTAAATTAACTAAATAATATAATGGGCGTTAGCTGTGATTCTAACGCACCCATCAAAACTGAAAAGACCAGTTAAAATCAAATAAATGAATAATAAATATATATCAATCATGTTTGATTGTCATTGTAATTCATTTTCATTTCATAAAGTCTGTTGTATGATATGAAATAAACAGCCTGGGTTTTGATCGAGAAATATAAATAATGTCATTTTATTTATTTATTTATTTAGTTTATTTAATATCTACAAGTTTTATTTTCTTTTTTAGGGGGTAAATTGCGCAGGATCTTTACGGTGTGGGGTGTCGCGTAATTTAACCCCGGACGGACACAGCGGCAGAGGTTAAAGGTCATCCTCCTGACAAGTCTGAGCTCCATAAATAAAACTGACCCCCCCCACATCCACATCCACACACACTGTCACACACTTCCACAACAAGTCACAGAAAAAAATGTCACCCCCCCCACCCTCCTCCAAAAAATAGAACAGATTATTTTTTTTTCTCCCACTTAGACAAAAATCCACTCAAGTCTCATCACACGTGGATCTAAGTGTGTGATGGTGGAGGTGTGGGGCCTTTAAAACAGCAGAGGTGAATTAACGTGTGTGTGTGTGTGTGTGTGTGTGTGTAGGGGGGGGGGGGCATGAACGAGTGAAGTCGAGGATGCGTTTGTTTCCACACATGTGAAACTGCACACAGCGCGTGACAGCTCGACACGTACCAGCCACGCAAGAAATGCAGCCCGTGGAAGGACTGTGGGTCCTGACAGCGGCCTGGCACCCACTCAGACTATTTACGACACTTTTCTCCTGATTTTTACGCCTCGTATAATTTCCTAAACTGGTCTGTGTGCAGAGGAGGCCCGTGGATTCTTCCCACTCGTGCGGTTAAAATAATGAAATGCGCGAAACTTTTGGTGCATTTTCTGTGGCTTTAACACGAATCAGTCAAATAACTCCACGTGCAGGAACATTTCTATGCGGTTAAAGCTATTTTAACCTCCCCCCTCTCTTGGTTCTTTAGGAAGTTAATTTTCCTGAAATATTTCTGCGCGTGCGTGTGAATATGTGGCCTCGAGTGCGTGGATTTCAGCTCATTTGGTCGATTAGAAATGAAAGTGGGTGTTTTATTTCTCACACTATGTCTGAGGATTGGAATATTTCACTGGATTTTCTTGCGAATCTGCCAAGACTGGCTCCTATATTTACTTTATTATATTAGAACCTGTTGAAATTAACGCATTTAACGCGGATCAATCATCATGATTAATCTGATTAAATATTTTAATGCAATTCAGTGGAATTTATTGAAACTGCTGAAGGTGTTGAATAAATATGTTAATTATATATATGTATATATTCATAGTTTTTCATGGATATTTTATCACATTTCTTGGTGTTTTTTTCTGTATTATAGAAGAGTTTTCTATTGTGTTTTGGATCTTTCATCACTTTTATGTGTGTGTGTATTTTAGCATGTTTTGTAAGTATTTTTTTTCTCTAATTTGTTGCGTTTCTAAGTGTATTTTGTGGAAAATTTGAGTTAAAAAAAACCCTGAGACAAAATAGTCAACTGACATAAAGTGTTTTCATCACGATCAATCCAAATTAGTCAAAAGGGAAAAAATTGTGGATCTTATCATGTTCTACACATGTTTTTCCTCCATATTGTTTGTGTTTCTTAGTGTATTTTGTGGAAGATTAGTAAAAAAAAAAAAAGAAAGAAAAAAGAGACAAAACAGTCAACCTACATAAAGTGTTTTAATGATGATTAAACATTTTAACGCAATTCAGTGGAATTTCTTGGAACTACTGAAGGTGTTGAATATATATATATATATATATATATATATATATATATATATATATATATATATATATATATATATATATATATACATATACATACACACACACACACATTCATAGTTTTGCACGCATTTTAGAGACTTCATCACATTTCTTGGTGTTTTTTCTGTATTATAGAAGAGTTTTCAAATGTTTTTGATTTTTTCATCACTGTTTTATGTTAGTTTTTTCTGTGTTTGTGGATTTTAGCATATTTTTTATGTATTTTTTTTTTTATCTGATTTGTTTTTCTTAGTGTATTTTGTGGAAACAGAGTACCAAAAAAAAAAAAAAACATGAGACAAAATAGTCAACTGACATAAAGGGTTTCAATTATAATCAATCCAAATTAATCAAACTAAAAAATGTGTTGGTTTTAGCATGTTTTCTATATTGTATTGTATATTTCCTTCAAAATGTTTGTGTTTCTTTGTGTATGTTGTGGGAAATAATTAAAAAAGTGACAAAACAGTCGAGCTACATAAACTGTTTTTAATCATGATTAATCCAAAACAACTCTGATTAAATATTATAATAATTTGACATCCCTATTATATACATATATTCAATGTAATATCATAAATGTGTGTTTATAACAGGCCTTTAGATGCAGTGGGTGTAAAATCAAACTAAATGTGTGTGTGCTGTGGAGCCTCCACGCAGTTCTCTTTGTGTTTCACTCCACCTTCCTGCTTTACTGTTACAAGGAGCTCCATATGTTGAGGGATCAGACGTGCAGATCATACTAATATCCACAGCTCTGCACCAGTCACGCAGGATGGAGCCTCATCACGGCTAATCTGCTGGCAGGGGCCACCAGGGGCCCACGAGAGAAACCACATCACTGCTGGGGACAACAGAGGTGGAGGTGGAAGGGTGGGTGGGTGGAGAAAAATGTTGGATTTTCTTTCTCTTTTTTTGTGTGGAATTGATCTTATAAGATGTTGGAATAAAAATATCAAAGCTGAAGGCCTGTTATTTGGCGAAACATTCGTGATTATATTTTAAAGCCTAATTAATACGCATCAATTTTACGCAACAAATCCAATTTATTCATTATTTCTCCTTCCCCCCCCCCCCCCCACTTTCCACTACCCTAAATTATTCACATAGGTCTCTTTTTTAAATTTTTTTCTACACTTAAAACTGCAGTAAAATATGACATTCAAGGGTTTATTCAGCAGAAAATGATGAAATTAAGTATTTTATTTCTGCAATAGGGAAAATAATAGTAGAAAAGTCACGCACGTGCTGATCGAACTGAACAGCAATGATTGGAAACGATGTTAATGTGTAAGAAAATACCATCATCATGTAAATAAATAAATAAATACATACATACATATGGCTGTGTTGTGGAATTATTTGCACATTTTCTGGCCTGTTAAAATATTTCCAGATGGGTCCATCTCTTCTCTTTGGCTTTTTACACCACATAGTGCACTATTTATTTATTTATTGTGCTTGATTGTGTGTTTTTTAAAGCTTTTATTATGTTTATTTTCTTATACAGCCTTTTGGAAACATTGATGATTGTTTAAATTTGCATGTGAAAAAACGCATCCCAACAATAACATATAATAAAGTTTTTTTTTATTATTTGTTTTCCCTGTGAAAAAGACACGTAAATTCGGATTCACACTTTTTGTGGAAACTGCAAAAAATAATTTGCAATCAGATTTTTTTTTTTTACATTATTATTTAGTAAAGAAGAATAAATTAAATTGCAACGACAATTTAACAAACCCACAGAGTTAATATGAAAATGGTTTGGGTGTTTTTTGTGCGCACATTTTTATTTATTTTTGTATTAATTCAGATGTGTTTTCTGTAAATAAATGCAGGTGGTGTTACCTTCAGGGAACACTATCCTCATCTTCAGGTAGCTGGTTGTCAGGCGGATGATGGAGGCTTTATCCAGCTGGGATGTGATGGCAGAGGGCAGCGGTAACAGTTTGGCCAGTTCATAAAACTCACTGTTCTCTTTCTCCCGTCGGGTCCGGGCTGCGTTCTTGGATTTCTCCTTCATGTTGAATTCTCTCCTTTTTTCCTCCTCCTCTCTCTATCCGTTCTGGAGCTCACACACTCACACTCTCTCACTCTCTGTCCACTTGTCTCATAGCATTCCCACGGAGCTGCGACGTCTCCAAACCCACGAGAATCTGCTTTAAAATCCACAGCCACCAGTGCGTAAAAACGTCCCCATATTCCCAGGTGTTGCACGCGGGCGAATCCTGGCTTGTACAGTACTGCTGTTTTCTTCAGCCCATTGGTGGGACTACTCAGCACGCGCTTAGATCCATCACACCTGGTGGTGAGTGGACCTGTGGATCCGCACGAGGCATCGGGCCCCGAAGGACGACAAATACCATCAGACAGACGTGCACTTACAAACTCAAACACATCACTTCTGTTGATGTTTTACCTAAATGTGGCTTGTTTTGTGGAAAAGTTCCCCCCTAGTTCTGTCCGCGCCGCCTGTCCTCTTTTACCTGCGCGCGCACCAACCCACGCGAGTCTAAACTAAAACCTGTTGGCCTTGATTGTATCCAGACAGAATCTCCAAAAAGCCCAGCATATCGCTCATCTTATGTGATTTAATGGATACCAGTACATCCAGGGCTGCGGGCTCCAAGTCCCGCCCACTGCGGCTGACTCCGCTCCCATTGGACGACGCCATCAGCTGCTGCGATTCCTATTGGTCGTCGCGCGCTCCGACCATTTCCCCGGTGTTCAGGGACTGGATGTCTGGAGAAATGTTCACCCTCTGGCCCACGCTGGATTCAAGACTTTCCCCCCTGTCCCCCTGGAGTTTACAGCATTCAGAACTTCTTTATAAATACCAAAGTTTATACAATTTCCCTCCTGTCAACAAAAATTGACGAGTATATGAGGTTGAATTACGCATTGGGCAGCCAGTAAGAGCTGTTTTGTTTTTAATTCGGCTTTATAATGTCTACACTGTAAAAAAATATGAAGGTGGTTCAACTTTTAAAAAAAGGTGTGCTAACTTGAGTAACATTGTGGGTTAAGGGAGTATTGTTTTTATTTATAGAGAACTTTAAACAGACAAAGAGTCACAAAGTGTTTTACAGCACACTGTAAAAAAGCATAAACTCAATTTGTTGTCATAAGTTGTTTCTATAATTGACTTCAATTTAACAGGAGTGATGACATTTCAACTTCTCTTCATGAGCTATTGGTGTTGCAAATCAAGGTTGTAAGCCAGTTCAGTGGAGTGTAAATTGAAGTCTGTCAACAGAACTTTAACAATGTGACTTTTGAAATGGAAACTGGATCAAGAATTGATGAGTGGTTCAATCAACTTTCATAACTTTAAAAAGAATGTTGGGACAATGTGAAGTCAACTTTAAGAATGTCAATATCTGAGTTTAACCCCCCTCCTTTTTTTAGAGGATGAATCACCTCCATGCTTTCCTTCAACACCCCCAACAACATCTTAACAGTGGTGCAATTTCATTTTTTATTGAAAGACACATACTTTTTTGCTTTTCCTTGAATAATTTGTTGCACAAATTAAAACTATGATAGATTTTCAATTGAACAATACACATAACCTCAGCACAACTGCTCCCTGAGACATTTTTCCAAATAAAAATAGGAAATGTGCACTTATTGTACAACAAAGACAAAACATTGAAACAACCAAAAATTCCTCTTCAATAAGTTACACATAAAAAACATCTAGTTGAGTGAATAAATTAAAATAAAATTAAAATAACCCTAACCCTATGCAATTCAATTTGGTTCACTCAACTAGATTTTTTTTATGTGTGACCATAAAAAGTCAAAATTATGAGATAAAAAGTCAAAATCGTGAGATAAAAAGTCAAAATCATCAGATCAAAAGTAAAAATAATGAGATAAAAAGTCAAAGTCGTGAGAGAAAAAGTCAACATCATGATAAAAATTCACAATAATGAGATAAAAAGTTAAAATCATCAGATAAAAAGTCAAAATCGTGTTAAAAAGTCAAAATTATGAGAGAAAAGGTCAAAATAATGAGATAAAAAGTCAAAATTAAAGCAGAATTTTAAAGTTTATTCAATGTTTAACTTTTTTCAGTGTAGAACAACAAAGACATTTTGGTATAAAGACAAACATTTTAACAGTATCAGTGGCTCCTTAAACATTACACATCTCAACAACAAAGTGCAAACTGCAAAAACAGAAACATGACACATTTTTCATTTCCAGTCCAATCCTTGTCTATTCAAACCTAAACTGTTCATGCAGTTTAGTGATAGACCCCCCCCCCCCCATTTGGTAAACACTGGTTTAAACAGTGGTATTATTCAAGTTAAATTAAGTAACATTTTCAAGACAGCAGGTGAACTTTCATTTAGAAATTGAACTACAATGTACACATTGAATGATCAATAAGAGCTCAATTTATTTATTGACTTTATTTATTTTTTAAAAATTGGCTAAAATTAAACCTTCAAAATTAGTCTGATCAGTAATGCTTGAAAAATCTAAAACCTGGTTAGAGTTTCTAACCTTATAAAACCTGAAAAATATTTCTGTGGTACTTTACAAGTGCATTTTCACTGATTTATCACCATTTATCATAATATTATTCCACTTATTTAGCATTTTTAAATGAATACACAGTATTTTCCTATATTTCATTCACTGATCATAAATGTTCATCGAGTAAATCCAATATTTACTGAAGAAAGACTGACTTTTTGCAGCTTGTTAGTTGAACATCATCATCATTTGTCAAACTACATGTCTTATTGAGGAATAAATGACAGAAATGACAGCATTGCCATTGGCATCGGGCGTTAATGGCGCAGCGGGCGATTATGGAAAAAAAATCCGCTCCCATTCAAAGTGAATGGGAGCTGTCGCAGCATTCTAGAGGGCCGTAGAATAAAGGATGGTAATAAAATTCTAGAACTCTAAACTAACTTGTGTCCAGGTGATGATTTGGATCAACTCTTTAAAACATGACACGTGATCGCTGACACGCTCTGCACATGTGCAGTTTGGATGACGTCACCACAGCACTTCCGTGTCCTGTAAAACGCAAGGTATAATGGTGCAGTGTTGTGTTCCCTGCTGTAACAACCCAAATGACGTTAATAAAGCCATATACTACTACCAATTTCCTCGAGTTGAAAATGAGAAGAGAAGATGGCCTAAACTGATCAGGTAAGTGAGATCTATAATCATGAAAATGAATTTACTTGTGAGCTAGCGCGAGCAGCTAACATGGCGGCGCCCTGTTGTAGAAGTGTGTAAAAGCACCCGACAACAATATTTGTACATTATTCACGTTGTCAACACTTGCGTATACCTTTGCTGATCATCCGGCGTCTGTATCTAAGTTCATGTGCAGAGTTTGACCAACTGTTTTTGTAACATGGGCATATTTCGCTGTGGCGCTAATGGTGCTAACCTTCACTGCAGGCTAATATGACAACAAGAGCCGACTGCGCACCACTACTGATGTGTGTAGAAGGTAATATTTTAACTGTCCGACAGACACTGTGCTTCTAAGATATTCCCAGTGACAAGAAGTTGTCACCAAACCATAGGTACTTATTCTGATAAGGCTAAGAAAAATTAACCGTATACGGGTGCAGTGAAAGACTAACAGCTAACATCCTTAGCTAGTGTCTTACTCACCTCAACGTCGTCAATTATATTCTTCATAGAAGCCTGAACTTTCCCTTTCACACTTTCCCCTGACAGTACACATACGTTTACAACTATATTGCAGTTGTAAGAGTTTACGCATTTTTTCGCTGACTTTGTGAAATCGGCAAAGTCGGTTGCCACCGTAAAAAAAGTCACCGGTTCCTTCGCTATGGCCATTGTTTTTAATTATAGCTGCGGCGCGATGTGGTGACGTCACACTAGCCATCCCCATAGTTTCATTGGGTTATTGTGGTCATGTCACTGTAAATGACGGTTAGATTAGGAAAGATCTGGAAAAATGTGCCCTGGAAAAGTGGACAAACAGACTCAGACTACACCACTGGTTATTATTTCACTGGTTTGGCCGCTGCAGATCCAATTTGACTTAATGTGACTCTTGAACTAAAATGAGTTTAACCAGGGACGTTTTTTGTAAATATTAGTTTTGTTCATTTTCTTACTTATTTTCTTAATTTTACTTTACTTTTTTCCCTTCAATTTTACTTCCATTTCGGTCTTACTTTGCTCATGTTAATTATTATTATTATTATTATTATTATTATTATTATTATTATTATTATTATTATTATATATTATTTGTTTTATTGAACATTTTGGCTGTTTTTATTTTTAAATTATTCTTTTTATTTATTTATTTATTTTTACTGTGGTACTACTAAAGTCTCAGGGGTTAAAGGGTTAAACCCCAGGCTGCTGTCCGGGTACCCCCTCCCCTCCCTCTACCGTTTGCTGTGCGCGTGCGCAGGCGTGTACGGCTCGGTAATGGGATCCAGCCTGCGGTGAGCAAATCATCCGGGATGCTGTAGACGCACGGAGCGGTCCACGCGTGTTTAACCTTCGCTTCAACTCCATATTTACTGATAATTAGACTGAGTCTGTGGAAAATAAGACCATCGAAAATACTCCACACGATTAAGTCCAGGAGTCAGGACGGACTTAAAGGCAGATCTGCACACAGAGCAGCTCATTATACAGTTAACAGATGAAGGCCTCTGGGTCCATCCCATAATATGACACACAAGCACATGCAAGTTCTGAGCTCAAACTGTGGATGGATTCTGGGTTTAGATGAAAAACAACTGGAGCAAAGGCATTAGGAATTTAATATAAGATGAGATAAGACAAGATGAGATCAAATAAGATAACATGAGATAACATAAAGTAAGAAGATAAGATATTCCTTTATTACTCCCACTAGGGCAGGGGTGTTAAACTCATTTTTGTTCAGTTCCACATTCAGCCCAGTATGATCAGAAAAGGACCAGACCAGTAAAATAACAGTGAAAAGAGTCAAATTACATTATAATAATGTTTACATCTATAATGTTTCCTTCAAAATGTGAATAACAACAACTTAACATGCCTTAAAAAAACAAGTACAATTTTAATCAGATTTTGTCCCCACTTTCCTCAATTATAGTTTACATCACAATTACAAAAACACTACTTTAGTAACAGGCAGAATATTTCTATAATTACACCTACGTCTCTTAAGACATTTCAGGTTGTTCTTATTTCTTCGTTATTCACATTATATTTGTAAATGTATAGTTTGTTAATATAAAGATTTTCATGTAATTGTACAGTTTTTTAAGCTATGTGAAGCGGTGAAGACCAGAAAAGATGCCTCTGATTGGTCCATTCTACATCCACTCCACACACACTTCCCTAATTTTCCTTCTTGTTTTGTGAACATGAGCTCATTGTTGAAGACGACTCGTATGAATATAGTTTTGGTCGAGTGCGTGAGGAAGTGGAAGAATCTGTGAGATGATTTGTTCAACAAGGAAAGGGACTGATGTTGAAAAGGAGCGGTGATCCAGGTGGGAAATCCTAGCGAATTTGTGACGGTGACCCTTGCGTTGTGGCGGTGAAGAGTCCACACCGTGTACTCCCTGTGGTGGGAAACGGTGAAGTCCAGATGGATGGCGCTGTAAAGCTGGAGCCACCTTCGCCCCCGTGACCACTTCCTGGCCGCAGCACATCGCTGTGAAGGAAATGCAAGAAAGAGAGAAAAAAAAAAAAGAGGAAAATGGAGTATCCGGGGAAAACATGGTGGTGCAGTGATGCTAACGACTGCACTACCGTGTCACCCACCTTGACCTTTGACCTTTTGTAATATTGATAATTTCATTATATGTATATATGCATCAGTGTGTGTAATATTATGATAATATATCCAGTATTGATTAAATTATAGCGTGATATGTCTGTGCTTGACACACACAGTGTTACAGAAGTTAATTTTGCAACATGTCACCTTTGACCTCCAAATATCTGACAAACTATTGGCCGTAGGTGATAATACCAGATATGAGAATTATAGAAATCTTCATTCTGCATTCTTTGGTACCAATCTGAAAGTTCTGTGACCCTCTGTTCTTGAGTTATAACTGATGTGATTTTAACCTTTTAGTTAATTGTGACCTTTGACCTTTATTAAAATGGATCATTGCATCTGACGCACATTAGCTATATGTATATGTCCATGTCATTTCACGGTGATATCTGAAGTATTCATTGAGTTATAGCATGATATGTCTCTGTGGACACACACACACACACACACAGAATTTAAAATCTCCTCACACTTAAAACAATACATAATCACCTAAAGAAGAACTTTTCAAAGTTATTAATAGACAACAGACCTGGAAAATGTTAATAATTGTCACACTCTCCATTGGCAGATTTTTTTTTTGTAACCAGTGAAATTTATTTTAGTAAGATTTCTTGAAATCAGATTTTCCAGATTTATTGTCTGTAAATCAGTTGTTATATGTCACTAAAAAGTTCCTCTGTAAGTGATAGTGTATTATTTTAAGTGCGGTGAGATAATTGGACCAGAAAAATACAAATAAAAATACACTTTGTTAAGATCTAGATTGTTTCCAGTGTAATAAAAAAGCACCTGAAAAAAACTGGTGCATCAGATTTATTTTGATATTAGGAATTATTTAATTAAAAAAAGCCCTAACGTGTACTTCTCAGTGTCTCAGGAGGTTAAATCATACCTGTAGCTTTTTTCCTGTGACACTGAAGTCACTTCTGTCCAGAAATAAATATTCTCTTTATCACTTCAAAGTCTGATTCTAACTAAACTCAACATACAAAGCGTAGTTTATTTAATTTTTTTACTTCTCTCATCTAACATGCCAGTACGACACATAAATGTATCACCTTTAATAAACTCCACTCCTTCTACAATCAATAATTATTTTTACATTTTCCCATAAGGCCACAGTGGTCACAATATGTAAGAATGGAGGTTTTTCATATATATTATATTTCTGCTTAACGTTTACACTGAACCACAAAACTCATACCTTTCTGTTTTATTGTAGAATTCTTTATATATTGTGCCACATTTCGTCTGGTTTAGCAGCAGAAAATCTCCTTTATTTATTTTTATAGCAGATTAATTTTTGTAAGAAAACCCAAAGTTCTAGTTCCTTCTACATAGAACAGGACTTTGGGTCACTGGGAAAAATGCCCCTCTAAACACAAGCTAAAAATGTTTTAAAACAAGCTATTTTTTGCTAGCTTAGCCGCGCTATCCCTATTCATTACATGTATAGGTGCAGTAGTGCTTCACAGTCAGGGGAGGCGGGGCTAAAAGGCTGTCTATCAAATCTTCTGTATGCAATTGGATGATACTACAACTAATCGGCGTAATCTTTAGGATGACAGAAAGTTCAGAGGAGGCGAGAGAAAGTTACAAATGACGAAACAAAATGGTGGATTATGGAGCTGAACGACTGTTGTTGCTTCTGTAAAAGAATTTAAAGATAGCTGACGTTTTCTCACATTCTTCACCCATCTTTGATAAAAGGAAATCACCACCTGTTGTTCTTCTTCTATAGTTGTTCACAGTTGTTTGGCTCCGAGTCCGAATGGTTGCAGCGTCACTTTGTCACGCCCGCCCTCTGATTCAAGAAGATTATTGGTTGACCATTTGGATTGATGTTTTGATGATTTTTTTGTGCTCGAACTAAACTGAACTGATCCGTGATTTGCAGGGAAATCTAGGCAAGACTTGAATCGAGCGTAACTACACTACTGAATTAAGGAAAAAAAATGTAATCTAATAATAATCTAATAAAAAAAATGCCATTGAAACAAGTGAAAATGATCTTAGTAAGGTTTCTTGAAACAAGATTTTTCAGACTTATTGTCTAAAAATTTGTTATTTCACACTAAAAAGTTACTGTCTTATTTTAAGTGTGATGAGATATTTGGGCAAGAAATGAGTAAAATAATAATAATAATAATAATAATAATAATAATAATAATGTGGTAATAGGAGGCCAGTGGGGTTCATATGTAAAAATATTAAATATCTGAAAATAAGGGCTAATAATAAAATAGGTTTAACTAAATCAAACTTCATAATGTCAGCCTGATCCTTACAGATGTAAGGTGTGGACTTGGGAACCACACTTTATCATTTTATCTCATTTAATCTTCCTCATAATAAACCGACTAAAGGACTTTTTTGGTGTTGGATGACATTTACCTTCTTGGCCAAATGTTTTGGGAATGACACAAATTGTTTCATTGCTTAAATGTCATTAAACATCTTTGAAAAATATAAAATGCTTGTAATTGTACTTGCGTGCACAGAACAGGTGGAAATTATCAGGAAAATTAACCTTTAGCAGCAACAAAATAAAACATGTTGTTCCCAAATTGATTGACCATAAATGTGTTCTGTTCTCTTCATCTGATCATGAATGGGTCTACAGTTATTTTCTTCCACTTTTCAGACTTTTCTGAACACAACACACCCACTACACTGGAAACATCTAAATCTTACCATGTGTATTTTTCTCATTTCTAGTCCAAATATCTCATCACACTAAAAATAAGATATAATCACCTGAAGAGGAACTTTTCAGTCAGATATAAAGACCTTATTTGTAGACAATCTCATTTCCAGAATTCTTCACAAGATAATTTTCACTTGTTCCACTGGCAGATTTATTTATTTTTTGTTAATTCAAGAAAAAAATTGAATAAAAATCTACCAGTGGAACAAATGAAAATTATTTCAGTTAAATTTCTTGAAATATTTTCTCGATCTATTGTCTAAAAATAATTTGTTATGGCTCACTGAAAAGTTGCTTTTTATGTGATTCCACACATGTACATGGTGTTTTTTTTTTTTTTTTTTTTTTTAATTCAGAATTATTTATTTCGAATAAAGTAATTCAGAATTAAAGCTATTTCTTTCGTGTTTAAATTGACATGTTAATTCCGAATAAGCATTTACATGGGAAACGGGTGTATTCCGCTCTAGTTAATTGAGATTTAAAAACTGGGGGAACAGAGGGTTCTGATTGGACAGAGCGCCCATGTGACATCTTGACATCTACTGGAAAAAAACAATCACACCCACTTCCTGTTTTCTTGAGCATTCTTTACATTAGATTTCATTCTTCCAATTCATAATACTTAACTTCGCTGCTTGCTTCATACAGCTGTCTTGGAAAATGAACAAGACCAGGAGCATGTGCAGAACGACAGGAATAATGTTAAAGTGGAATTAACTGTTTACATGTGAGAGGAATTATTGTAGTCGGAATAAACTAGTGACTTTATTTGGAATTAAGTTTAATTAGGAATTATAATTTTCAACTGGAATTAGGTGTTTACATGGTCATCTTAAAGCCGAATAAACGTTTATTCCGGATTTAAACAGGAATTAAAAACTCCCATGTAAACAGGCTGATTATGTCCTATTTTAAGTGTGATGAGATTTTTGGACTAGAAATGAGAAAAATACACTTACTAAGATTGAGATGTTTCCAGTGTATCACACTTCTCATTTAATCTTGTAAATTGATGTGTAACATCTTCTTTGGAGATATTACACATACATAGAAAATTATTAAACTATCAAAAACAATAGTTATGCAGTCAAGTACTAACTCTTGTGTGCATTATGTGACTAAAACAGACAGAGCAAAAAACAATGGAATGAATAAAATCACTGTTTTTGAGATATTGATGTAAGAAGTGAAGTGATTTTGGTTATTATCGAGAAAACATGAAAAATTGATAAATATCAGCTCTGAAATTAAACTACTAATGAACTATATTTGTTGTTATCATGATATTTTTTTTCCAAACAAATGTACCTTTAGTTGTAGTAGACATGAAAATGAACAAGAAATAGAAGAAAACAAGGGGTGGTCTAATAATTTTTTCCGTGACTGTATATGAAAGATGGCATATATTAAATAATAATATCATCCAATGGTGATTATTAGACCAGTTCCTCACCTTGTCTGTGTGTAAATAATTATAAACAATAGATTCTGTTTTTGTTTTTTTTATACATATATATATATTTTTTAATTATTTCTTCTGTTGAGGAAACTGTGAGCAGAAGTGAAACATGGTTCAAAGTTGAAACGGCAGCTGTTGATGTCCGATGGTAAAAGTGCTGACGATGTGTTCAAGTCTTGACATAAAGGTGAGAAAAACAAAACCTTCTGTCGGCTAAATTATCCACGTCGTGATTTGAACATGCTTTCAAATAATACATCGGTGGCAGTGTAAATGGGAAACAGACCGGATGGATTTTCTACAGTAGCTTCATCGATGCAGTCGCTTCCGTGTGAATAATGAAATCATAAGGCAAGGAAAGAAGAAATAAAAACAGCCGACTCTTAACTCTTCATTCTAAAATAATCCTTGGAATGCGCCGGACATCGCAGGTCAGAGACGTCTGCTGCTGAACGCCGTCTCATTTGACCGTCAGCTTAGACACCGAGTCGGAAACGTCCGTGTTGATCTGGGCTGCGATGCTGGCGGGCGTCACGTTGAGGTGGATGTCGTACTGCTGATCCAGACCCAGGTAGCTGTCGCTCATCACGTACAGAGTGTAAATGTATCTGAAAGTATGACAGAAACACATGAGCGCAGGACACAAAAGGACGACAACAGCAGATACACTTTAACCCCTGATGTGTTCTGAAAGGATGAATTGGCTTCAATATGCAGATTTTTATTTTTATTTTTTTTTACTGTGATTTTACTGAGTTTTGTTCATGGATCTGATATATGGAAATAAACAGATGTAAAAAAGCAACTAATTTAGAGAAAAAACCCACTCATTTTAGTTTATTTTAACTAGGCTAGGTTTTTATTTTGTAAATATTCATTTGTTTTTGTTAATTTTGTTCCTTATTTTGTTTTATATTTCTATATTTAATATATTTTATTATTTTTCTTCACTTTTGTGCCATTTGTGTCTTATTTTGTTCATGTTACTTTTTATTTTGTTGGTTTATTAAACATTTTTGGCTGTTATTGTCCATTTCGTTGCTTATTCTATTAATTTTTGACTGGAATTGTCAATGTCTCAGGCGTTAAAGCGTTAACTGTAGAACACGGACACCAGGTGATTTTCACTCAGCGCACAAACCTCTGCCAAGGCAGGTATTAGAGAGGTCCGCCAAGAAGGTATTAAATTTGGGTCAGTTTGTTTGTCTGTCTGTCAGCAGGGTTACGCAAAAAGTTCTGAATGCATTTTGATCAAATCTTCAGGATGAGTTGGGAGGGTCACAACCTTGGAACAAATGATTAAATTTTGGTGGTGATTCCGAAGAGATCCTGGATTCTGGATCCCTTTGAAATTTTACATTGTGGTAAATGGAGAATACATTTCAAAGTGATCCAGAATCCAGGATCTCTTCCAGATCACCACCAAAATTCCATCACTTGTTCCTTGTGACACTCCCAACACATCCAGAAAATGTGATCAAAATCCATTCAGAACTTTTTGTGTAATCCTGCTGACAGACTGACAGACTGACAACTCAAATTTAATACGTCCTTGGCGGAGATAAAAATCTGCCGACGGAACAAGTAAAACATTTTTTGGCAAGATTTTCCAGATCTATTGTCTAAAAAAAATCAGTTTTTATATTTCACTGAAAAGTTCCTATTTATGTGATTATGTTTTATTTTAAGTGTAATGACTTATTTGGACTAGAATAAGAAAAATAAACTTGTTAAGATTTGGACTTTTTCTAGTGTTTATACGTGATGTGACGACGTAAATGAAAATCTAACTCCCTTTAAAATGGCTCTGGGTGGTTTTTTTTTTTTTTTTTTTCCCATAAAGTCACAGTAACTGCCAATGCTCTGTTCACACTGTGTGGGAAAATGCCACATTAACGCCGCTGTGGGATTCAAGTCAATGAGAAACTTCCCTGTTGCTTCTCTTGTAATTTCCTTCCCTCGCTTTCCTGGCAGTGTATTTATCTCCGTTTCGACAAAATATGAGCTTCTGCTGAGTTCCTTTGGTGAAATTCCTTCACTCTGCATATTTTCGGTGTGATGACTGTTGGCGTCTGCGGGGCTCAAACGCAGCACAAAATGTTCATTCATTTTCTGCTGTTTTCTATAATAAGGCCACAGATAGACAGCGTTTTCTACAGTTTATTATATTCATTTAATCCTGCTGCGACAAACACTCTGCAAATGTTGATTAATGAAACTTCAAATAGACCCCCCAAAAAATCCACTATTTCTCTGTTTGTCTTTATAAAAGGAAATTGGAAAAGGTATGATCCACTTCTTTTAAAGGCACTAAGGGAGGGTATTAGCAAGAATGTGATTCAAATCCCAATACTAGATTCATGCTATGATATATCGCAATATATCATGATATCATTAACAAGGCAATATTTATGGTTTCTATTTTAAAATGATTATTTGGTGTAAAAATGTAATTATACCAGAAATACGTACAAATACAAACCAGAACAGGATCTAATGATAATCTAACTAAACCTTCCTCTATCACACATGTTTCATGATCCTGCTCAAATGTTCATGTTCTGTTAGTTGCGAAGTGAACAGGCCCTGAATCATCCAATATCAGAACATTGTTTGTGCCATCCCAACAAAGGAACTAATATGTGCATCTTTCAGAGAGTAAGACGTGCTTTAGGATGATAACAATTATCTAACAAAACAGCATCAAATAATTAGTTATTTTGAAAACAAAACAGAAAAACAAAGGACAAATTAAAACTGGAAGCAGTCTCAAATGCCTTTGCTTCCCTGCATGACCGCCGATGACAGCCAATGGCAAGATGCCATCGTATCGTAGGTGGGATGCGATACTCTGCCAGAAATGCATGCTTTTGTATAAGTATGTAGGGGGCGCTATAGAGCAAAATCGCAATTTCTGTTGATAAGCAGGTGTAGGACCGAAAGATAGACGTCTGAGTCAAATTTCAGCCAAATTGGTGTTTGTATGTTCGAGCTGAAGCAATTTATGTACAGTAGAGGTAATTTTTCCCAAAAACGTCGCAAACTTTGTGTGACGTCGTCGCACAACGATACAACTTTTGCCAAAAATTTGATTTTGAGCTCATTTGGCTCAATGGCCATGAACGAGTTTGTTAAATTCCGATGATAGTGAAAATGTTGTTTGAAATTTCAATCCAAGATGGCGGACTTCCTGTTGGTTTATGAGTGTGGTCATCATAAGGTTTTTTTGTTCGCCATCATATGATGCACATGTGTACCGACTTTCATAGCTCTAGGACGTGATCTGGCCTAATGCAATATATTTGACTTTTCAAGGGGGCGCTGTACACACATTTCTTTACAGACTTTTACGAAACTATAAATACTCACTTGTGAAGGGTGCGCAAAATTTGGTGAGTTTTCGTGTATGTTCAGGGGGTCAAATTAGAGGTCAAAGGGCAGACGTTATTGCGATCACAGCCGACAATAGGCCTTGTGCCGGACATGGTCTGTGGCGAAGGCCTAAAAATGAACACTCGCCATGTCTACATTTGAATAAATACCTAAAAATATCAATACAGCGCTTTTTACTATCGATAGAGTATCGTGATGTATTGTGAAATCACCTTCAGTTTTGGACAAAACCAGTTGAAAACAAAGTTACATTAGAAATGGTGGCTTTTCTGTCTATGAAATACTAAATGTCCTATTAACTGAAGGGGGTGAGGTTTAAAAATGAATTTTTTTTGGTGCGATTTCAGACAGACAGACAGACGGACCCATTACATACCTATTATGAGTAATTGCAGGTGTTTTTATCTCATTTCCAGAGGTTCAAAGTTCCCCGACACCTTGTTAGTATGTGTTAATGTTTCACTTTTAGTCATGTGACTTACTTTCCTGTTTTCTCCGGTGTGTAGAAGGCCACAGACACACATGTGTGGTTACGGACGTATCCCACCCGTTTGACAGCCAGCAGCTCCCTGGGGTCCACCTCTCCCAGGACCAGGAACCAACCTTCATCCTTCGCCTTTGGGAACCTCGGAGCCTGGGCCTTACTGTCCTGTTTCCTCTGGACACACACACACACACACACACACACACACACACACACAGCGTTTAGACTAGGGGTGTCAAACTCATTTTAGTTCAGGGGCCACATTCAGCCTAATATGGTATGGAGTGGGCCAGACCAGTAATAGTCAAAGCCTATGTTTTCTCTATCTTTTTGAGCAAAAATTGTAAAATTCCATAATGAAAATGTTTACATCCTCAAACTGTACTTGAACATAAAATGAACAAATATTAACAACCTGAAAATTCTTAAGAAAAATAGGTGTAACAGTAACTTTACAAATACACATTCAGAATATTGGTAACAGGCTACTCTCTTTTTTTTCCCTATTTTTATACACTGAAACAAAGAAAAAAAAAAAGCATTTTTCATAATTTATTGTTTATTCCGATTATGGTCTGATCCATTTTAGATTGAATAATGTCAAATTATTTAACTTCCTTAATTGTTAATATCTTCTGTGTAATTTTTGCATTTCACTAATTCAACCCAGGGGCCAGATTGGATGACCCATTGGTGGGCCGATTTGGGCCCCAGGGCCACATGTTTGACACCTCTGGTTTAGACCCACTGTTCATACACTCACACTCAGTTATGATTACATATAGAGGTAGGGATGTTTACTGTAAAGCACAGTAACAGAGGTTCTGTTTGTTTCAACGAGGCACATTTAGTGGCTTTATTTTTTTTACAGTGTAACTTAAGTGTTAAAGGGAATGCTGTGTTTTACACCATGTTTGCATTAAAAGTCGATCAAATGAAAACGAGCATTAGTGATCGACCGCCCACGTGTTACTGAGCAGTAATTTGACATTTTTCACCTAAAATTTGATCTTCCCAATTTAAAAAAAAAATAAATAATGTTGAAGTACTTACAAACGCCTACAGAAATATGTATAACATATGCATACATAAATTACTCTGCTTACATGACTGAGACTGTTGAACACCAAATGTGTCCACATGATCAGTAACTGGATTTTGAAAATGTCCCCACTGTGGGTCTAATAACATCTTATCTCATCACATATTACCGTATCTAATCTTTATCTATAGCATTTATCAATAGGATAATCCACATTAATATTGCAAATGTAAGTTTTTTTTTTTCATTCTAAAATAAAATTCTCAATAGCTTGACACATAACATTGAATATTTCGCATCTAATATTATACATAAAACATTTTAGAGGATACAGATACATCAGTCACAGAAAAAGTAGACAAACCCTTTGAAATGTCCTGTTTTTTTGTGTGTGAACTGGTTTTAAAATGTCACAGGTACTGTATAGCGAAGCACAATGTTCTTCACCTAATATCACAAACAAGTATAATATGTCGTCTATTTATGGAACACAGATTGAAAGCATTTATAAAAAAAAAAGAAACCACCACTGTGGTATCAGGACATATCATATTTTATGACCTGTTGGTGTAATAAACTACTTTACTTTTGTCCTTTTCTTGCCACTGCACCTGGACAGGAGTGGTTATTAAGCAGTTTGGGTGTAAATATTCTTGCATTTGCACCTGCATTTACTTTTACATTTTTACAGGGAAGTACAAAGACAAGATTTCCACATAGCAGACCTCCAACTGTATGGAAACTTTACACTAAATCAACCGGACCGGCCCTTTAAGTACCCAGACCATCTGAACATCAGTATATCTCTCTGAGACAGAAGTACATGTGGAGTCAACATGCAAAGCCACCTGAACTCAGACTGTGGTTATTAGAAGCAAGCAGACAAGTGACAAACTGCAGCCTTTAATAAAAATGATGAAAAACACTGAACATGAAAGTCACGGCTATTCAACACTTCTACAGCACAAACATATATAAAAGAACAACTGGGGTGCTTTTCTGTTAACACGTGTTGATAATTAATACTGCCCTACACAGTAACTGCACAGACACTAAACTGAGAAAATTGACCTTAAAGTTGTCTTGTTGTTCAGCCACAGTAGTTGTTGGTAGATTATTGGACATGAGGCAGTTATTGTTACTGCATATTACCTAGTTCTGACAGAACCACAGTGCGCCTTATATACGGATTGATTTTGGTAGTGCTTAGTGACTGGGAATTTTGACTTTTTATGTAACAATTTTGGCTTTTTATCTCATAAATTTGACTTTTTATGTAATAATTTTGGCTTTTTATCTCATAAATTTGACTTTTTATGTAATAATTTTTGCTTTTTATCTCATAATTTTGGCTATTTATCTCATAAATTTGACTTTATGTAATAATTTTGGCTTTTTATCTCATAAATTTGACTTTTTATCTGATAATTTTGGCTTTTTATCTGATAATTTTGGCTATTTATCTCATAAATTTGACTTTTTATGTAATAATTTTGGCTATATATCTCATAATTTAGATTTTTAAAAATCTGATAATTTTGACTTTTTATCTCATGATTTTGACTTCACTTTTAATGCGCCTTATATATGAAAAACCTTCATAAAAACCATTAATTGACAGTGTGCCTTATAGTCCGGAATATCTAATTACATGATGTGTTTCAGTGTAATACAGTGATTCAATGTAAACTATTGCTGCAGGGTCCTAAATGGACATTGGTAAGAACACAGTAATGGTCTTTCCTGCCTTTTTGTTTTGTTTTACTTTTTGCAGTTATTGTACAAACACTCACCAATTTTCTCCAAAACAACAGACATTCGAGATGAGATATTTTATTACATGACAAAGAATGATTTGAGTGTTGCAAAAAACACAATGACTCATTTTCGCCAAAAAAATGCAGTTACTGCCTTTTTGCTTTGTAGGACAGAATAGTTATACTGAGTATTTCTGGGCAGAAGGATGTCAAACATACGGCCTGTGGCCCAAAACTGGCCGACTAAAAGCTCTAATCTGTTCCATGGGATTCATCAAGAAGAATAATGAAGTTATTAACAATCATGAGGGTCAAAGTCATTTTACTTCAGGGGCCACATGAGGCACAATGTGATCTCAAGTAGGTCGAGCCAGTAAAAATGAATCCAAACTCAAAATCCATCTGTTTAGGACCGTTTTCTTTTTGTGATCAAATTGCAATTTTTTCACCTGCCTTTTACTTTTTTACTCTATGTTTTATTGCTTGTTTTATTCTCCCTTCATTCATTATACAGTGACCTTTAGTTCCAAGAAAGGTGTCTGTAAATAAAATATATCCAGTATTTTGGTGTAAAAAAAAAAAAAGGGAAATTACATGAACATTTTTACATTTCCAAACTATTTTTTCACAACAAATATGAATAACTTGAACAAATGTGAACATGAAAAGTCTTCAGAGAAAAGACTATAAAGAATATTCGGCCTGATATAACACTTTTTGTGCATTTGTAAATCCACTGTCATCTGTAAGTTGTAATGCACATATGGAAATGATAACATAGAGCATAATGTTGTTAAAATTACACTTGTTTTTCAAAAGAAACTTCAGGTTGTTCAGGTTATTCACATTTTTGAGCATGCAATTTTAATTTCACTGTCAAGCTCAATTTCCTCTTATTACTATTATTGATGTATTTCCTTTCTCCACGTTAGCGGTGTGCAGTAATGCAACATCATCTCAGGCTCTATTTGAATTATTTTAGTGGTTATTGATGGTAGAGTCTATTTTGCTGTTATCTACTCTTACCTTTTTTTTTTTTTTCTCAATCCCCTCATTCATGCTGCACACACCAGGACCTGGGTAACTGATTTGTTCTGATCATATCTAATGACTGTTTGACACTAAAGCTGAGTCTGAGGTATTTTATGAATGTAAATCTACTACTACATGTATTGTGTCTTTAAAATGCAGACCTTACAGTTAACTCCATGTCCAGGTCCATTACATGTTTCTCCATCTGTTCTAATGTTAAGGTTAACATTGTGCGTAGGTGTGGACCGTACTAACCCTCTGTTGTCCCTGGTTGATGCGTCTCAGTGACACCTGTAGGACATACTCCTGGTCGGCGTGGACATTGAGCCAGCTGCTCTCATCCCTCAGGTTCCCTCCTGCTCTGGGGAGGGGACGCTCCGTCTGCTCCTGACTCCCCTCCCACCAGCCCTTCACACTCATCCGAACCTCCAGGACCGGCAGGTGACTCAGGAAGGACCAGGCCTGAACAGCGGACAGGGACAAAACCATATGGCAAGAAATATCACAATTGTTATGTATATCCTTGTTAACATTTCAGTATTTAAAAGAAAATTAAGGCATTATTATTCATTTTCTTTCCTGCCAGTATGCCTTGTTGTTTTTAGAGTAGATGTAAGGTGGTTATTATTAGTATTTTTTTAATTTTAAAGAGGACGCACTGATTCCAATCTTGTGATCCACACATTTTTGATGATTTTCACAAGACAAAAACTTCATCACATTAATTTGATTTATTGTCCAACTCTGTCACATCCAGTTTCCAAATTTGACAAGACAGGGCGAGTTTTCAACTCATCTTTTCAACATGTTTTTTCAGCAGTTTTATTTTTTACTTCTACAAAAACAGTAAATGGCATTTTTATGATGACCTTCATGACCATAAAAATGAAAAGTGTCTTGTTAATCTGATAAAACACCGTCTATTTTTTTAAAAAAGAAAACCAAACATTCTTTTGATACAAGTTGATGGGAAGGACTAATTATTTAACGTGTTTATTCTTAGTAATTTTGTTTTTTGTTGTTTTTTTTAATTACAGAGAACAAGGAAAAATGATTTTTGTGATGTAAACATTGCTAAATTGTCTGATGCAGGTTAAATATATCCAAAACTGACAGACTGGACTCTGTTCAGTAGTGCAGTTTAATGACCTCATTAAATCTGAATAGATTTCTCTCAGTTGCAGTAAATCTGCTGTTTGATAAAAGTGCCTACATTTTAACAGATGCCGTCCTCTGGTTTTGAGTATCTCTCAAGAGCATTTGTGGAAAACTTGACATTTGGTTCAATCCAAACGCTTGGCCATGAGAAGGACATAACACAAAGAATATGAAGGTAAAGAGGGAGAAAAAAAAACACAGGTGATGGGATATGTGTGTGTGTGTGTGTGTGTGTGTGTGTGTGTGAGGGCTGGAAGGAGAAAAGCCTTTCTGATTCACCCGGCAAAAGCTATTTATGTGAGGATTACTCTCCCCGAGCAAGTCAGACAGGAACGCTGCTGCACATCTAATTATTTAATTAGAGAGGACACCACACTGTGGGGGGGCAGCGGTGCTGGGGGAATAAAGGTGGGGAAGGAAGAAGACGAGGACACTGATTGGGTGAAGACACAGGGTCTGCCGTTGTGCCCGGACACTCTCATTACTGCTGCAATTAGCACTTAAATTGGAGCTGTAAACCCCATCAATGGAGCTGTAATTGGGGATCCTGGAGGTATATGGGACCACAGTGGCACGCTGCTCTCTGATAATGGCAGGTGTGAAAGGCGGTGTGTGATCTCCATGCCCTAAATGTGGAAAAAAACCTCCTGTTCAAATAATATTTTTTTCTGAAAATGTTAAAATTTCAACGTCACTTTTTCGTGGCATTTCCTTTATTTGCCCAGTGAACGTGCAGAATCCACCGACTCTGAATCCTAATTGTCGTGGTAGTGATTTTAATCTTACCTGGGCGATGTGACTCGGTTGAAACTCTTGGCGGACGATAGAAGCGAAAACACTTTCCTTTCCATCACAGGCTGCAATCAGCTCAGGCAGGCCTTCGATTGGCCCGTTGAAGCTTCCCACATTGCCCCTCCCCTTCCCGTTCGCCCATCTCCTACAGAGTGATCAGAAACATCGGGGATTGGGAGAAATATTAGCCCATGCTGCCTGCGGTCTGTTACCGGTAATAGACTGAAGGTGCTTCTTCATTACATCATGTTTCAACCAAATTATTCAACACTCAGACCAGGGCGCAGGTGTAGAAATCCATTAACTCGTGTGCACTTTAAAACTACTTGAGATTGTGATTGTGTTGACTGTGTGAGGGCATATGTGTACACCCAGTTTGAAGACAATTGCAAAATTATGAAGCACACAGACTTGCTGAAGAGTCCTGTTTACCATCGCGGCCACCTTAAAGGTATGAAACTCAGAGTGTAGACGTAATGTAGAGAAACTATTGAAACATTAATGAAACCTGGCGGGATGTAATGTTCACTGATTCTGAGCGCAGGTGGGAGAACACAAACGCAGATCAGTCTTCAGCTGAAGCTAGCTCCAAATGAGTGCGCAGGCATGAGAGGCGTCCTAGCAGTGCGGCGATGTTGTTTACCTGAACAGATAGAGGTCCTGTTGTTCTACATGTGGCAGTGTCAGTAATGATGAGTCGTGCAGCCAACGGCCCTGGACAAGCATCTGTACCAGGTTGCAGATGCTGAGAGCTGTAACAAGCCAGCCCTCGTTCGCAGCTACATCCAGCATGGCCTGAAGAGAGAGAAAATTAAATGAATGTTTGCGAGGGGGGGGGGGGGGGGGGGGACGGACAACAACCTCAAAACAGGTTTTCTGAGTTGTGTTGTACTTCTGTTACTTCACTCTGGTTACAATGCTGCAGGAAGATGAGCTAACATTTATTAGTGATGCCGAGCTAAACGTCTTAGAGATACTTCTTATCCCTGGGTCATATGGCTTTTAAACTTTTAGCTTGTTTAGACAAATAAGGCTCTTTTAAGAATATTTATTTTAATGTCTATCGAATCTTGTTTATTATATATTATTGTGTTTTTATCTTTATGCTCTATTTACACTGGGGGGGGGGTGCTGCATAATTTAATTGTAACATAAATGGGCACTTTTATAACTTTTAGCTTTTTTAAGCATATTTATTTCAATGTATATTTTCAATGTATATTTAGTCTTATTTATTCTATATTATTGTGTTTTTTTTAAATCTTTATGCTCTATTTACACTGGGGGGGGGGCTGCATAATTTAATTTTAACATAAATGGGTGCAATGATAATAATGTGATTCAGATACCTTTATTTTTATTTGTTTTATCAACAGAAAATGTAACAGAGACACTATAGTGGTCACTGGTTGCACGTATAAATGACATACAGTAGTGGAAAAACATTTTTGCTCACGCTTACATTTTTACACAGTTTTTAATATTATCATGAAAAATTTGCATTTTTTGTGTTTAGAAAGATGTGGCTGCATCACAAAAACAGATGCAAATATTCTTTTTATTTGTTTATAATAAAAAAATTATTGACAGTTCCATGATATTAATTGTCCAGGACGTTTTTCTGCTGAAACATCCAGTTTTGACCTGGACAGAACAGAGCATGTGCAGAAGGGTGCATGCAGGTTTGGAGGAGGGAATAATACTTTGCAGATTTCAGTGATTGAAGGATGATTTTTAATGTAATATATTACAAATGCATGGGGTTTCCAAAAATGTTTTCCCACCACAGGGACACAGGGTTCCCACTTTTTCCCTGAAATTATTTTCCAGGACATTTTCAGCTGCTACAGAAACAAGTTATCACATCATATACTCCTCAGTTTCCCCTCATTCTTTGAAAGGAAGTTCTTTTCTACAGTTGTAACTTGCATTTGCCCAGATTGTTTGTGTTTATTACTCAGACATTTAATGTGCAGTCTTTGGCTATAAATTATGTGTGAACAATAGTTATGACAAAAATATCACAGAATAATGCAAACTGGAGTTACAATGTTTCCAGATCTCTCCATTGCCAACCTACCCTGTGAATTTAATCAAGATCCGTCCATAACTTTTTTGCGTTATGTTGCTAACTAACAGACAGACAAACAAACTCTCCTTGGCGTAGGTAATAAAATAAACAAGACACCATATTGCAGGTACATACAAATATTAACATCATGTGTCACCATGAAACAAAGGACAGACACAGGTCCTTAGAAACTGAACAGAACAAACTGTTGTCCTGGAAAAACTAAAGTCAGCTTCAGTTAGAATGAAAATCTGGGTCAAATACTTCTAACTAGCTTGTTAGTAAACAGGTCAGGTAGCCCACACTGTATAAAATATTAAATATAGGTGCATGGTTTTGAGTCATTCTGATGGTAATTAATCTACCTAACAGCAGTGCAAGAAAATATGCAGAAATGCTGATTTTATTTTGGTGATTTTCTCACAATTTAGTTGAAATTTGCATACATTTACAAAGACTTTCTATGTGACATTCACTGCCAAACATATGAAATAATACAAAATAATCTATAAAAGACAGTATATCATAATAATAAAGGCTGTGTGGTGCAAAAGTGTTATGGAGTGTTTACTAATGTATATGGAAACTAATTTTAAATCGTGTTATGATGCAGGGATAGTAACTATTATTTTCCGTCACAGTCTTTTGGATGGTACTTTTCTGTGTCGTATCTATCTGAACACGTGTGGTTTTGATGTCACTACAGCCTAGACCAAGGGTCTCAAACATGTGGCCCGGGGGATGAAGAGTATAATAACCTATTAAATGATTCCATGTTTTCATCTCAGCTTTTTCTTTCTAAATGATGACAAGTTCCAATTTGTCTCATTGTTTGACTGCAGAAAAATATAAAATTACGAAAATATTTACACTTACAAACTATCCCGTAACAATAAAATGTGAATAACCTGAAATATCTAAAGAAAATTAGACACAATTTGAACCATTTTCTGCTTCTGTTACTAAACGTTTAGCGTCTTTGTAGAAAACAAAACAAAACACATGGACTAATGATAAGTCGAGGCAGAATATTGTTAAAGTTGCCCTTATTTTCTTAATGTAATGGGTGTTTTTTTGCACTAAAATGATGACAAAAATGTGTAGTTGTCAATATTTACAGGTTATTATGTTTTCTTTTTCCTGGTCTGGTCCCTTGGACATCAAATCAGGCTGAATGTGGCCCCTGAAGAAAATGAGTTTGAGACCCCTGGCGTAGACAATATATGTATTGTGTACTGTTAAGTGAACAATAGAATAAAAAACAATGAAGAAAAGATTTTTTTCTCACTTGAGTATATACAGTAGAAGTTATGTTTTCCAGAAGTCATATTTCTATGTAATAAATTTGCTGTATTGACAAAGATAAATGATATCATGCTTATGTAATGACCTGTGTGAATTATATGAGTTAATGTCATTTATATCTGTGGTTCCAACACATTTTTCATATCCCCATGCTATGGTTTACAGCGACTGTAATGTACTCAAACTCAACTCAAGAGTAGATAGCTCCTCACTTTTTTGTAAATATAGCTTTATTTATTCAAACATATACGTCGAAGATTGTGCGTTTGAATGGTGTCTGTTAATTAAAATGTTTGTAGCAGTCTGTCAGTCTGGTCATTCGCTTTATGTATTCCGTGGGTATCAATAAAAATATACTGTAATTCAATAAAGAACAACCATAAAGGAACTCAAGACCAGAACCAGCAGGACACCAGAGAAGTAACCACATTGTGAACCGTGCAATATCATTCCCGCAAACACAGCATGGAAAATCACAAGCACATGTAGGCGCGCGCACACACACAAACACACACCGAGCTGTGGACAATGGCTTACAGACGTCCAGACATGGTGCTAACTTCAAAAAGAAACTAAATAAACTCCAGCTCGCACTTGTTACCTAACACGCAATAAAGCTGCGCAGGAAAAGTCTGTGCGTCCAGTAAACACGCTGATGCAGTCGATGACCGTGTTTCTGATGATGATCACTTAACCACTTTTCTCATACGAAAACCCAACAGCTGTGTCTGCCAGTGCGATGAGAAAGCCAGTTGTTAGATGTGACCCCTGAGCATGATGTTATTTATGGGATGGATCAGCAGGTTCAACTACAAATCACCTACTAATGTTTAACATTCCTCTTAGCACAGTTCTGCCTCCCAAGATGTGCAGTTCTCTTTTTGTGTACTGTACATCAGAGTTCATAGGTTGATCGCAGGAGTTTAAAGGAGTGATATTTTGCTTCTTATTTTTTATTATTATAATTATTATTATTATTATTTTTTTTTATGGAATTCTGCATTTTCAAACATTTCCTTGTGGTCTATGTAAACGGTAAATGCTATTCACGGGTCTGAGTTCTTTATTAATTCAACTCCACAGGTTCATCTTTAAGCCTATTTCTGAGTAATGACTCCAGAAAGGTCATTTTCACTGCTGGACCTTTAAATGCACAAGGACCCACCTACTCCAGGTTGCTGCTCAGTCCCGTTCAACGTTTATGCTCAAAATTTGAACATATTTTCTTTGTTTTTAGTACAACTGCTGCTGTTAACAAACAATTATGTTGTATTCAGACAAATGTTCAAAATGTTGTGATGTAAGCAGTTGTACGCGTAACAAATTAAGCAGGAATTAAAACAGATTGTAGCAATGTCATCTCGTCTCATCATCTGAACCCACTTGATCCTCACTAGGGTCATTGGGGGCCTAATCCAGCTACAATGGGTGAAGGCGGGGTACACCCTGCATGAGTCTCCAGTTCATCTCAGGGCTGAACATATATAGACAAACAATCACTCTCACATTCACACCTATGGGTAATATAGATTAACCAATTAACCTATCAGTGCACGTGTTTGGATGGTGGGAGGAAACTGGAGTATTTGGAGAAAACCCACGCAGGCATGGGGAGAACATGCAAACTCCACACAGAAAGGTCTGGTGTGGGAATCAAACCAGGGACCTTCTGTCTGTGAGGCATGAGTGCTAACCACTGCACCACCGTGCCGCCCTCGGTTGTAGAAACCCACTTGATTTTTGCCAAAATTAATATAAAGATTGCTTTGCAGGACCTGGGAAAAAAAGACTTAAATTTTCAGTTTTCAAATAAACATAAACATCACCACAGGAAAGAGTCCAAGGCAGAACACATACAAACATCAAACCCCACCCAAAGGCTCAGAGACAATAAAAAGGGTGGGTGGGTGGGTGGGGGGCACAGTTAGATTTACTTTATCATGAATAAAAGAAGAAAAAAATTAAGAGAAAGAATGAAAAAAGTCTACTGGCAGGGGATCAAATTAAAACTTTATGAACTATTAGTAACTACAAATACACAAATAAATGAACCAAAGACTGATAAAAGTGGGTTTAGTTAAATATGACTCCTTTGATTTATGATCCATCATATCCTTTCTGCCTGCATCCCTGCGTTACTTATTCCTATTGAACATTACCAGCCACTGGTTCCTTTAACACATGTCAACGTGCTGGTAAATATAACATCATATGCTAACACGCTAAACGCTACATTATTAGCACAATTAGGTTTCGATATGGAATTTTAATTGTTCTTTGATAAGTTATCACAAATGATAAGAACCTCCAAGCGAGCACTTGCTAGACTTAGTCAAATAGAAGGAGAGGGGTTTTTTTGGGGTTTTTTTTTGGTGCACATATGGTGGAAATTGCTGCACACTGAGCAAAAGGACATTTCAACAGTAATTTTGGGAACTACTACTGGAAATGAAAGTCTCTCAGACAGTCTGAGGATGCAGTGAATGTCCTGATGGCAGTGATGGTGGGAAGTGGCTGACAGATTGAGAATTCTTCAGGGATATTTAAAAAAAAAAAAGGTTAAAGTTAAATATGTGACATTTTAAGACTGATGTGAATGACATTTAAGACCCATTTCCTGTTCTATCATGTTAGGGCCAAACTTACAGTGATGCTCTGATGCGAATACAAGACAATATTTTCTGGATGAAGGTAATTTTTACGATGGCTTTTTTGAGTTTCTGGCTTGATGTGTTTGACAGATGTGTTTCACATCCATTTCACACCCCAAAACTTAAATTCAAGCATTTTCTTGCACAAGTAGATTTTCTATGTTACTTTTAACAGAACTTGATGCAAACAAATGATATTGGATTTATGACATTTTAAAAAATTCAGGTATTTGCGTTTAAGATTTGACAAGAGATCTTCGCGAAGAAATGAACAGAAATAGAATTAACAGAAACACTGCTAGTGTGAATGTTGCAAGGGAAAAAGAACAGTTACAGGGGATGTTAAGTTTTGAAGAGACTTGAGGGTCTAAGAATAGACCTGGTGAACCTTACCTGACAGATTCGGATGGCGTTGTCCAGCACCGTTTTGGTATCAGTACCATAGTCACTGCATGGTAGCTGGGTGTGGCTGAAGTGGGCCTGCAGCAGCAGGTGGGTCTTGGTGTGAGCGCTGTCGTAGGAGTGGGGGTTCACCTGCAGGGGGAGCTGCTGAGCCAGCTGGCTGTTCAGCTGGTCCTCGTTGTGTCTGACGGGCAGCTCTGCGTACTCCTCTGCTTCCTGGGAGACAAAGATCAAAAGTGAAACAGGAAGTCTGAAGCAAGCTGCGGTCAGACCTTTGAATCCAAACATCTGTCCTCTAACAGCTGCATTTACCTCCCCACCCTGCACAAAGGACTCCACCAAACCTGCTGACCTTAAAACTCTGCACACCTGCTTATTAGAAGGCCTGGGTACCACAAGTCTTTGAAGTTAATTTCTTAGATAACCAAATCCTGAATGACAAACACACTGAGCTGCCCTGGATCACTGTGTAGGTACAATGATGATGATGATGATGATGATGATGATGCTCCATCAATCTCCGCTCCTCTCCTTGTGCTGTTTGTGATTTTTTTACAGAGAGATGCATGGACACGCATGGCTCCTCTCCTCTAATTCACTCCAGTTTCACTTCAGCTAATGTAGTCCCATCAACAGGCAGAGCTGGAGGCATTTGTCACAGCCTCCCCCTGGCCTGGACTGTTAAGGCTCCATCCATCACTGACCAAAGCCAGTGTTTTAGAAGCCGGGGCCTGAAAAAGGACCTGAGCGAGGTGGAGGCTGGGGTGAGGAATAGGCACAGATATCATCTCTGAATGATGCATTGTTCCGTGCCGTTGTGTTTGCATATGGATGTGCTGAAGGAAAAGACTATAGATCTTTGAGCAGACATCATAACCAACAACCCCACTGGCTTAGGGTTCCTCTAACGGGAACATTTACAGATAGAGCAGGGAGCAGTTACTTAAAAAAAAAGGCACTGCAAAACAACTAGAGCTGGGAAACAAAGGGCAATGACAGAATGCCAAATGAAGCTATGCTCAAAGAAATGCAGAAGGCATTAAAATAAATAAATAAATAAAAAAAAAAATATATATATATATATATATGCTTCCTTAAATAACTGCCTGTCTTTCTTTTTTTTCTTGTGCTTCTGGAAATGTGTGAAACATAACAATTATTTTAGCAAGGTGAAATAAATTCCAAAAAATGTACTATTTGCTTTCATTTTTGAGACATTTGCAGATTTAACCTATAGCTGTTGACTCAAAATGAATGTGCAAATAACTTACTGTACTTTGACCCTCATATTTGTATGTGGCTGTTGCGCAGCACTTAGTGTCTGACAGCATTTCTCAATTTTTTTAAGAGCCAATGGAAACAACAAAGAAAAAAAAAATCACGTAATGTTATAAAAGTGATCCAATTGAGTACAACTAAACACAAGAGAACATAGCCTGTCACCTGTTTCAGAGAAATATCCAGGACTTTGGACTTCAACTGTGTTTATTTTTGCTGGCACAATGACTCTGCTCTAACCCCACCTGAGTTTAATTTAATCTGAAGTTATTTTTGTGTCTAAAACTAACTAAAGATAAGAAAACATTTCTACGGTCTGCATCGGACGTATAATATAAATATTGGGACCTGATTGAATCTCAACCTGTATGGGTCAACATGATTTGCTTTTTATTTTCATATTGATTTGTGGACAGGCTTAGGTCAAAATATGGAGGAAAAACAGAATCAAATGTTGCTGCTAAGTGAAAAAAACAAAAACAAACTTGCCTCTCACAGCAGAAACAAAAGGCTTTGGTATTTTTTCATTTCATCTTTTTTGTGTTTTGTTGAAATATGTAAATAAATAACATGCACATTTGGTGTTAAAGCGTAGAGGTTTAAGTGTGTTTTATATGCCTACTTGGGTTGATGTCAAAATAAAAATAACTGAGGCCTGAGAATAAAGTGACGCTCATAAAGTTTCAAAGTTGAACAAATCAGTTGATAATCAGAGGTTATTCGTATTGCATTCATGACTCACAGTTGATGTCCTCTGTCATCTCTAAGGACTGTATATCTGTTCCAGTATATATCACTGATCAGAGGTGGTAAAAGTACTAACATTCTGTACTTAAGTAGAAGTACAGCTACTACTCTGGTAAAAGTAGAAGTACTCATTCAACTCCTCTACTAAAGTAAAAGTACAATTTCTGAATTGTAATAAAGTACAAATTAAAAAAAAAGTAAAAGAATGTTTTTGTATTAAAAAAAAGCCTTTAAAAGTGAGTTACTGTGTAGATAATGTGTTTGATCAGGTCATAGTCCTCGGTTGTGTGGGTATGGGCAGGAAATTTAGGAAAAATGAAAAAAAAAAGAGTTACAATTGAGATAAAAAAAAAAAGTCACGGGATTAAAAATATATAATATGAGATTTTAAAAAATTCATAATTTTAAGATGACGTGTTAAAATTGTGAGATAATAGTCATACAACTATAACATATAAAGTCCCAGTTTCTCTCCTCCACTTATTTTCCCTGTGAAGGCACTTATTTTTCATATTGTCACATCAATTAACGAGTCTATTCTGAGAATGTAAAGAGTATAATTTACAGATATTTATGTAGAAATATAAGGACTCAAAGTAAAAAAGTTGGCAGAAAAATAAATACTCAAGTAATGTACAGGTACCTAAAAAAAAAATCTACTTAAGTACAGTAAAGGAAGTACTTTTACTCAGTTACTTTCCACCTCTGTCAGTGATCTACTAATGCCTTGAATCCCAATCAATCAGAGCGTTTCAGTTACAATACTGCACACAATTGTCTAAAGTTCTGAAATCCATACATGTATCTTATCTGTTTCAGTATTAAGACATAATGTGGACATATGGAATGTATGTACAGCAGTAAAAAAAAACAACGTTTCATGGTAAAAACAGCTTCTACAAAACAAAGTGGTCATATTTAGTGTGACCTCCATTTACACTTAACATGTCTTTAACCCTTTTGTTCAGACAAAATGCGATTTACTGCATTAATTTGGAATGTTTTCCACCAAAGCGTCCTTCTACATGTGTCAGATGTTTCTAATTGTTTGTGCTGCTTCTTGTCATGGGGTCAAGGGGGTCAGACTAAATAGTGACTTTAACCTTTACAACCCATTTAGTTCAGTTTGTTGTCTGTTTTAAGGCTGTGCACATATTCCCTGTATTTCCTTGTTGTGTCCGAATGAAAAACAGAACGAGACATAAACATGTATGTTCATTTCAACCCTACAAAAACAAGCAAACTTAAGGCAGCCGATGACTTCTGCTCAGTACTATACATCAGTGAAGACGGGCAGACGGTGCATGTGCTGGTCTGGGTCTCAGGGTGTGGAACCATCTTCGCATGGAGGTCAGGTCAGAAAGCTCCCGCGGGTGTCTTAAATAACAGCTAAAGACCTATCGCCCTCTCACTCTTTCTTTTTATGTGTGTGTGTTTGACTTATGTTTTCATCTCTGCTGTGCTGTGTCCTGACTTGTGTTCTTTTATTCTTTTGTCATAATGTTTTAAAGGGCGTCACATGTAATAAGGTATCATGATATTTAGTTTGTGTGGTCCTGGTATCGATGAAAATTACGTTTATCTGCAAAAACGTATGGAAGAAAAAGCAGCAGAGTGATATTTAGCTTATTATGTATTTTAAAACATTTCCCTGTGGTCTACATGAACTGTAAATGCTCTGCTTGGGTCTGAATTCTTCATTAATTCAACTCCATATGTCCATCTTCAATCCTATTTTTGACTAACGACACCCGAAAGCTTGTTTTGAGCACTGGCCCTTTAAATGCAAATGAGCCACTTCATACCCCCACCCCCTCCAGATTGTTGGCTGTGCTGCTCTTTCCCCTTCAACAAACAACTGAAAATTTTAGGTAATTAACTCAAAAGTTGGACATACTTTACATTTTTTACTTAAACTACTGCCGCTGACAAACACTTATAACATACTCTGACAAATATCTGTTGGAAATCTTGACCTTATTTGTACAAATGTTGTTATGTAACTAGTTACAGATGATTGTTAATAGACTTTTTTTTTGGCCAAAATTAATATAACGATAGCTTTGCAACATCTGAAATTCAAACGTTTTGAACTAACGTATGCCCCCCCCCCAAAAAAAATAGAATCTGACTTTCTGCAAAATGATAACTTTAAAAATAGTAAATCAATCAAAATGCAATTTCAAGGTATGAAACTATATTTACTTATTTACCTACGCCTTATAAAAAAAAACTCAATTGGATTTGCTTCAGTGGTCACAGAGAAATGTGGATTTTTATAAAACATGTTTGAAGTAGATGCGTTGTCCAAAGTGTTAACACCTGATAAATTAAATGTTCATTGTGTTCTCGCACAAAAATAACCCATTTGAATTAGTGGCTGCTTGTTTCTTTTAATTTTAACTAATGTCATGAATAATGAATTACATCAAAAAGGAAGCAGATGTAAGAGCTTCGCTAAGGTGCAAAAACTAATAACTAAAGAAAGATGTTAAATTATTGATTGGTGGAAATCTTTCTGCAACAAAACGTCACATCATTCATATAGTGTTATGCTCAGAATATGAATTAATTTGTTACTTGCCCTGTCAGTTGTGAGCCAAATATTGTCATTCATATGAATGCCAAGAGCTTCCCAGTGCCAAACTTTGAAGAAACAAATCCATGACATGTTTTACAAAGATCCACAATTTTCCATGATCACTGAACCAAATTAAATGAAGTTTTCTGCAAGATGTAGGTAACGAGTTATAGATTTATACCTTGATATAGCATTTCGATGATTTGAAAGTTACCAATTCGGAAAAGCTGGTTGTAATTTTTTGGGGGACATATAGTATTAAGGTCCGCAAAACACACAAATAAATGTACTGAAGACTAATATCAGTGGGTTCAGCAAAAAATATGACCCCTTTATTGAAAATAAATGTTGAATGAAAGTAAAAAAATGGGTCGTATTCAGAAAAACAAATAGAGAAAGGTCAGAATTTTTAGATCTTATTTACTCCTGCATCCCGCTTGAGTTGATGTTTGATGCACTTTCCTGTGAAAAGCCTGGAATCGTAGGAAGCCGAAGACAAACATAACAGCAGAAAAAGCCGAGACAAAGATAGACTGAGTGGTGGTGTAATTGTCGGGAGAGAAAAACAGGAGAGGGTGGGAGGTGGTGGTGTTGTAGCGAGGTGTGGGTGTTGCTCATTAGTGGCCACGCTGCAGCAATTAGGGGGAACTGAAGAAGCATGCCAGTGCTTTGTAGCTAACAGAGGGGGAGTGGACGGGGCGGCGGGGTGACTAGCCTATTGTATCGCAGTTTGTTGGGGAGGGAAGCAGCCGGGTATGGCATGCTTTGGTCTGCTTCCAACTACATGTGTGCAAAAGAGAGTGATCTTAACTGTCTCCAAGCAGCCTCCCCTCCATATGTTAGCATCATTACTGAAGTCAGGTTCAACCGCTCAAGTGGACTCAACACCATATGGTAAAAACCTCGCCGAATCAACATTAAAAAAAAAAAAAAAAAAAAATACAAGGGAGAAAAGTAAAGGAACTACTGAAGTACAATTAATTAACAAATGAGGAGTTATTTTGTTTCACTTTTAATAAAAAACAGCTGTCTTATTGAGCCACTGAGCCAACTAGTGTTTTATTTTTATTCCTTCCTACAAATGCATGTGGATCAGAGCATGACTTTCCTCCTGGTGCCATTGTAAACCAAACTTTTTTTGATGCTAAATAAAGTGATCCACGATTATAAAGACATACATTTAAGTGCCCCAAAGTTTTTAATCAGATTACAACTTTCCATGGTTACATTCTTTTCAAGGTTTTCTTGTCCGTCAAAATGTGTATTCATTGAATTAAATGTTTCAGTTTCCACCATTATTTTCTCGTCATTCCCTGGTAATATTTATGTGAATGAATACATGTTGGAAAACAGAAGAATTTGCTTTTTTTTTTTTGGTGGTCTGTCAGAATGCACACATGATTATCTACTGTAATCACCAGTGATTAACACTTTGTCTCCATGAACTGAAATCATTCACAGATTTATGTGTGAAGCCCAGTGTTTGCACACATCACCAAGTTTTCTACCTGGTCAAAATAACACAGTCTTAAATCTTCACTTTCTGCATCAGCTGATAGTTTACATTATAGCTCTGTTAGCTTAGCTCTGTTTTTAGACTGAAAACAGCCACAGTAAAACACAAATCACTTATGTTTTCTGTACAGGTGGTGTCACCAGTAACTGCATTAATATCTGTTTGGAATCATTCAAACAAGGATGGATCAAACCATGGATCAAACAGCAACACGTGTCATAATCAAACTCATGCAGATGAAACCATTTCACTGCATTTTACTTTAGAGCTGTGTTCAGTAAAGAAAAGGGTAATACTTCTATATGTTTTAAATCATGTCACTTTTTTTTAACCAATAGTTGTTTGCCATGGGTTTTCATACTCATATTGGTCTTGGAGTTATTTTTTGTTGTCATGAGAGACTGACAGTGACTCACTACTGCCGCTAGTGGTCACATAGATTCACAGTGACGTATTGTCCCATGGCAATGAATAAATTAAATTATCTGTGACATCTTGACATGTTAGACATAACGTCAGAACTCTTTATTATGAGCACACTCATGACGACACTTTTACAGATGTGGAAAAAATGATTAGACCATCAAAAATTATTTAAAAACAATGGTTATACAATAAAGTAGTAACTCTTGTGTATCTTTTGTGACTAAAACAGACAGAAAACAAAACATTGAATAACTAAAAGCACCATTTTTGTCAATACAATGCCATAGATGTAAGAACTGAAGTGATTTAGTTTTGATTATTATCAAGAAAACAATGGAAAATGGATAAACTCTTATGAGTTACTTATCATTATATTTGTCCAAACAAATCTACCTATAGTTATATCATTAAAATGAAAGAGAAAAGGAGTGATTGATTGGTCTACATTTTTTCCATGACCGTTTCAAAGTAGATACAATACATGAAGCTCAGTTAAACATATATACAATAATTTCTTCTGGAATTCATAAAGTATTTTGAATCTGAATATATACATTTTTGTATGTACAGATGTAACGTATATATTCCCCAGAAACTATATTATCCTGGTGTTTAAAGAGCCAGAAAAGAGAGAGAGAGTTAAAGCAAAATAGAGACAGAGTTAAAAATCTAAAGTTTTAGCTTCTTGTGAAATTCATCTAAATTGACCATTTAAATTTCTAATTCTTGGGTGTCTAATTAGAGCCAAATTTAAGTTTGAACACATATCCTGCTCAAACGAAAACAACATTATAACCTTTTACATAGTGCAACATAAGAAAGAATTTATAGGACATGAATTATTATAATCAGACATTAGATGCTATTTGAGGAGGGGTTTTATTGACACAGTATGATACCATGATACCATGTCCCCCTCCCCCTGTGAAAGGTGTGAAGCTACTGTGGCTTGTGTTCATCTCACCAATCAGAAGCCAGGGGTGTAGATGACCTCACTGCTCAAAGGGACAAGGTTAGTCAGGAAAAAAAAAAGGGTGACTGATCACCCCCCCCCCCCCCCCCCCCCCCCCCCCGAGACCGCGAAGAGTTAATGAAGCTCAGGCAAAGGTGCTAATTTGAGATGATTATAAAAGTGAAGTGTGTGTTTGTGTATTTCCTGTTGCATTATGGGAAACAGAAAGCATATATAACATTTTCCCTGGAAATTGTTTGCGTCATTATAAAAGGTAAAACATATAATGTCGCAATTTTCTGAACGTCGGTCCTGAAGTCCGTGCAGAACATACACAAAGAATGCAAGAATACAAAATTCAACACAAACTACTTTAACCTCAACTTCATGTTTAAATCTAACAAAATCAACTGTACTAAAAATATGCACAATAATTAATCGAGAGACTACTCTTCTTTACCGACATGTAATTGGAAATTAGTTTGAGGGAAACAAAAAAAAAACTTGACACTTGCCTTGTATGCATGAACCTGCGCACGCACAAAATAAATTATTTGATGCGACACAAGACAGAGAATATATGTAAAAAATAAACAATGTCATACAGTGATGAGTGTGTTAAAAATAAAGAGTATGATATAAAACCATCTTTTGGAATGAACACTGAATACATAACCGGTCATCTTTACCATTTTTCTTAATTTTGGCCTCTAACACTGAACTGTTGGTCATAGGTATAGTTGTGTGAGTGTGTGTGTGTAGGTGTGTGTGTGTGTGTGTGTGTGTGGGGGGGGGGGGGGGTAGCTCACTTACAATGGCCTTTATTTGTTCTCATATAAACATCAATTAATGTACGGCACCATCGACAGAACAGAAGATGGAACTAGTAAAGCACTAGAGACCCCCATGCTCCATCATTACCAAAATGTAATCATTTGTTCTGACATTTCCTAAAAATGTAATGAAAACAGACTGATTTATATATGTATATTTTACGTATCAGGTACATGGTCAATTGTTCAGGCATGCATGAAATGGAAAATCATGCCACTGTGGCTATTTATGCATGAACTAAGAGGGTCAAACTTTTGAGTCCTTATTGTAAAATATCCATATTAGTGTGTCCCAGCCCTTTTGGGCATGTTTATGGAACTGTTACTGTCTTGATTTCATTGTCTGTTTAGAATAAATCAGGAAATCAATCATTAAATTAATCAGTTTGGACAGGGCACTAGTCAAACACTGACATTATAACAGTCTAAAAGTAAGAAGGTAGAGACAAACAACAGGCTGGGGGGTTAGTTTCAAACACTTTAACCCTTTGTTGGTCACACAAAAAAAAATCTGAAAATAATTTTTTTTTTCTTTTTCTACCTCAGAGGGACTATTACAACTGACCCTAAATTTGACTAAAGTATTAAAACAAACTACTCCTTCACCAATCTTACCAGCAAATTATACTGTATGTATTAACTCTTTGTGTTTGTATCATTAATGATTAGCATTAGCATTTCATGACCCTTTACTATCATTTGTATCATCTGGTTGAGCATGTTTTCAAAAAATTATTTCATGAAAACCAAAGTATTTCTGAAACATGATGAGGATTATTTATGTAAAATAGACTCTGTAAAAGTTAATAACATGGAAAAATAATCGAACTTGACTGCAGTTTTGTGTCCAAAAGTAAAGACCATAGCAGAGGTGTTGTCACGTTTATGATCTTCTTCCTTGGTGGTATACGAACATGACCTGAATATATCATTGACTGCCCAAGAAGTTTGGTGTCAAAGGACTTAGATTAGATATCAGGGTTCAAAGTTACCTCTACCAAATGGTTGAGTTGACCAACAAAGGGTTAAGAGGTGAACCTAATCTGCACTTCATTCAATTGGACTATTTTTGACTCCTTTCAAAGTAAATAAAACAGTTTCACAGTGTGAACCTCACCGTCAGAATGGAGAGCAGCTCAGGGATGGGAAGCTCGGACCTCAGTCGCTCTTTAAACATGCGGACAGTTTGGTGTTTCAGGTAATAATAGGAGGAGATACGACCGTAAGTCAGAGGCTCAATGGTCCGGTCATCCTGGAGCATTAACAACAACAACAACATTTTTTTATTTTTTTTTTTCAAATATTTACTGTGTTCCTTTTTGACATTTTGGATGTTATTTGTACAAACCTCATTAATCTCTATGCAGTACGAACACTCCAGGTCACGAAGGCTTCTCTCCACCAGAGTAGACAGGTATTTGTTGACAGATTCATGACTGACGTCTTCCAGGCTGTAATAACTACAAAAAAAATTATAATTATCAATAACTTGGAAAGAATTGCAAAAAAATAAAAATTAAAAAATTAAATGAAGTAAAAAAAAAACAAAACAAAAAACACAAGTATTGTAATTTGGTCCCTGTAGTTTTAGTTTTTACTTTTCCATATCAGTTTCTTTTTGGCACCTGTTTCACCAACATCAGTTTCATGAACAAAACTCAGTGAAAACACGGGAAAAGAAACAATCTGAAAGCCAGTTGAATTGTTCTGAATATTTAAACTAAACCATCCATTCAGAACCTGTCAGCGTTGACGCATCAGCGATAAAAAGGGTAAAAAAAAAAGAAACAGAAGAAACAAGCAAATATCGCTTTGTTAACAGTATCGTGCGTTATCGTGGTGTTGCCATTTGTATCGTATCGACAGATTCTTGCCAATACACACTCCTAGTCATTAGATATCGGTACTGTTCACATCTTTATTACAATAATGTGCTCAGGATTGTAAAGAACCACCTGAAAAGAAAATGGCCAGCCTTTACTGTACAAGCAAATGATTCCCAGGTTAGAGCGTTATTACATGAAATAAGACAACCAGTGGCCAAAATGGGTTCCATGCTCAGCTTAGCTCTGCAGAGTAAGAGTTACCACATGAGGCTCAGCAGAAGTGTAATCAAAGATAATCTTCATTAGCTCATAATGTGAATATTTGTGCATGGTGTGTGGGAGTAAAAAAAAAAAAATACAGAAGGAAACCAGGCGTGGGTTTATTAAAGGCAGGTAGACAGAGATGCTAAAATCCTCAAGGCGTTTTTGAGTAGGAAAGAAATCTGTGTACGTTTATACAAGGAAGAATGTCAAGTACTGTATGACACCGATTATGTCTCATGTTATGGCACGTTTCCACAGTTGAGCACAGCACACATAATAATTTTAATCAATAATTCAAACTAAAGCGGTGATCAACTGAGTCATCAATAATAGTGGCAGATATTTATCTGTTAATTTATATTATATATTATAAAGATAATGTCATAAAGAGCTAGAAGACTTTAATATAACTATTCTTTTTATAATGAAGATTTCTGTATTGAAGGGAGGATGACTTACAACAAAAAACAAAAAGTAAGTAATACTTTATTCATCCCAATTTGGGTAATGGTAACAGTAACAGAATCGAAAGTGATGCATTTATTTAGATTTTCATTTATTTCTATTTATAACATTTTACGACTGCTTTATGCTTTTTCTGACTTCCCTTTAAATCCAAAATTCCTCTGTGACTATTTTCTTGCAGAAGGTGCAGAACCTTCAAATTCATTATGTTCAACAGGCTTCATTTAAGAACTAAATCTAATCCGTTTTTAAGAACTTTCAAAATGATACTCCAGACATTTTGGGCTATACAGTTCAGATAATTAGATTTTAGACCTTTTAAAGATCAACAGATTAGATGGACTTTCCCCAACAAAGAGTTTAGTTGTGGAGAAATATTACTGTAGTTACGGTTATTATGTGTTTTATCTTTGTTTTCTTTTAGAATAGAATAGAATAGAATGATGTTTATTGTCATCATACACAACACTGATTTAAAAGACAACTTCCAGCAGTGCAAAAACACACAAATATACAAGACAAGATAAAAACTCCAGTCCTGGGTAAAAACATTGATAAAATATATGAATATATTACTAATAACTATTCAAATGTATGTGTTCTTTGTCTATTTCCTTAACTTCTATGTGAAAGAACTGTTTGTTTCTTACATGTGTAACTTACTCTGATTCACCACTACAGGAGAATATGTCCTATTTTAATGCAACAAAAACAAACAAAACAAATAAGCCTGCTTTTAAAACAATAAAGATTAAACATATAGGGAAATATAGCAATAAGTATTGAAACAAAGAAAAGCATCAAGTTGTACAGTAAGAGTAACAAAGGAACCTCAGCATACAGTATGCAAATCCCCCTCAGGCAGTTAACAGGTGGAAGAGCGATTGCAGATGAAGGTAATTTTATCATCTGCATAATGCATGCAATCCAGTGCCCACTCTGAAAAATCACCCACTTCTCATATTACATTAAAACAAACGGCATCTTCATGATCATCACACGAAATTATTCATTTCACAGTTAGGAGCCGGGAGGGGAAATCGGAGACCCCGGCGAAGGCTGGATACAGCAGTTGAGGCGGTGATGGCCATATTTAATGTGTGTTTAATGTTAAGTATTTCCTTCATTCCCAACGCTCCACATGTTAACAGCGCACAGTTTGGGAGCGCTGAATGTGTTTATTACTGAACACATTTCACAGGTCTTTACCGGTGGCACGGCCTGTCTGATTAAGTCATGGCCATTAGCATCATCACCATTAAGGCTCGTGATGGTGCAGGGAGTCGGGCTGCAGACATTTATGATACCCGTGGGACTGGGGCTCTGTGTGTACGTCCGTGTGTGTGTTGGGAGAATCATGGCCTGGAGGCTGATGATAGATTAGCCATTGTGATATAAAACACAGCTGCATAGGGACAGCGGTGTGAGACAATCTGCTCACTGGAACGCTAAATCTAAGGCTTTCAAAGGCGTTTCATCCAAAATGACATACAGTAAGGACAAAATATGCTCGCCCCATTCAAATATGCAATTGTTTTGATTTAGTTAAAAAGCTCGCAGATCTAAACTGTTCACTTACTAAATGCAAGGAATGTTATAATTTCTCCAGTAGGACACAGCAGAAACACCTTTAAAAATAACACTGATATTCATTTTTATGTCGTCCAAATGAATTAAAGGCTTTTTTTTTTTTTTTTTTTTTTAAATCTGCTGATATGTTAAGTAAGAAACATGTTAACTTTTAGATGAAATGAAGTGTACATACGATTTAATCCTGGTCTGAATTCAACAATGATTCAACAATTCGCTCAAAACAAAAGAAAACAAGTGGTGGTAGGCACAACAAACCCCGCCCCTTTGCACTCATTACCCCGCCCCCCAAAGTGAAGGTGAGGGTATTTTAATAATTTGAATATTATTTGAATATTTGAATTATTTTAATAATTATTCTGAACGTCCGGGTTTACAGTGCTGATGTCATCATGTCTAAGCATGTGCCAATTCTGCTGTCATTTGAAACTAAATTGATGTTTTTATAGACAGTTGAAATTTTACCCATTATAAGTAAAGGGGAAAACAAATTGATTTGACAAAATTTCAACTTTGACCTACTTTATTCAAAATATAACCTTAACTATTCTGGGTTACAGGCAATGTATAAACCCAATTTGATACTAATTCAACCAATAGGGAGGAGGGATAACAAAAATCCCACCTGAAGCTTATTTCCCTTTCTTGTCGATCTTTGCTGAAGAGGCCGTAGTATTTCATTATTACCCCATATCTCTGCTTGAATCCAACATGATAGGTATCAGGTTTCTGAGACTTGTACTGTTCAAATCTAAATGCTCAGCCTCAGTCAGGGCCTGAATGGTAAATGTGGTCTGACAGCCGTATAAATACCACCAGGCTGGAATGTTCTGGAACACTCTCTGTCTATGCAGCAGATGTTTGAACACTGCTCCTCTTTAACCAGGATGAGAACCTACGAATGTGTGCACATGTCTAGAGTATATATGTGCGTTGTCCCCCCCCCCCCCCCCCCCCCCTTACCTGGGGTTCATCACCAGTCGTCTGAAGAAGTATGTCCAGGTGATGTAGTCCATGGCGTCCTGTTTGGATGAGATGGTGCCTGCAGCTATCTCAGCGTTCAGATGGTCCGACAACACGCTGAGGAGGCTGAGTGAACAACATGAAACTATTAAATGGTTTATTATCACTCAATAGGCTGCACTTTGTACACCTTTCCTTTGCCTCTGCAGTATCTACTGGTAAAATCTTATCTTGTTGTTTAAGGTCTTAATTAGTGACTGACTTTATGACCTCGTTCTGTGAAAAGTAAAGGTGAAATTTATGCTCCGAGGTAAAACTACTTCTACTCAGACCATGATGAAAAAACAGGTTTTAGCGTTCAAGACAGTAATTTGAAAAAAACAAACAAAACAAAAACAAATATCTGATGGTCACCTGGACTCCACAGGGAACGGCTCATAAAGGAACTTCTTGTAAAAGTCCTTTTTGATGTCATGGACCAGGATAACAGCTTTGCCCTGGTTATCGAACTGAGGCCGACCTGCTCGTCCCATCATCTGCAGAACATCTACACACAGCACATGTATTAAACAGGCATCAACGTGAACCTGCAGAAATATAATCAGCTGTTTTATTTATTCAAACCATTCTATTTGGGAGAAAAATAAACAATTTGGTTACAGACCAACACTAACCTGTACATGACAAAATGACAATTTAAATATAATCCCTTCCTAAAGCTTCAACATATCCATTCAGTTGCAGCTTTTGGCCAATTAACAAGCAAATTCTCCTTTGGCAACACATGATTTAACAACCGTCTCTCAACTACAACACAGTAACGTTAGACAATTTGCGGATGTTACTAAGACGGGACATTTATAGTAAGCCGAGAGTCTGTTGTATATTTACAATTTGGAATTCAGTACTCAAATTGTTATCATTATCCACTTTATGGATTAGATGGAAAAACCACGAATACAACAAAACAAATATGAGCCCAGTTGTCTCAATCCAGGCTAAAAACAGGATTCTGTGGACTCAAAAAGCTTCAGTAAAAGTAAATCTGTGTTGGTTTTAAGTTCATACCAGATATGTTTCATTTTTGCTCATTTATTTTTCAGTGATAGTTTTATGATAGACTTCATCTCACTCAGTGTTTGTAATTGTAATAATGACAAAACACAAATGACTTATTTTACTTTTATTGACATTCATTAGTATCCAGTTGAATAATGAGTGAGTGATGGGAGGAACCCCCCCCCCCTAAAAAAAAAATCATCACTTCATACCTGTAATAGGGTAGTCGACATAGCGCCTGGATTTGCCATCGAAGTACTCTGTTCCCTTGACAACCACCAGGTGAGCGGGGAAGTTAACTCCCCAGGCCAGAGTGCTGGTGGCGATCAAAACCTGACACAAGAGAGAAAGGTTACACTCATATTACATTAACTGCAGGTTTTTGGCTTCCCACTGACACCAATGTTATTCATAATGGGCTTGTTTTTATTCCAGAATAAAGGCTAATTCCACTTTAAGATGATCATGCAAACACCTAATTCCTAATGAAAATAACTATTGTGAATTAACTTATTTCAGAATGAAGTCACTGGTTTAGTACATTTTAAATTCCGAATTAAAAAACTTCCTTGGACATGGAAACTGTTTATTCCCGTCATTCTGCACATGCTCCTTGTCTTGTCCTGTTACAGTGACGCATATATATTCCACTCTGCCCTGGATTGTTGTGGGAACACATTCCAAAATGGCTGCCCGGGGCAAGCATTGGATTCAGGCTGAAGTGATGATCAGCAAAATTAATTAGTATATTGATTCGGATGAGCTGTTGCTTCATAATTATTACATAAATGAATGCAAAAATCACACATAGTATCTGGTCTTCCATGTTGCTAGGTGAAACGAACAGAAACAGGAACTGAACGCATTTGTTTTCTTCTGGTAGAAATCAAGACGTCACATCTGCATTCTGTCCAATCAGAACCCTCTGTCCCCCTACTTTTTAAAGTGGAATTAACGGAAGCAGAATAAACATACTCCCATATGAACCTTTATTTGGCATTCATATTTTAACAAAACAGGAATGAAATTGCTTTAATTCAGAATTATTTTATTTCAAACAAATCATTCTGAATTAAAAAAACACAGTGAACATGTAGCCAATGTGAATACAATGGCATCAATCCAATGTAAAGGTTCAAGATGTTGCATAGATGGAGATATAAAAGGCAGAACTGGTACCTGGATCTTGCAGTTAACAAACAGCTCCTCTGTTGTTTTCCTGTCTCTTTCATGAAGGCCAGCGTGGTGCATGCCAATCCCAAAGGCCAGCGTCAGCTTCAGGTTGGAGTCTCTGATTGTGGCGATGATTGCTTCTATCTATAGAACAAAGAACATAGGCCATGTCAGATCTTTAAGACATTCACTAGTGCAGCAGGTTCAGTTCACTCAACAGTGAGGTTTTATCTGGTTTACACTTGAATGGAAAATATAAGTATGAGACATTAGGTGCATGCTACATGACGATACATGACAATAGTTGTAATAATGGTTGCAAAAGCAGTCTTTCCAATGAACCACTCGAAGCAGTATTAGCTGAATGAACCATCAAAATGGACAAAACATCAGAAAAAACAAAGATCATTTACCTTTGACAAAGTAAGCAATAAATATCCATGTTGAAACGACTTCATTTGTAACTCTACATGTAATGAATCAATTAATAAGATCTTAGTCATATAATGGTATATGAAATGTTGGTAATATTTTAAGAATAAAATATACTAACAATTTGTAATAGAATACATTCGAGCCACATACAAGTGAGGTCAGAAGTGCATTGTCAAAAGTGGGAGACTAGTTCTTGGAGGGAATAGGAGATGTAACATTACTCCTTTAATACAGAAAACAATGTTTGAAGTACCAGGGAGATGAGGAGGAAGAAAAACACCACAAACTATGAAGCCACAGACAAGACAATATCTCAGGAAAGACTTTTCCTTAAAGCTGAAATGTATGCTGTGTTCATTTCCAAAACATCCATGCTGGATGTTGCTGATATTCTATGCAACACTATCCACTGTCCTCAAACTACACAAACACCTACTAGGTTAATGGAGAAAGTTCTTCATGTTTTCCTTCAATATGACACCAACTTCATAAATGTATTTTCAACTTCTTTGTACATATAGAAAATTTAATCTGTCCATCATTAAATGCCTGTAGAATATATTTTCTGTGGTACATTACTGTGTGGAAATTACCCTATTTCTATATTTATTGAATTACTAAATACAGACTCATATTTTCACATAGGCTTCAATGTTTATATGGATGTTATACCAGATGAATAAAATAAACTGGGTTGCACAAGCATACTGGAGAAATTACAAATAAGCATTTCAATTAACAACGTGTATACAATCTACTATAATAGTCACATGGCGTCTCTCATTAGAACTGCAATATATCCTTCAAATGTAATATAGTCTGCACAGATATTCAGGGAAAATGGAAAAGGAAAGTGAAAATCCAGGCCACAGTGGAGGAGCAGCAGCGGTGGAGAGAAAGAGCTGTCAGGTCGGAGAGGGTATTCGGGGCAGCGGGTGACCCCCGGTGAGAGTTAAGCAGCTATCGCCAGACGCCTGTCAGTCAAACAGCAGGGAGTTGAGCCGCTACACGGGCCAGCGCAGAGAGGCAGCAGGCAGCTGCACACATCAGACGAACACACACGGAGGCCACGGATAGAAAAAGGGCCGATGTTATATGACAGTACATATTTACATTGAGACGGGGGATCTGCGTGGTTCAGGAAGGCAAATGCCAGACTCTGTAAAGCTTCTACAACACATGTATCATTTTAAAACTCCTTGGCCACATTAATAATGCTCCTCCAGGTGTAATTATTGTAAACAGAGAAGGTGATGATTGAAATGATTGTTAGGAACGCATTTTTCCACTAGTTATCTCTGCAATGATGGTAAAGACTGTGCATCATTTTCATTGGGTTTAACATCCTTTTTCCTGTGTGGAGCTACATAACAATGAACCTTTGAGGCATAAAGCAATTTATTGATTTTATACAATTTTGTTTATGGGAATTGCAGTAATCATATAGCTATAAAATTGGGTAGAATTACTGTAGCTCGATATTCCGATGTAATATTCAGAGATTTATGCAGTGAATGAAAAAGGAATACAAAAAGCTAATTGTTAAAGACACAATGATACAATTGTTTTTTGTTTTGTCCTGAGTGAATGTGAAGATACCTTAGTTTGATATAAGAATGCCTGTCAAAATGTTTAATACAGTCAGGCTGAACAAATGACTGACCAAACTTTTATGAAGGTGCAGCTTTATTTATACCTTTAGATCTACAAGCAGCGGGCGTCATTCTGCACACCGTCCAATACCACATAACTGATTTCAGATACTTCAGTTTACTTTTACATAACAGCTACTTGTGCCTTCGATTAACCTCAAAACGGCTCTTCTGAAAAGGCATAATGCAAAATTGTCTGGCAAGACTGATTTGGCAGTCCTGCATTTGTGCTGCAGCCTCAGCGGTTAAATCATAAATGTGGTTAAATCCCATGTTTCAGACTCATTCCCATGGCTGTTGTGAGTGAGTGCTGTTGGTTATTTTCCCCACAAATCACAATGTAGTAAAAGGGTTTGTTCACATGCAATGAGGATGAATCCACAGTAGCTGCGTTTAGGGTTTATATGGACCATAATGATGTACCATTGATGATCAGAATAATTGCCCAATCAGGAAAAAATACCTCATGTTGCCACCTCAATGGGATCTTAGTTATACTTTCATTCACGTTGAGAGGGATGGATGGTGAAAATCAAGTTTGAAAGGGAAATGTATCCATGATGTACATGTCCAATCTGATTATTAATCTCTCTTTGGAATCAAATCGACCTGTTTTGTGTATATTTCCTTCATGTTAGGGGATGAGGGTTTCCAAGAGGGACAGAAACATAAAACTTTGAATTTTTTCTGTTCTGATATTGAGTATCTTGATGCTTGAAATGCTTAAAAAAATGAGTTGTTCAATGACAAAGTTCTAAAATATTACTAAAATCAGAATAATCACATTTAAAACTATTAAAATAATATTAACAAGAACAAGTGGAACTACTTTGCAGATGACAAAAAAGTCATATTCTGATTAAGAGCTTTAGGCCATGCAAAAAAATACACAATTAAGTTGACACCTTTAATCAAACATGTTGCCTGTGTAGTAGTACTTAAAATGTATTGTTTGCTTTCTTCTAGTGTACTTTTGGTTCGTTCACTCTGTACTTAGTCTTCAAAATCTGGAGGAATTGTAATAATACATGTTTTTGTGATTAACTCTTGAATGAAAAAATATTGACAAAAAATTGTATTCATGTTACCACAGCTGCTAAAGCTCTGAGTTGACATGTTGGAACTAGCACTAAAATGGATAAATAATTTACAATGAAATAAACAGTAGCATTTAGGTGTCATTCACTGGCCATATCATACAGTATATGGCTTTAGGATGTGTGCAGAAAGAAACATGTGATAATTACAGTCCATGCCACCCATCAGGTCTTTCTGCATGAGTGTTGTAAAAATATTTGCACACTTATTCCAAATGTGAACGCAGAGGAGTCGTTTGCTCCCATCTTGAACTGATCCAAAGGTATGCACAGACAATATAATGGAGGATGACACAGGCTTTTCCGGCACAAGTTGGGTTGGATTCCATCTGTAATTACACTTAAACCAGCACTTAGGCAGAAAAAGAAAAATGTAGAATCAGCAAAATTCTGCAAGAACAGGGAGGAGAAAGTTTTCAAGAATATGGGTACATACTGTAAGGATATCGAAGGATACGCCAAGAAAAAAGCCATTAATAGCAGCGCAAATATGAGATAATATGTTTGGATATGTCATTGTATCATATGTCATGATAAATAAAATGTTTATTTTATTAGGCAGGTCATCCTTTCCTGGGAATGCAGTACCTATAAAGATTAATAATTACTATTAATATATGATATTGAACTCCACTCTTGATTTAACACATTATTTCTTCATCATTTTCACTAAAGTGATTTATATTATTTTTGTGAAGGGGAACACCGTCTATATTAAAGAGTGAGATTTCAACTAAATTACCTCCTTAGGAGTCTAAAGGTGTCCAGACTTTTCTCTTCTGTGTGCCTTTTCATTCATTCAATATTTGTTGCTTTTCATGTTTTTTCCATGCATTACTGAGGGTATGTGGAGGTGAAGGACATGTACTACCAGTCCCTTAAATGTTTAATTTAAAGCCATATATTAATAATCACATAGTATTTATTTTAACACATGTAAACACTAAGACTTTAAAAGGACAATTGAACGCTTATACTTGTTTGTATTTGACATGTAGGTACAAATGTAGTTTTGTACTGTAATGTAACTTAAGGTATTTTACTATATTGTCTTTTAAATAGTACTGCTTATTTTATTTTAGTCATTAACATGTAGGCACAGATTTTGTTCTGTACTATATTATAGTGTATTAAACTGTACTGCTTTGTAATTTATTACACTATCTTGATCTGCACGGCACTTATTCCACTGTATTGTGCAGATGAGTTACTTATCGATTCATCAAGTGGAGGCTATGGATGAAAATTAGCACTGAGGCTACTGTAACTCCAGCATAATTACATGTTTATACTGAAATGAAATGTATAAATGTGCTCGTTAATGTACAATTTCCTGCGTAAATAAATAATAAATGAATGACAAATCTTTTAGACAGTAAGTTCTCAAGTGCCTCTCATTCTCTGTCAGCTTTTTTCCTCATAAAAAACAAAGTTTGAGGGTGAAAACAGATTTTATAAAATGCTCTAGAGAGTGGGTGAATATATTTGTGGTTTCAGTTTGACGTGAGCCGACATCACTGCAGCTACTTCAGTGAGTGAGGGAGGAAAAGCTAAGTGTTAACAGCGCCAAATAACCTTAAGTGACAGCACAAGAACCTGACGGAGCCACACCACGCTCACAGCTCAGACTTCAGATTACAGTAGTATAAGCAGAGTCCACCTCATACCTCTCGCTCGTCCTGATGCAGCCACTGTTTGGGGTTGTCCTCTGTGGCCAGGTAGGCGATAAGGTCCAGGGCGGTCAGTCGAGTTTGCCGTCGTGAGGAGACAAAGATCAGCACTGGCTTGGCTGGGGAATGGCTGCGTATGGCTACATACAAAAGACAAAAATAGACTTAGATTTCACACCATGTGTCTTGATTACTTTGATATTGACATATATTGATACGGGCGGCTGTGGTTCAGTTGGTAGAGTGGGTCGCCCAATGACTGAGAGGTTGGCGGTTCGCGTCCCGGCTCTGGCTGTCCACATGTCGAAGTGTCCTTGGGCAAGACACTGAACCCTGACTTAGGCCCCCAGTAGAACTTACCGTAGACCTTAGAAACCTACTGGTGTATGAGTGTGTGTGTGAATGAGAGGCTAATGTAAAGCGCTTTGAGCACCATGAAGGTGGAGAAGCGCTTTATAAATGCAGTCCATTTACTATTTACTATATTCATTTAGATTGAAAAACCAAAAAGTGTTTCAGAGCGCTAACTTAGCTGAACAAAAACCGTAAACTTATTATCTTGTTATTTCCAAGACAGAATAAGTATAATGTTCATTCTGTAACTACACTTTTTTTTGCTGAATTCAAAAATTTGCATGCATATATATATATATATATATATATATATATATATATATATATATATATTTTAAACTTGTTTTTAGAGGGGCATTTTTCCAGTTCATCACTGGTACATGCAGGTGTTCATCTGTACCTTGGAAGGTGGGCTTGTTCATGGTAGCCATGCGAGGGCAGTAGTGCTGTCCTGGGAAACCATGAATGTGAACTTCCAGCGGTACGGGCCGAACAGACGGACGGAAGTTAAACAGACCCACCTGTTACACAAACAAAAGAGAAGAAGGAGGCTCAAGATGAAGAAAAAAGGAGGGAGATTTAATGTGAGCAGCTGGTGATGTGAAGTCCCATCTGGCGGAGCGGTGAAGTGTCTGTCACTGTCACTGAGGAACAGAGCGGCAGGCTGCTGCTGGACTGTGTTCAACCTTTGCACTGCCTGCTCTGTTTTATGTCTGACCTGCCTTTACAGACTGATGTACGAACGCAGAGATGTTAAGGGATGTGTTGAAGTGCGTTGTATCATTGTGTGTGGATTGTAGTAAGGGCAGCTCCTGGATAATGGACCGGGCAGTGAGAATCTAGCAGCTCAGATCAAACAGCAGTCAGCCTCTCAGATTTATGGATGGCTCAGAGCCAGCCTGGCTTACAAACACTGTGTCTGTACAGCTGAGGCAGCAGAGCAAAAAACACCAAGAGTATTCTGTAATGTGATAACACACAATACATAATCTGATCACTCAAAAATGTTATTTAACAATCTAAAACAAGGATAAACCTCACTATAATTTAAATAAAACAAACAAACAAAAACCCTTTAACAAACTGCTGGTAGGGCCTTAATTTCTGACACTATAATGTTTAAGCATGGCTGTTCTTAGAGTATCTAATGCAAAAAACTTTTCCAAGTATAGGTCATAAATGTCAAGTGAATGTTGCATATATCAAAAAGATTATTTTTTTGTTTATGAGAAAAAAAATGTTAGGTCGACGTGTGCTGAACATTTATACTACTGTTTTTCATGTACTGTATGTGTGATGCAGCAAATACACAACTATTTTAATCAAAGCGTCTCCACATGCTGCTTAGTATTGTCTGTGAAGTAAATGGTGTAAAGCCTTTTAATTTAATTAAGTTGCGTTTTTCTGTTTCTTCTTCTGTTCAGACAAAACACTAAAACAATAGTGATAATTACTGCAAAAATAGTTAAACTTAAACATAACTCTATCATATTTGATGATCGTCTGATGAATTTCAACATTTTTATGACACTCTGAAAGTCTGTCCGCTTAATCCTAACAGAAGTAGAAGAAGCCAGTGTGTATTTCTCTTCTACATAATGGCTAACGAGCTTCTTCTATGTCTGACTTCCAGGATTTGGCTGCGGGAGCTTTCTTGCTTATTTGCTTCGAGTTTAACATTATAGTTTGTTCATCTGGTGAGAAATATGCAGTTGGTCTTGACCTGTTCATTATTATAATTGGTCACCTGGTTTCCACTCCATTTTGTCTTATGTGAACACGATAATAACAACAGTCAGAATGCCTGAGTTAACCATCTTAGTGATACCACTAAACATTTAGTTTTGTTGAAGTAGGTAGTGAAAAAGGTTCTGCTGAACATTCTTTGTGATACTGACATTGAGTCAGTGAAGGTGTGCTGTGCAACATCGAAACACATTGTTATAAATGTGTTTTTCAGTGTTAGATCCATATTTTTGGAGTGGTGCAGTGGTTAGCACTCATGCCTCACAGCAAGAAGGACCCTGGTTCGAATCCAACACCAGACCTTTCTGTGTGGAGTTTGCATGTTCTCCCCATATCTGTGTGGGTTTCTTCCCACCATCCAAACACAAGCACTGATAGGTTAATTGGTTAATCTAAATTACCCATAGGTGTGAATGTGAGAGTGATTGTTTGTCTATATACACTATATCACCAAAAGTATTGTCTCACCTGCTTTGACTTACATATGAACTTAACATCCCATTCTTATGGGTTCATCCTTTGCAGCTACAGTAACGTCAACTCTTCTGGGAAGGTTTTCCACAAGGTTTAGGAGTGTGTTTATGGGACCATTCCTCCCAGAAGCATTTGTGAGATCACAGACTGATGTTGGACTGAAGGCCTGGCTCTCAGTGTGTGCTCTAATTCATCCTAAAAGTGTTCTGTGGAGCTGAGGTCAGGACTGTGTTCAGGACAGTCACATTCATCCACATCAAACTCTCTCACCTATGTCTATATGGACCTTACATTATGCACTACCGTTCCCACAAACTTGGCAGCATGAAAATATCCAGTCTCTCTCTCTCTCTCACACACACACATACTAGCAGAATGCATAAATGTCATATTAAACTCCATAGATTAAGAATGGGATGTCACTTGAGTGTATTTCAAGGCAGGTGAGTGAATATTTTTGGTCATATACTGTATGTTCAGCCCTGAGATGAACTGGTGACTCATACAGGGTGTACCCCACCTTCACCCATTGTAGCTGGATTAGGCCCCCAGTGACCTCTGCGACCCTGGTGAGGATAAAGCAGGTTCAGATGACGAGATCCATATTTTTATGATGCTATGAATTATGGGTAATTTGCTGAAATCTGCACCCTAAAATGAGATGTTGTGTTCTGAATCGCATATAAAGTGCTGTTCATAGCATTTTTATCATTGGGAGTTGGACGTTTTCCCTGAAAACAAACTCGGTGAGAGCTTAAAAAGAAGCTAGGGGTGTTAAAAGAGTTGGGAATAGACTGAATATATTAAAATACAGAGACTGTGCAGAAATCACACTAAACCGTCTAATATTTACTTCCAACAAACTTAAAATGACCTTTAACCTAGAAAAAGACAGTCGGAATGATTATTAACTTACATGAAGAGACTTACATTTTGGCTCTGGCCTTATGTACAGTATAAAAACATATCAGTTTGGTTGTTTCTATTAGTCTCTGTATTATTTTGAGACTCTCCTTTGCTTTAAACTGACAAGCCAACTCATCCATCTGCATCGTTGTCGTCATCCCTGGTGATTAGAACCTAAGCATGGCATCCAGACACAGGACTGTAGCCCATCACAGAGATTAACTACAACTTAACTCCAGGCCAAAAGTATCTGTTTATGTTAATTGCTATTATTATATACGTTCAGATAAATAAGAACGAGCAGAGAGGAAATGAACCATAAAAACATGGAGTGAGACAAAGACTGTGGTTTCTGGCTGGCTTCACTGCGGCACTGTTCTTGCTACAAACAGCCAATCCTCAGTATTCCTGAAACAAGGGAGCTTATGAAGACAATCCCTGTATCTGGCCAAAGAACAGGGTCAGGAGGTGAGAGAAACAGACTGACGAGGCATTTCTGTTCAGCACGTTCTGATATCTGGTGTGGAGATTTTTTTTTGTGTGTGTGATGGCGGCTCCAGACCTGTCCGATTCCCAGCCAGTCAGCGAGGTCTCGAGCGTTGGCCAGAGCTGTCGACAGACCCACCACTCGAACACCCTTAGACGTGTGGGAGGAAATGAAGTTGGTTCTGGACACGATGACCTCCAGCACTGGACCTCTGTCCTCCCCTGGGTCAGGCAACAATGTTCAAAACTTACTTTTGATGATACAGTACACTTTGACATTAACATTTCTCTGCTCTTTGCTGGCACAGTGAAAAATAGAATAAAGGAGCTGAAGAAAGGCTGCTGGTTCCTATTGAGTATCTAAACCAAGCAGATTAATCTGGAAAAACTAGTCAAAAGAATGGATGGGTGGTTTTTTTTTTTACAATTTAACCAATTTCTTACAAAAGCAAATTCATACAGAAATCTGTGGATATTATTACAGACCACTCTACTGTATATGTATACACCTTAATTTGCACAAAGCACATTAACATGGTGCTGGATTTGTTTCCATGTTAGCTGTAGCATAGCCTCATGAATAGTGTCAATGGCATCAGTGAACTTTTGCTTCAGGGCGTTGATGTCTGTACTTTTGATCGACACATATCTTTAACATAACCCCATAGAAATGAATCCAGGGGAGCGATTTCTGGTGAATGAGGTGTCCAGGGAATTGGGCCAACCCTTCCAATCCACTGGTATGGAAATGTTTGATGTAGGAACCCACAAACATGCAATCCCCAATATGGTGGTGCACCATCTAGCTAGTAAACGATAGTTGGATGAAGTTCATCCCGTTGTGGCGCCACATACTCAGTCAAAAGGTCAAGGTAAACATTTGCAGAGATCGCACTACGTAATGCCATGTAATTAAAAACCTTGATAACCAGCGAGTATGTAGAACATATCTGATTAACATACATAAGTGGAAAAAAACATTAGACCACCCATGTTTGCTTAAATTTTTTGTTCATTTTAATACTTGGTACAACTAAAGGTGCATTTGTTTGGATAAATATAATAACAACAACAAAATCAACTCATGATAGTTTAATTTCAGAGCTGATATCTATCCATTTTCTATGTTTTCTTGATAATAACAAAATCACATAAGTTCTGTCATTGTACTGATAAAAACTGTACTCATTCCATGTATTCCTTTCTATCTGTTTTAGTCACGTGACACATACAGGAGTTAGTACTTGATTGCATAATCACCGTTTTTGATGTCTTTTGATGGTCTAATGATTTTTTCAATGACTGTATCTCATCAATTGTTTTTGTTATAATTGTTTTTTTATTGTAAAAAGACTTTGTGGACACCCTGCATTACTTCAAATGTGTTTATATAGCAAATTAGTTGTGATGAGCAAAACATTGATTCAACACTTAAAATAGAAAACATTTTGGAAAGAAATAAATTAGAATTTTACAACATCTGTGCCACCAGCTAACAAGCATTCATTTACTTTCCACAATACTGGTAATGTCCTAATTTCACTGCTTGAAAAAAGGTGGTGTCGAAGGTTCTTTTGATCACGTACCGAGCAGGTGGATTTCATCAATGATGAGAATGGCCACTTTCTGAACGTAGCTTCTATTCTGCCAGCTTCTGCTCACTCCGTCCCATTTCTCCGGTGTGGTGACAATGAGGTCAGCTTGTGCTATAGCTCTCATGTCGGGGGTCACATCACCCGTCAGCTCCACCACTCTAAGCAGAGATGTATAACAAATCACCTTCTGGGCTATAACTACACACATCTGTACATATGGTGTTTTTTTTTTTTTACTGTGGACATTTAAACCTCACCTCTGCCAACAAACGCTAATGACTAAATATGTGTTCTCACTCACTTCTTCCCCAGTTTCTCCTCAATTCTGATCTTCCAGTCCTCAATTCTCTCTCTGACCAGGGCTTTTAGGGGGGCGATATATACCACCTAAAATCACAGGGACAAATGGTTTGTTGAACAAAATAAAACTCACATATTGTCCTCTAGTACCACCAGGTCTAAATGTACACTTGGTCACATTTATATTGTGTTTCTGATATCAGTAATCAACACCAGTCACAACTACAAGGCTGCAACTTAAGGTACATTTCATGTATAATGATAATGTCTTGATTCAAATGTTTATTTTTCCCCTGATGCTTTGTATATTTAGGCAGTGATCATTATTAATAATAAATATTTTTGATCTTCTGGTTGATTCTGATTAGATTTTTCTTATGGTTGACTTGAGTCTGATGCAACAAATCATTGTGACAACCAAATGAATAGAAAGGCATATAAAATTCAGTTCTTTGGGCTAGACACTTTTGAACATTTACTCTAAAATTTAATGAGCTTATTATACACAATAGCTGCTGTTAAGTATCAGAATTTCTAAACTTAACTTCTGTCATGAAAAAAAAAAACACCTTAATGTTGATTCCTAATTCCAGTTTCTATATATATTGCACATATATTAAATGATTGGTGCAAACTTTATAGTTGATAGCTTGCTTTCAGCAGGTGTAATGTTCTAACCTTAGAGCCTGGGTATTGGTTGAAGACCCTGAACATGGCCATCTCTGCAGCGATAGTTTTTCCAGAGCCTGTTGGCGCCCCCAGCAGGACATTGGTGTCAGTGTGATACAATGTGTGGAAGATTTGTGTCTGGATGGGGTTGAAGTGGGTAAACTTGTAAAGGCTCTCGTACTCTGCGTTACCCAGAGCTGTCACTGGTAATGGCTGTAGGTCCAGCAGCTCTGAGAGAGAAAACACACGGCAAAGTTACATTCAGAACCAAAGGATGAAAAGAAGAAGATCCCCAGCTGCTAACACAAAACAAAAACAGACACTGTAATATGAGATATGTTCAATTTCAATGTTAACACACATTAGTATTTTTCCCACTGATGGTCATTTGTCAGCTGCTGCTTCTTCTCTAAACATTGCAGCAGATGTTTGCACTTCACTAGAAACACTGGGATATTTTTCTCTATTTTTGCTTGTTGTTGTTTGCACAGCTGTACACGCTCCTCATGTTGAGTATGTAGCAATATTTATACAGCGTGACATAATTTTGACAATCAATCTTTTCAATGCTTTCGACTGCATGTATATAATGTCTATTGGTGGCTGAAAAGAAAGAAACTGTCTTTCCAAGTAACATCCAAATGGAAAACACCCATCTCAAACAGCATCTGAAACTTTTCTTTTCTGAAATCTCTAGGCTCAATTGTTATTTAAATATTGATGATATGTTCTGATATATTCTAATATTCCTCATGTTTCTCCCTCAAGCATCAATATGTTTAGGAGACTTATATTTGACAAACTGATACTCTTCCTTATTAAGTAGGAATTTTAAGAACAAACAACTGGAGAATTTGCTCAAAAGCTGCCTTTTCTATTGGTGTGTGATATGATCTCTGTGGTGTGCTGTGGGTTTTTCTTAGTGAAGTTACTGCAGGGTAATAGTGCCTGTACTTACAGAGGGGAAATGTGGTCAAATGTAATATCCCGGTTCCTATACAGATCTGAGGAGCGAATAAGTGGAGTATGAGGGGGATTAGATGCTTTTGTTCTCGGGGCAGGATGGGGTTTTGATGTCTCGATGCAACTTCCAAACAGCTAAGCCATTTTGTGTGTGTAAACCACTGACTTGAGCCAACTGTAAGTTTGGGTTGGTAGTTTTAGGGGAAAAGTCCATTTGTTTATGCCAGTATGAGATTTTGGTAAAAGATGAAGTTCCTTTCACCATATAAAAAGTATAATGCATCAGTCAGAACGCCTACTACAGTAGATGTCAACTATAGTTCATGGCTAATTTACAGAACAGCTAAAATAAAACAAACATCACATGATATAGAAGCCAGTTACATGCTATACAGATCTATATTGGTGACTGATTAATGTCTATGTTACTATAGAAGCCAGAGTGCTTTATGTGTGAGAGTAAACAAAGCATGCTCACAGATGAGCTTTTGGGTACAAAAGGAAAGGAAATTAAATCCTTAAAACCAGTGTCAATGTCAAAAATCATCTTTTACTGTAATCTATTTCTATTATCCCATAACTGCTAAAGGAATAGAGATCTGCTTGCAGAACTGCAATGGTATTTTTTTTTTTACTTTTCTAAAATAAAACCCCTGTTTTGTTTCTTTATTTCATTTGCATTTTATTAAACCTACAAATGTGTCAGATCATTTTGTCTGACCCTGTATATTGTTACCATTACGATTTCACCTGCTGGTAAAAGAACAAATATACAGTATGTTTAAGTTCTCACAAGTGTTATGCTTCTATTTTGAAGATAACGCTAAAATGACCTCTAAAGCACTTTCTGCAACTTTTTAAAACCTAACCCTAATCTTGTGACTCTTTGGGAGATTCTGGCATGCGAACGGAAAAAAAATGCATAAACAAAGAAAAAGTGGAGGGAAAAAAAACAACAACAGAACAACAGCAGGCAGAGAATCAGCCTAAGTTTCTAACAAGAGTGCAGTAACTGGAATCTAACAGCTGGAAACATTCAGCAGTGTCAAACTAAACAACCCTTGGTGCTGTTCTGATGGTGTTTTAGTCAAATTGCTGTTGTCACAAAAAGAGTGAGTGTGTGTTTGTTTCCTGTGTACCAGTGTGTGGAGGGTGTCTTTCGGGTAAGATGAGGTTCTGGAAGTTGATGATGCAGATGGATTCAGCGCCGAGCCAGCGGTCAGACACTGCCTTAATGTAGTACTGGGAAGGTAGTGGCTCAAAGATGGGGATGGTGAAGACGACATGCATGGGCTCTTCTGTTACCACCTGCAACAACAAAGAGCTGATTTAGGGCGAATTACAATTCCTCATCTCAAAATGCGCGCTCTTGCAAAGTGTAACTGCTGTCCTAATTCAATGAACGTTTAAATTGAGGGACAAAGGTTACCCAGAATGCAGTATTTTCTTTGTTAACAGAGATATAAAAATTACAAAAATCATTGTATTATTTTAGTTTAGGTCCATTTTATGAATTATGTACCTCATTGTTGCATAATTATTATTATTTTTGTAATTTTAAATTTTATTTTATGATCTTTTGTCAATAGCGGCTGGTGCGAACAAGCTAGCTATCGTTTAAATTAGCTAACGTTACATAAACGGTAATTTTTCCGCGGTGGTAATGTAGTTGTTTTATCAAGATAACAAACACGCTTGTGTCCATAATGATATTCAATGACCGGGCTAATGTCATCTCCCGTAGCCGCAGAGTTATCTAACGATAGTTATAGCTGGTGTTTACCTTTCATTGAGCCGTGTTATGCGGTGACAGCTGAATATGGTTGTGATATTTATACAGATCATTTGTTTGATAGCTCTAACTGAAGGAATAATTTACAGATAATCCACAATAATTTCAAAAACGTGGATCTGATGGAGCAGTGGATGATATAACTGTGTTTGTGGTTTATGATTAAACAGGCAGAGTTAACAGTGTAAGTATTACAAATAATAATAAAGTTGTGGTTCATTTCAGGGACTACAGAAATAACGCGGGCCCTGTTTAATTTCAGAACCAACCTTTAATGGGTGTCCCATTTCTAAGTCACAAATAGCCCTTAACACTTAGTTTTGAAGGTTACCGATTGAAATTAAAGGAGGAAGTGGAATTGGTCATTAATCTCAGCGTCAAACTATCTTAAATTATTTAAGGATGTTTCATTTGTTTCTGAAGGTTGCTTGTGTTCTATGTCACATCACAAAACGTACCTGTTTCTTCTGCAGGAGGAAGTACTCAGAGTGGTAGATGTGATCATTTATGGGATCCTCCACCCATAACCACCACGGCTCACCCACTGACCCATGGACCTGAACAAACAGCGTCAGATTTGTAAGACAGGAAATGGCATAAATGCTACGAATGGTGAAGGAAATATATGTTGTGTTGTCATATATCTTGACAACTAGGCATTTATATCCACTCTGACGAATCTGACCACATGTGGATAGTTTTGATGTAGAGGTGTCTCTGTCCTGTTAAAGTCTTTGTGATGTCTGAAATGGTCAAATATCTCATAAAGATGTGGCTAGAATGTTTTTTTAACTACTACTTTCAAATGTCTTTTCACCCATGAAGAAAGAGAATACCATACTTCACAGGATTAGAAAAAAATAAAGTACAAGTGCCTTAGGATTTAATAATTACCTGATTAAAGGCAATAAAATATGGAGAGAAGTCATGCTGAAATTAATTCATGCTGTGTTTTAGGTTATAGTTGAGCTGCTTTGTATGATGCCAGGCAGGAATTTAATTTCTGTTGGGAACAATCACATTTACAATTGAACATTTGTCTTCCTGTACCTCAGTATGGATGTCAATATAACACATGAACAGAGCTTGAGATCAAGCTCAAGATGGCTTCAGTGAAGACTCCTATGAGTTCAATAATGTGCAGTATATGTTAGTTTTTTCCTGAAGGATGCAAACACCTCATAGTTCAGTATATTTATGAAAAGGAAATTACACTTTACCGTCACACATTTTGTCACATTATTCATATAATTCAAAATCTGTGCATGTTTGCTTCTTCTTCTGAAGTCATGATGCAAAGATTACAGTTACTACAGTACTCATAAGTTTACATACCCTAGCAGAATTTGTGATTTTCTTTTTTTTTTTGCCTTTTTCCAGAGTGATAATACAAAAACTTTTCTTCTGTGCCTACTTGTTTGGTGTAGATATGCATTAACAAAAAAAATTTTTGTTCTTTTTAATCATACTGACAACAGAAACTACCCACTCTGATCCTAAGTTTACATCCTCTGTATTGGCCAGTTTAACATCAAGCACTTTATGGTATTTATGGATGAGCCACTTTATTTTCTTTGATGGTAAAGCTGCCCATTCTTCTTTATAAAACATCCTTTCAGATTTTGGGTTTTCTGGCATGAACTGCATGTTTGACTCATCCCCAAAGTGGTTCCATGATATGATATGAGGTGAGGAGACTGAGCTGGAAACTCCTTCACCTTCACTTTTTTCTGCTGTAGCCAATGACAGGTGGATTTGGCCTTATGTTTTGGCTCATTGCCATGTTGAAACATCCAAGACCATCCCATATGCATTCAGTCAGGGTATGTAAACTTATGAGCACAACTGTATTTCATTCGTTACGTACTGACTTATCTAAAGAACATAGAATGTAATTTAAACCAAAATTTGAGTGTGTCAGTCACAGAATAAATGTTGCTACAATCAAGATAAATGATGACCTTATGCTACAACTTCCCATCCAGTAATAAATGATACAGAAGCTGTTTTAAAATGATATATTAAATCACAACAGGCCAGAGGGTGTTGAACACTGTACAGACTGCAAAGTTTTTGGAAGTTACCGCTGATATTGTTCTGTAGTCATTAATATGCACAGACTCTTCTGATATATACTACAATATTTTTTATTGTAGTCGGACGATTTTTTACTTCATGTAAAGCGTCTTTGAGTGCTATGAAAAGCGCTATACAAATAAAATGTATTATTATGATTATTATTCAAATGTCTAATTTCAGTCCTCAGAATTAAGCATTCATAAGTAACACACATATTCTGTTAAAAAAAACTATTGATTAAAAAAAAAAAAAGAGGATTAAAAACATTCAATTAAAATGAAAATTTCAAAGTTGGGAGTTTTTGTATGTATTCTAACAAGTCAGTGTGGTCTTGTTTCTGGGTGCCATCAGGCAGGGTTATGTGTTGGTACATGTGTCCTGGCTCTGCAGCCGGATCAGGCCTAAGCCCGCCAGTGTTCCATTACCGCTCTCCCATGATTGGAGCATGCATCGCTAATCGGACATAAACATTCATCTTCATATTCAGCCCCGCTACAATGAGCTTCCTGTTCCTCTCAGATTCCAGGACAAACTTTGGACTAAGCTTCCCATGATCCCCTCTGGCCTCTCTGTCCACTGAGGTGGGACACGTTGGCGAGGCCTGCGAGGCATTCTGGCTCGACTCACAAGGACAGATGGAGATTCCATGGCCATAAAAATAGAAGCATCTTTGCAATAGTAAGGTAGAAAGATATGTTGTGAAAAATGTGACCGTGGCTACACTGGCTGTTTCAGAAACATGTTTTTGGAAGCATGTGGAGGTTTTGATTGAAACGCAGCCAGAGATGAAGGCAGATGCTACCATTGGAAGCCTTTTCCCTAAGTCTCCGGGAATATTTTATCAAAAAGTGGCTGATATATTTTAGATTTCTCCTTTTGCAGAAAGCAGTAACGATATTGACTACAGAGTGTGCACTGATATCATCATTCCTGAGTGAATCTGGTGTGAATATACTGTACAATAGAGCTGCCACAAGCCATTAAGCATCAAGATACTGTGTAACTTCAGATTATGTGTCTATAAATATAACCATCAATAATCATGTGACCAGGTCTATTGAGAATGATGCCAAGTGAGAGTCTGCAACAAACACTAATGGAGTTAATGCTCAGCTAACCTTCTTTTTACTTGTTTTATTTGACTTTTAAAGACATACATCACACTGGGTAATATTATTGGATGTAACAAAAAATGTCATTATTGTGTAAAGGAAACTACCTAGCCATGTTTTTTTTTAGGTGGTACATATGGTTCCATTCTGTACATTTATGAAAGCAAGCAGGTTTTTAAAAGTAGATGATAATACACTGGAAAACATCCAAATCGTAAGACGTGTATTTTTCTAATTTCTAATCCAAATATCTCATCTCACCACACTTAAAATAAGACATACAGTAATCACCTAAAGAGTCATTTTTCAGTGACATCTACAGACTTTATATCTAGACATTTCTTATTTCACAAAATCTTACCGAGACAAATTTTCACTTGTTGCATTGGCAGATTTTTTTTTTTTGTGCTTGAATTGAGCAAAACATGTTTGAATTAAGCAACGGAACAATTGAAAATGATCTTGGTAAGATTTTTTGAAATACAAATTTCTACATCTATTGTCTAAAAAAAGAAGTTCTTATAGTATATCTGACTGAAAAGTTGCTTTTACGGTTATTCTGTCTTATTTTAAGTATGATTAGATATTTGGACTAGAAATGAGAAAGAAAACACTTGGTAAGGTTTAGAATTTTGCAGTAGCTACAAAAATCAATACTGTCTTCTGAAACATTTCACCAATAGGCAGTGTTTTCAGAAGGAGCTTAAGGTCTTTGTTGCTCCTTTTATGCATCATCACAAAACTGTTTATATGGAACTGGCACTCGACATCTCATCCTCCATCAGGTTAAGTAGAATGACTGCTCACTGCTGTGGCTGCATTTACTTGACTTAACTATAGTCCTCTTGACCTGCTCTGACCTCCTGAGTGGTTAGTGGCATGATGTTAAATTTAAGTTTCTGAAGAAGAATGGCAGCTCTGTGTAACCTGTAGCTTGTGTCGGTGTTAAATGTAAATATGTTTATGACCGGGTTTGAATATGAAGCAGATGTGAGACAGACATAGACAAGCCATAGCATATAATAATTCATAATCACCAATATTTTCTGTTTACACTATGCCCTTTCTGTATATAATATTGTAATGACACTTTTTTACATATTAACTTTGCACTTTACAGTTATCTGTCTTTACACATTATTATGTAATTGCACATTATATTTGTTTGTTTTTCTTATTATGTGAATGCTGCTGTTACCAAAAAAAAAAAAAATCAGTTGTGGGATCAATAAAGTACTTCTATTCTATTTTATTTTATTTTATTCTATGTTCCACAGTTTACTGAACAGTGAATTTACTTATTTACTTAGTGATTACCATAAAATGTTGTTTAGAAGATGCATGTATGGGACACTTTTTCTCTGCAAAGTTCATAACAATGGCAACAGAAAGTAAGGGAACCCATTTGAATCATCTCTTACTTTCTACAAAAGTGAACAAAATCTGACAAAAATCCTTTAATTGTTATACAAAATCCTGTCAAAATGACACAAAGTCTACACGTTTACCTGGTCATTCCAGCGAAAGTCGGGCGTGATAATGAGCCGAACGCGTAAGACTGTGCGTGTGATTGGCTGAATGCTGGCTTCCATTGTGATGGAAGGGATCTGGTGGACGCACTGTTTGACGGATAACCCCACATTGACATGGTGCAGCATGTGACCTGCAAAGCAAAACATATGGCATTGACATATGGCCTGTGATAATCATGAATACATCTAATGTTACTGGACTACATCTTAAGTTACTGGAAGCATTCCAATACAAGCGTGAAACAGTCAAGAGGAAATAACGCATGAAAGCTGCGTAAAGCGATAAATAGTTATTTGCACTATACTGATTTACATCTCGCACAAAGATACCAACAAGTCTGATGCACTAATAACCTGAAACACAACGAATCAACACCTTCAGCAAATTTTTCCATTCAAAAAACAAAACAAAAAAGCTTATGAGAAAAGGGTACTAGTATAGTCTTTATATTCTATATATATTTCGTGTGTAATCAAATTTCAATGTATTTCTTATTTATTTTATTGAAATTTTATCATGTATGTATAATCATTTTAGCTTGTACTTTAGTACAAATCTTAATGTAATTCTTGTTTCACCCTTGTCTTAACATTGTATTTTAATTTTTAATCAATGTGAAGCACTTTAGGCTACAGTTTTTGTATGAAAGGTGCTATATAAATAAAGTTTATTATTCTTAAGTTTATTATGAGTACAAAAGATGAATCCAATTGTGACATTAACAGTTTCTGCAGGTTTAACACTATTTAAAGCACCATTAACAGAAACGCACTTTAGTTATTACTTCTAGAGTGAGGTATCATTTGGATAAACCTCAATGTGCTCCACTGTCACCTAATAGAATTTGACCATGTTTTTAGACCATCAAAAGTCATCAGAAACAATGGTTATGCAATCAAGTACTAACTCTTGTGTGTATTATTTGACTAAAACAGACAGAGAAGAGAAGGTGGAAAGCATAAAAGCACTGTTTTTGTCAGTACAATGACGTACATATTGACATTTAGAACTGAAGTGATGTTGATCACTATCAATAAAACCATGGAAAATGAATAGATATCAACTTCGGAATTAAACTCTTATGAGCTAGTTTTATTGCTATCATTATATCTGTTCAAAAAAATGTTCACTGTTAATTGTACGAGGCATTAAAATGAACAAACAATTGAAGAAAACACATTTTTCCACAGCTGTAGCCTGCATGAATGGGTATTTATTTCCTGTTTGCTTTGACAATGATCTGAACAAATGTAAAAGTTTGACTTAAAGTAATGTCCTGTTAAAAAAAAATAAAAAATTAATGTACTGTAATTACGTTTTTGAAGGATGTCGAGCCGCATTTTGTAATAAACGTCCAAAATGTAATAACTTTTTCATCTCATTTTGTAATAAACTGCCCCAACGCATTTTGTAATACATTTCGCAGCATTTCTATTTCCAAAATATATTCATTATTTCAAATTGTCTATGTCTAATATGTCAATTTACCAGCTAAGTCATAAACCATTTGGAATGTTTCCCAAACAGCTCCTTGAGTTTTAATACCACACCACCAAAGCGCCCTGCTGCTGCAAAATGTAAAAACGTATTCCATAATGCGACAAAATGTATTACAAAATGCGGGTTTATTACAAAATGAAATGAAAAAGTTAATACATTTTGGACGTTTATGACAAAATGCACCTGTGGTATATACACCTGTGTAACTAATTTTGTCATTTTTACCTATCTCATCCTTCCTCATTTCCTTGAGTTTGTCCACAGTGAGGTTTTTCTCCTCCAGGCGGTTCAGGACAATGTGGCTGAGGTTGGGGAATTGGCGCAGAGGGTGAGCGAAACCCCACAGACGCTTGTCTATTACTTTACAAAGGGTGAGCAGGCGGTAGGTCATAGCCGGCCAGCGCTTCCTCAAGGCGATCTCGAACAAAGCTCTGACGATTCGAGCTGAATTCTGGGAAAAGCAGGGAAAGAAAGTGTTAGAACCGAACACACTGCGCATCAGTCTCAGTACCACACATGTATTAATACTAGCGAGCTGCTGTCCTCTGTGTCGAAGATGTTTTGAAGTCTAAACTTTAAAGGTGAGCTGAGATACATTTGGGAGTGCGGCAGAAGTTGATTCAAACAGCTGGACGCTACATCATGTTGATACTGGTGATCAATCATGTGTGATCAGGAGGGGCTCTGGGCAGGTTCAGATGCCCAGGTTGACCACAGCTGTGCACTGATGGATTGCTCATCTCAGTTGTGGAGTGGAGGTCAGGTGGCAGTGTGACTCGCTGATAGACTGCTCAAGTCTGGCCAGGCTGTGATTGATCTGGTCAGGTGTTAAAGTGATCTGTCTGCTGAGCTCTGAATGCTCTGTGGTGGTAGAGAACTGAAAAGTGTTTGTGTAGCGTTTGATAGTTGGGGGAGAGCAGAAGGACTGAGAAGGTCTGACAGACTCTGTTCTGCTGCCCACCCTCCCTGTGTTACTACACTGCACAGCTGCTTAACACTAAAGTTGACTTCCAGCTGCTACTGGTACTGCTACCATTACTGTATCCAATTTCAAACTCTGCTAGAATAACTACCTTGTCTATTTTCTCTAAATCTACCCCAGAAGACAATGATGGTCTTTTCATACTGCGCCAATCAATTACAACATAAACTTTAAAATACTTCTCTCTCTTACTTTTGTATAAATCTTTATTAGATTTTTCATAAAACACATGGCGATATCTGACATCTGACAATGTTTCCAGGTGTTCATGTTGAAAGGTTAAAGGAAGTTGTTTTATACAATGTATCTTGAGAACAATAATTTTAATCTAAGTCAGAACAACTTCTATGAATGAACCATAACTAATTCATTTTCACCCGCTTTTAAGAGAAATGGCTAAAACCCCCCCAAAAATGCAAAGAAATATATACAACCATAAAAACCTCAATCAAAAAACAAACACAAAACATGACCACTGCTAGATTTACAGTGAGATAAATGTAATTCAATAGATGAGGAACTGTTGAGCCGCATTTAATAATAACGGTGCATTTTGTAATAAATGTCCGAAGTGTAATAACTTTTTCATTTTGTTTTATCATAAACTGCCGCATTTTGTAATACATTTTGCTGGATTATGTAATAATTTATTCCATTTTACAACAGCAAGGTGCTTTGGTGGTGTGGTATTAAAACTCAAGGACCTGTTTGGGAAACATTTCAAATAGTTTATGTCTTAGCTGGTAATTAGACATATTAGACATGGACAATTTGAAATTATGGATATATTTTGGAAATAGAAATGTTGTTGTTTGTTTTCGCCTTTTGAGGCAATTTCATATTTGTTTAAAATTAATTTTAGTGGATAAATGATCTGGTCACAGCAGTTCTGTAAACAAGTAGAAGACACTTATTCTGCCTAAAATGCATGCCCAAATTAAAGTAAGATACAATTAACAAACAAATAAACAATACTTAAAATTGTTATTACGTAATGCACCATGTTATTACATTTTCTAGAGGATAAAAAAGGTGCAAGTGCATTTTGTAATAATCTTCTCAAAATTTAATAACTTATTACATAATGCGGCAACATTTATTACACAATGCATTAGGGCAGTTCATTACAAAATGAAATGGAAAAGTTATTACAATTTGGACGTTTATTCCAAAATGCACCGTTGTTACAAAATGCGGCTCAACAGGAACATAAGAGACAAACAAACAAAAACAAATATGTAGCTACTTCTGTCTTTACTTCTCACGTTTAACCTAAAATAAAATCCTTATGCATATTTCACAGTTCCAGAAATCCTACAGCTACTCCTTACACACATTTACTGCTGTTGTTCATGACAAATATTCTAGTGTTATGCAATATTTGTTCACACAATTCAGTGATGCAATTATTTATATTGTGATTTGATTTGTTTAAAAAAAAGCTGAAAAATAAACTGTGCAAGAAATTATGCAGTGTCGGTAATATACAAAATACAATGATGTACAGACAACAGATGCACTATACTTTGTGTTGATAGGGATTTAGTGATGAATAACACCTGTCCACATATTTCTTTACAGTAAATGTGACCCTCCAGCACAAAACCACTGGTTCAGTCTCACAGCAGTATTTCTAGCGATAGCCTCAAATACGTTATATGGGTCAAAATTATGCATGAAATCCAAGGAAAATGTCTCCTGAACACTTCTAACTATGAATTTTTGTGAAATTCCTACTGTAACTGTTTCAAATCATGCCTTTTAGGATGGACAACAACAGACTGACAGTAATTAAGTCTAAAACAAAGAAAAATCGTCTCAAAACACGGCTTTTCTTCGTGCTCACGTTAGGTATTTCCCCATCGTTAGAAAGATCGGGATTCCCTCTAGAAAACCCTTAAATAGAAATCTATCTAATGATATATTTGAACCAATGGAAGGCCTCAGAACAAAGCTTTCTCGAGTAAATAAAAGTCGCTCGGGCGATGTTGAAAAACGGCCTCTGATTGGTTGAATTAATGTCACGTAAGCATTTTTAATAAGCTTTTAGATAAATATAAAATTTGAATTCCTGAAATTTGACCCAAGTGACTGGTTTTGTGCTGAAGGGTCACATATAAGTAAAAAAAAAAAAGAGAGAAAAAAGAAAAGGAAAAGACAGGAACAAATGTAATAGAATTGACAAAATCACAACAACTGAAATACAAGTGTCTCTATACAGAAGCATTAGGTACTGTATGACAGCAATGCTGGGGTTTTTTTTAATCACACTTAATCTAACAAAGGACAATATAGGATATCTACGATGTAAGAAGACTATATATGCTTACAAAGATATTCCCAGATCTAAAAATTACTTGTATTCTCACAAAAATGGACAAACAGATCCATTTCATCAAGAAAGGTTTAAGTCAAGATGATGTAATCGCTACAAAGGCCTTTGAAGGTTCTCCAGCAGACACACATCTGATGCACGTCCTATTAACACAGAGAATAAATCTACCCAAACTATTGCAAATATTCAGCCACATGGAGCCAATTACTTTGAGAAACTTAGCAGAGATGGATGATGTGAGCAAGAAGAGGAAGGAAATACGTATATTACTGTGAGAATATAAAGTAGGGAAAAACATTTTCTCTCAAACTTCTCTCAAATATTATTTTAAATATTATTATTATTATTATTATTATTATTATTATTATTATTATTATTATTATATACTGTATTAAAGATTTTTAGATTTTTTTTGTGTGTGTTTAGATCAGACAGTGACAAAATGATTCCTCTGTTTCTTGTTAGCATGAAAAAAACAAACAAAACAAAACTACTGTAAATTCCTGACAGTGTCAACATGTTATGCCTTGGTAATGTTTCGTTATCTAATGAAACACACACCTTTAACGTCGATGGAACAGAGCACATGCAAAAGTGAGCATAACATTGACTTCAGAGTGATTCTAAATGTAATACATGAGATACATGGGGAGTCCAAAAAACTTATTACACATCACAAATTTAATCCAAGATATAAAAACGATGTTAATTTCTCTAATGGTCGATAAGCTGAATCCAGAGCAGTTTTTCTTAGGTACACCTTCTTATGGGACAGACTGCTTTATTATTTCATTACTAACCTTATTAATACCTGTGAGGAACACTGGCTTTAAATAGGCTGAAGAGTTTAAATTAAAAACTGTAATTCATATACGTGCGCTGGGACTTGTGTTCTATTGCATTAACCAAACTTTAACAATGTGTGCAGTGTATAAAAGAAGCAACAAGAAACACTGTGTTGATTGGTTAGATTATTGATCATTATTGCCAGGAACGCTGTGGGAGAAGGAGAATCCCCTGTGTACCATATCATCTTACAGGCTGATTAAAATAAGACTAAAGTGAAATTTTTCATTACTGTACAAGAGCCATTTATCACAACTCAGCACAATCTGGCTCGGCGCAGCAGTCTGTCATTGATGAGGTGTTGAGGTGAATTAATAATAGAGCTTCAAGCTGGTTCTGCTTTCATTCTTGGTTTGAGACAGATTAACTACCTCCTTAATCTAGATATTTGATAAAGATACACTAAGACTGATAATAATCTCATCTGACACATGGACAGAAAACAGGTTTATTTGGAGTCAATTCATCAAGGTATTTTAAGGAGGGGTTGTATGATATGACACTATACTATATAATGTGTGTGGAAAAGAAACATACAGTTGCAGAAATCAATTGTTAGACATAAATAGTCATCAAAAACAATCAAGTACTAACCCCTGTGTGTAGCATGTGACGAAAACAGACTGAAAAGAAAACATGGACTGGCTGAAAGCACAGTTTTTTCAGTACAATGACATAGATATTGATATAAGAACTGAAGGGATTTTGTTTATTATCAAGAAAACATGGAAAATGGATAGATGATCAGCTTTGATATTAAACTCTTAGGAGCTATTTTTGTTGTTATCATTATATTTGCCCAAACAAATGCACCTCCAGTTATACCAGGAATTAAAATGAACAAGATAGTGAAGAAAATAAGCGTGATCTAATCATTTTTTCTGTGACTGTCAGTGTTGGGTAAGTTACTTCCCCAAAAAAGCAATTGTGTTACTGTGTTACTCCACTAGCAAAGTAATTAGTTACCAAGAAAAGTATTTTTACATTACTTTTTTTTTTTTTTTTGCTTAAAAATGTCAAAGAAACGATAAAACAGTTAAATCAGGTATCTATCCTTGTTCTGTGATATCACTCTGGATGTGATTTAAGATGTTTCCTCAATTCATGTATGTGGTACGCCTTGCGCCAGTGTAGAACGTTTGCTCAAAACGTAAACAAAACATAAAGCTAGAAGCAGCTAGCCTGGGACAGCCAGTTGTCACCATGAAACCCAAAAGTGTGGTGGATGAGTTGTGTTCTCCATCTGACAGGTCTACTTAACATGACATGACGGGTGGACGACGGCAAAAGGAGTTTATGCAGAACTAATTGTTTTAATGTTGTTTTTATTGTACAATCCTTCGTGACATTTTAAATGTATTTATTGTGTTGTCAGGGACTACAGATGGAAACTAGCTATTTAGCTATAATCTGGTACAGTGCATCTCTAGCTGTGTTTCCATTACGGTTTTTCGCAAAACAGTAGCGATATTCCTACAATTTGGACAAAGTATATTTGCGCTTTGAACGTGTTTCCATTGATGGTTGTTCTAGGGAGGAGCGTCGTAACCTTTGTGAAATATCGTCCCTTCGGAGCTTCAGAATGACCATCACCCTGATAGTATTAGCATGAATGAATCGGCTAATTCTCTGGTCAGTAAAAGTCCTTGCTGAACTCTTTAAAAGCACCAACATGTCAAACAAACCACCTGGTTAACATTATAAGGGTCTGTACATGTGCTCCCTACATTGTCAGGTCGAAATATTAAGTGTAAATATGCTCAGCGCTTAACAACAACACCATATTATAAATGTATGTAGTGCTTTTTACACAGTTCTTGCACTTTACAGAACAGAGAATATATTTCTCTGTAAAAAAAAAATGTAAATATTCAAAAACTAACAGATAATAAAATGAAACCTTCACTCTGCCTCGTGTAGCAATCACCATGATCACCACTCCAGGAGCGTGTTCAGGACTGCCTTAGTTATCGCATCCCACCAGCCAATAGTTGTCATGGTTACAGTGACTGCGGCTGCCATTTTCACTACAAGAGAAGTGATCATGTGACCATGTACGTCACATCCTGTGACATATAATTGCGGAAAAAGTGTTTCCATTTCCAGTTTTGCGATATATTTAGAATATCAAAACATCTAAAAAACGACCTCATGAAAGTGTGAAAAATTTATATCGATATTTGAGTGTTTTGTTTTTTTTTTTCAAAATTCAGGTGTTTCCATTACCAGTTTTTTTATAGCGATATTTACATTTTGCGATAATGGAAACGCAGCTTCTGTCTCTGTGAACTTAATGTTCTCTGTACATTGTCCCTTAAATAAAAGTAATAATAATAATAGTTCATGAGTGTATTGTATATTTCTTCACCTGTGCTACGTAGGACAGATCTGACACCAGGGAGAAGCTGTCGACCTCTCCTCGGCCGATGTACGTCTGCAGGAGGATGTTGACTTTGCCGTAGCTGTTCTCCACTCCGCCTGCGGCCGGCAGCTCACAGTTACACATAAGCTGCTCCAGTTCCTCCATCTCCTCCTCACGAACCTAAAAAACACACATGACCGACATTACCACGACAAGGTTTAGTGGTTTTTTTTTTTTTTTTTTTGCGCACTCGAATACAATAAAGACACGTCACTGACTTCTCACCTTAAGCTGGTCAAACTCTTCTGCTTTGGACACGATACTTAAAACGTCTGCTTCAGTTCGTTGGGAGTTGAAATGTTCATTGAAGGTCTTCGCAGAGAATGAGAACAGGAAAAGGAGGTCAGATACAGTGATACATACACACCAAACAGAAAAAAAGTTAAGTGAAACTAGTTTTTTTTGGTGGTAAGAACAAGGAAACGAGTTGAAATTTTTATTGAATTCTTCTGATATTTATCTCTTTCTTTCAACTGTTTTCTGCTATTTACTAGTTTTCTATTTTTGCTACTAATCCGTAGTTTCTCGATACATTATGAGTCAACTTGTCTTTCTCATGTTTGTAATCTTCAGCTGTGTGATACATGTGGCGAAAGCGGAACTTTTAAATAGTCTAACTGCTTCTAATTTGATCAACTTAATCATACTCTATAAATTGTATTACATAATCACATCCATTTATCCACCTAAGAGATTAACAAGTAAAGCGGAGCATTGAAGCTAGTGGTTTAATGTGAAAAATCTCAAGAAGATATAATTTGTGATTGTTTATTTTCATTGTATTGTGTCCTTTGCTATTTATTTATTTACAGATGCATACAGTACAGTACATAACCACATTGTAAAGGCAAACATCATTGTTTTACTGGAACAAACATTAAAACATCTGGTTGTGATGTTGCTTGATGGTGAAAAAAATGTCAAAATTAAAGGGTTATAAAATTTGCAATAGTTATAAATTGTGCATGTTGTTTTGCTGTAAGCCTTTAGGAATGTCTCTGAACACTGTCCATTGTTCCTTTGTTAATCTTTTTTTTTTCTGACACTAACACAAATAGTATGTTTTTTCACCAAGAGGACGTTTTCTATAAAGCTGTGACCAGTGTCACTGGTGTCTCATTGGTAGGACTCAGCATATGTACATTTAACATTTATTTACATCTGTCAATAATAAGATAACTTACTTATTTTGTTTAAATAATGTCATTATATCTGATATGCCCTTTGTTCAGGTTATTAAAGGGCCATTAAACAATAACATTAACCTTGTGATATTATTGTGTTTTCCTTTTCTTGTTACATTTACGTGTACTGTGAGATGTTGCCTGTTCATATAGTTTAACCCTTTAACTCCTGAGACTTAAGCAATTCCACAGTAAAAAAAGATAAGATAAAATAAGCAACAAAATCTGCCAAAGTGATCAGTAAAATGAATATTAAACTAACAAAATAATATGTAACATGAACAAAGTAACACAATTGAAGAAAAATAATGAAATAAATAAACAAAACGTAGAAAAAATAAGCAACATCAACAGACACTAATATATATTCACAAAATAACAATTAACATGAAAAAATGCCAAAAAAAAAAAAGATTTAAAAAAACAAAAAACAAAATGAAGTTAAAAAAAGGAATAAATGACTTGTGTTGTAATTCAGTTCCAGTATTTTTAGTTTGGGCTTTTTCTTTTTCCAAAACAGTTGCTTTTGGACACCTGTACATCAGTTCCATTATCAGTAAAATAACAAAAAAAAACCTTGAGTTATTCAGAATTTTTAAACTAAACCATCCACTCAGAATACATCAGCACTGACACATCAGGGGTCAAAGGGTTAATGCCACCTGTATGAAACTGTCATGTATTATCACTTTTTCCACATTTAAAGGTTTAATTCCTGCTCATAAGGCTTTGGATGTTCAAATAATCAGTTATGTCTTTTTGTCTGAGTACTTTCTGTTTACAAACATTATTTCTGTCTTCACTGCAAACAAATGAAATGACGAACAATTAAATAATACACCTTCTTAATGAGGTGTATGTGTATCGTTAATCTGCAAGTCACACACTAATAACAATTAATCACCAACTACAGCTTCAAGCGTATAACGCCATTCTTTATATTTTGTTTAATCAAATCCTAATGTATTTCTTATTTATTTCATTGAAATTTTATAATATATGTATAATCAGTTCATCTTGTACTTTTGTAATTTTATAATTTTGTGCAATCAAATCTTAATGTATTTCTTATTATTCTTATATCAAAATTGTATTTGAATTTGTAATCAATGTGAAGCACTTTGGGCTACAGTTTTTGTAAGAAAGGTGCAATATAAATAACGTTTATTATTATTATTGTTATTATTATTATTACATAACAAGACTTTGTTCTGTCCAAGTTTCCTATAACACTGCATTATACTAAAGTACATACTGTATTCTAGTCTGTGGACAGTTTTAATGGGATTCATTTGATAATGGCAACATTTTTAGTAGAACCTTCCACTGTAAATTAATATATATATATATATATATTTTTAGATATTTTAAAATGTTTTTATTTGGTTTTTGTTGTCATTTCCGTCTTGTCACAACTTTTACAGTTTTTCATGCCTTGTTGCATCTTTTACATTTTCATATGTTCCTTTTCCTCCTGTTTGTCTTTAATGTCGTAGTTTATTCTATGTCATTCTCGCCTTGTTACATATCTTATCCCTCCTCTGCATTTCTCTTACTGACAAAAATACATAATATAAACAAAATATATATAAAATATGGTAGGAAGCTGTTCATTTGTTTTCTTTTTCTTTATTAAACTTGATTGTGTTTTTGTAAAACCCTGTGAGATGACTTTGTTGTGATTTGTGGATTTATAAATAAAATTGAATTGAATTGAATTATTATAAAGTGTCCATAAATAAAAATGTGCAAGTGCTGCAAAAATAGTCCGCCTGCAATAATGCAGGAGGTTCCATTTTAAAACATATGGTCAAGATGGACATTGAAATGAGTGATGTAAATGACATTCCTTAAATTGTTATAATTGTATTGTAAAATTGTTAAATGAGGGGTAGGATTTTTATAACTTCTCTGAACTTTAACCTATTCCTTTTGAGTGGTGACTCTTTATTTTGTCCTATATTTTATTTCTTTTTCTTTTTTTTTTTTTTAAGATGAACTGCTCAAATAAAAATAACTGAACTGAACACAGTACAACCCAAGTGTTCAACAGAACACTCATTAGGGAAGGCAACCCTATAGTATGGTATCAGATGTAGAAGTGAGTATACCTCTATTGTGTTGTATCTAATGTAGAAGTGGCTGGCGGTTCTTCCCAGGTCAGTGGAGGCGAAGTAACCTGTTCGCTCCTCAAAACGGATCATCCTGGCTTTATCCAGCTTCCTACCCGACTCCAACACCAGCTCCTTCCTGTACATCTCCAAGCCAGGATCCATCTGAAATACATCAAATATTTTATTTGGCTGAGGCACTTACATTCAAGTCAGAAATTACACATTATTCCAGGAACTATAAACAGTCTGTGACACTTCTGTGCTCGTTACCATTCAATTTATTACAGGCAGAGTGATTATTCTGTCGGAAGATTAACACATTATTACTATGAGCAGAACTTGGCTCTGATAGTGGCTAAGTGGGTGGCAGTTTTCTAACACTGTTGGAAACTATTGTTAATACATTGGCCTTTTAAATCCATTATCAGTTCGTCTTCTACTTTCTGCATGAAGATAACTATAATAAATGTGTGAGCGGTGCAACTCTGAATGTTAAAACCTTTCAGTCTTTTCAAACAGCAGATGGAAACTATTAAGAACAATCAGCTGAAAAGTGGATAGTCAGTTATAGACGAGTAAGGAGTGAGAAGGAACAGATGCTCCTGAACTATTATATTAAAGTATGTACACTCCAAAACTGAAAATGTGAGGAAAAGGGATTGAATGAGAGAACACTTTAGATGGTCCACCTGGTATGCCTTGTGGTTGATGCCATAAGCCAGTGGGTTGGCCCTCATGCGGACATAGAGGTACGTATAACTGAGCCATTTGACAGCCTCCTCCACGTTGGTAACTGTCCCCAGAGCGATCTGAACACAAGCACAAAGAGACAACACATATAGACACAACCACTGACATCACTGGTCTCTGTCACCATCTAGTGGACACATTAGGGAGGTGCAGTCAAATATGTGCACTGTCACTATGCCATCTGGCCATCAAAATTATTACAAAAAATATAGAATAGAAGTACTTTATTGATCCCACAATTGGGAAATTGCTTTGTGACAACAGCAAGCATTCATAGAGCAAAATAAAATAAATAAAAACTGCATTTTTTTTACTTACTTATGTAAAACGCTTTGGGTGCCTTGAAAAGCGCTATATAAATGTACTACATTATTTAATATTATTATTCAACATATAAGTAAAACAGGAAAACAGTGAGGTGCAAAAAAGGTAAGGTGCAATGTCATATTAAAGTGTCAATACAGAAAAACTGAGTAGTTCAAAGTAGAAAAAAAAATTAATTACCGTATTCTTTGCTATTTACAGAAAGTGCAGAGTGAAAAACAGAAATGTGTGGAAGGAGCAAAGCATTTGTGGTTTCTGGTCATTATGTCATTAAGTAAAACGACGGGAGTTTTGTTTCATAACCCTGTTTGGCAATAAGTTGTTTGGTTACATAATTATTTTATTGTTTTTTTTCTAAGAAACAGAAATACAAAACAACAGTGGCAGTTTTATACGTGCTTCTGTAGTAATAATAATTTTTTTAAAAATTCAAAGTTTGGACAAATGAAAAGAGAAAAAAGGAGAAAAAAAGAGGAAAGAAAAACAAAAAATGGAGAAAAAGGAAAAAAAGATGGAAAAACAAAAAATCATTTTAAACAGAAAACGTGTAAAAAGAGAAAAAGGGAAAACAGGAAAAAAGTTGAGAAAAAAGGGAAAAAATTGAAGGTGGATGTTTGGTCATATTTATTCATTTAATTGTTAATTAAAAAAAAAAAAAGGTTGAAAGTTTGGTTTTCTGGTGTAGATTATGTCTCCATAGCTGCGTGACATCTGTTGTTATTGGTGAAACTTCCTGAAACGTTCCGTTCGACAGCAGAGTTGTAATAGTCTGTTGGAGAATGTGCTCCGCTGTAATATATCTAGCTCTTCTGTATGTTTTTATTTTCTATTTGATGTCGATGTGTGTGTTTGTGTGACAATTCTATGTACAATTTTCCCGTCTGGGACAAATAAAGTGTAACTACAGTAAAATAGTGAACCCTGCTACATAAAGGAAGTGAACACAAAGCAGAGATTCAGTAATGTGCAAAACTACTACTAATACGGTGAAAATACTAAAACTAACGCAATGCAGACAAGACAAGTACTTCAATGTTTGTTTTTCAAACAAGAATCATTTATCAAGAAAAAAAAAGATGCTATTTGTTTTTGTGATTATGTTAACTAACTGGCTACTCTGCTCAAGTCTTAATGAATGTATGGCACTCCATGCATTTATTTAAGTTATTTGATACTTAGATGTGTCTATGGATTTATCTTTATTTCATTTGTATGCTAACAGAAGACAGATACACACTATATAATGTAAACTCGTCTGTGCAAAGGTGTAGCACTATTTGTTTAAATACCCGAGAAGACCTTTAAGTTAACTCACAGTTAAACTATAATATTTTAAAGTATAGGTAACCACTGTCGATTTTTTATTTACACGTGACATGATGGAGCCATAGGTGTTGACCCATCTGACGTGTGAAGGTGAGACGATGTGAATGCAAAAAAAACGCCAGATTCTATCTTGTCTGAATCCTGAGATATTACCACTGATGTGTTTTAGCTGTTGTGTGACCTTTGACCTTCATTGTTCAAAATGTAATGGGTTCTTCCTTGGCCCATTATCTATCATTCCTGAAAGTTTCATCAAAATCTGTTGAGAACTTGTTCCTGCTGACAAACAGACAAACTCAAATGTAATACCTCTTTGGTGGAGGTAATGTGAAGAGGACGTAGAATGAAGCATTATACACCTGATGTTCTCCCTCACATTTTTTTCAGACAACCTTATTCATGTGTTAACTGTGTTCCAGCACAATCTTTTCTCTGGGGACCATGGTCACTATTGGGACCAAAAACACCTACACTATTTTGCAAGGGATAATACATGGAATACGAGTTACTATCAGAAAAATATTCCCCGAAAAATAAAAATAATTTTGTTTTTTGGTTTTATTTTATTTTATTTTATTCAGGGACAGTGTACAATTTTACATTGACCACAAAGGAAAGATGCATTGTACCAGGTTATAGCAAAAATGCAAATTTCCACCTGTAGTCCCATGACAGGTTGATGTTACAGTCTTAATCCTGATTTTAACATGTAGATGGACAACAGATAAACCATGATTTACATTATCACAAGTTACATAATTACATATTAAATTAAATTAATAGAAGAAATACATATAAACTTTCCCACCCCTATAAATCCAATAAATACACGTTTACTTATTTAAATTTAGACGTGACTACAAACTTGATTTTCTAACAGCCACTTCTTAGTTAACTGTGCACATTTTTTGTACGTAGTACATGATAAAATCTCTGTTGGTAGTGAGTTCCACTTAGCTATAGAAGTTACAGAGAAAGCTGTTTGAGCAAAAGCAATTCTACACTTTGGAATGCTGCATTCTCCCCTCGACGTAGATCGAGTTGTTCGAGTTATTTTGTCAGCACACAAGGCTACGAACTTGCAGCGATACTATGGATAATTTTAAAGAGCAGGCAAAGTCAACCAAGATTTACAGAAGTTTCTGTGTCTCCCTGACGCAGTAGAAGTTTAAGTGTACACTAGAAATAGACTTTGCATCAGACTCCTGGCTGAACACAGAGGCTGGTGGAAACTGACCTCAGCGTTGAGGTTGTCGGCCAGACTGTCCAAGAACTGGCTCTCGATGGGATTCTGCTGTGTGAGCAGGGTCAGGTAATGGCTCAGCTTGTCGTGGGTAGTGATGATGGTGCCCTCTCCGTACTTGTCAAACTGGGGTCGACCGGCACGTCCGAAGATCTGCATGACATCCAGGATGCCCAGATCCACCAGGGCACCACGCTTAGCATCGTAGATCTGAGTACCCTGTTAATACATAAGAGGAAGAGCTGGGAAGTTTACAAGTTGAAAAATGTCTGTGATGATCTAATTATGTCAATGTTGCTTGGCAGTGTCTGCTGAAAGAAAAGCCACAGACAGGTTGCATAAAGCCACCAGAAAAAGACTAAAAAAGATGGAGTTGATTAATATTAATGGATTGTGTGGGATGTTTCCACCACCGATCTTTGCGGCTAATAATATGAACCTCTTCACTTTCCAAAAAGGGAAATTATCTGTCACAGAAACTAACATTTAACACAAGCTTCTGAAGTTGTAATATTTTTTGTTTCACAATAAGCCTGGTGAAACTTTCTAAAGGGAAGGAAATGTGTAGAGCAGTAGTTCCCTTACAAATACATCTAACAAATGTCTGTAAATTTGTGAAATACTTCTATGACCTGCCCGTGAACACTTGCTGAAAAAGATCTGTAACATTATAGGACTTTAAAGTGGCTATATCAGATTTTACACTGCAGGTTCTGTGGAATAGTCAGCAACATACTTATTCAGTCTACAGTAATAAAGTCAAACTCATTTTAATTCAGGGGTAACATACAGTTTAGGGATGGGGTCTCAAACATGCGGCCCGGGGGCCAAATGCGGCCCGCTGACAGTTCCAATGCGGCCCGAGGGATGAAGAGTATAATAACCTATTAAATGATTCCATGTTTTCTTCTCAGCTTTTTCTTTGCCTATAAATGATGACAAGTTCCAATTTGTCTCATTGTTTGACTGCAGAAAAATATAAAATTATGAAAATATTTACATTTACAAACTATCCCGTAACAATAAAATGTGAATAACCTGAAATATCTAAAGAAAATCAGCCACAATTTGAACCATTTTCTGCTTCTGTTACTAAACGTTTAGTGTCTTTGTAGAACTGATCCATAAAAAAAACAACAACACATAGACTAATGATAAGTCGAGGCAGAATATTGTTAAAATTGCCCTTATTTTCCTTTTTTTAATATTTGGATAATTTATAAAAGTATTTTCTTAATGTATTCGGTGTTTTTTTGCACTAAAACGCTGACAAAAATGTGTAGTTGTCAATATTTACAGGTTATTATATTTTCTTTTTCCTGGTCTGGCCCATTGGACATCAAATCAGGATGAATGTGACCCCTGAAGAAAATGAGTTTGAGACCCCTGGTTTAGGGGTAACATACAATTTGATCTCAAACAGGATGGACCAGTGAAAACATCCTATAAATAATGACATCATCAGTGTTTTTTCCTTGTTTTAGTGCAAAAAAAATCATGAAAATGTTTAAACCCTGATATATTTTGTTGCTATTTTAATAGTGCTATGCTGCTTAAAAATTTGAAAATGGTCAGGATCTACAATTAATCAATAATTTTTTATTAATACAGTGTGAAATCATGACAAAAGTTATCTCATATAGGGATAGTAATGTTACAATTTTGTAGTTTGTAGTTGTCAATGTTGATAGTTTATTATGTATTATGTGAAAAATCAGTTTGTCACTGTTGACCGTCAGTATTGTCAGTGTAAATTTTTAAACTTTCGCAATTCCAATTTCCAATGGGCCAGAAAAGAACCTTTAGTGAGTCTCGGTTTTTTTTGACACATGGGCCCACAATAAATCAAGAATATTTTCTATAACATTTCATGCTTGTTTGGTATTCCAAATCATCCAGAAAAGGGACAGAAAACAGAGCGAGTCTGACCTTAATGATAACTGCATGGGCTGGCAGATTCACCCCCCAGGCTAGTGTCGCAGTACAGACCAGCACCTTGAGGTGACCTTTGGAAAACATGGTCTCCATCATGTTGCGGTCAGAGCGCAGCATGCCAGCATGGTGGATCCCAAAACCTTCAGGAAACATCTCCTTCATCTGTTTGTTTCTGGAGCGTTGGATCTGAAAGAAGAGTCGGAAACACGACTGACGTTACGGGAGGGTAAGCAAAAGGTGACGGGTTATGTTGTTTGACAGCAGAGAAAGCGGAGGAAGTGACAAACAATTGAATCTGGGTTATTATGGTTCCTCCCAAAGTCACAGTGACAGATCTGCAACAGCTTAGACTAACGCACATTGTAATAAAAGAAGACAACAACAAATGGGCTAAAAAAAAATGACAGCTCAATCAGCAGTCCTGACACCAGCCTCACAAAGCACCGCCTATCACTGGGCTACTGAGGTGGACTGCAATAATCTGTGGAGCTGGTCTGGGGCTGAGCTGACTCACTGTGAGTGTGTGTGTGTGTGTGTGTGTGCACAATCAACATCACAAACACACACACACAAAGTCAGATTGAGATGTGTGCTGGTGACTGACAGCAGGGCCGTGACCTGGCCGGGCTGGAGGGGAGTCCTCATCACAGGGCTTTATCTCTCTCTCTGAGCATCTAAATGGAGGTCAGCGCCCAGCAGGCCTCTGCACCGCAAAGAGAAAGCCCATTACTGCCAGCAGCTGTTTGCCCCCCTCCACACACGCACACAGCCCGACTGTCTGTGTTACAGTCAACATCTGGATTTGTATGCAAAGCTCGTGGAACCAAGGTGGAGGAGTGAGGAGAAAGATGGAGACTGTTGCAACCAGCTGTCAAACAAGTGTAATGAGAAGACGTATGGATTTATTTATCAAGAGAAACAGGTTTGTATATGTATGTCTAAGTCAAGGTGATCCTTTTTAAGAAATTACTTGTATTACAGAGACTGTACTAAGCATATTCATGAATAAAAAATGACACATTTCTCTCTTGGAAACGTTTCATATGTTCAACTCTTGTCGTAATATTCACGTTTGTAAGGAGTTATGGGAAGGAACTACAGTTTTAGTGTTTGATGATGATCTGTCTGTTAATATTGGGATGCCATTTTTGAGACATTATAATACAAATATACTACTTCCTGCAGTGCTGCGATATCCAAATAATGCTTTAGAGAATGCAATAACATAATCTGTTCCAACAATTTTTACTTCTCTACAGAAAAGAGGGTTTGCAAATCATTAACAAGAAAGCCTAATCTAAACAACTATCTCATTTATAGAGTTAGAATTACTTCAGGAAATGAGGAAAAGTTCATCTGCAGTTTTACCTAACCTCAATCTAACCTTTATTTCACAATTCTTTAACTTAAGAGATACCTGAATAAGTAAATAACTACATTGCTGTGGTGTTTTAGCAGACGTTGAGGACTTTTTTCTGCCTGCTTTGCCTCTTTTTTAACAATGTTATGATGACTTCACTGTCACACTTGAGGACTGCAATGCAATAAATAACTAGGAACATAATGGACAGCGGACAGTTCACATTACATCCTCTTCATCTCCACAAGTACCATTAGTCCTGCCAATGTGTAAGCCAGTCTTGAGTCATTATTTATTCTCAAAATTAGTCTCCACTGTGTTGTTTTCCCTCTTGATCCATTAGACATTTCTATCTTGTACATACAGTACAAATTCAGATTCTTTTGCAGCCTCTAGTTCATTCACCGTAAATCATTATTGTGGGTACATGTTTGTCATGCCTCCATTTGCGGTCCGATGCTAACACGATGATTTATTCAGCTGACAGTCTCATAGAAATGATGCAACACAACAAAAAGCATTCATATTGTGGTACCTGAAGCCATTTAGATCAGAAAGTCAGGGGCTGGTGGGAGTTCTCAGGTTGCGCTATTGAGATCCATGTGAGCTGGGAAGGTGGATAATTGAAATGCTACAGCTGAGGCTTTTCTTTGAGGTGTCAGAGTGTGTTACAGCCATGCTTCCAGCCTCTAATCTAAGGTGAGTTAGCGCTGATGTCTGCTGTGCCATGGCAGTATTTGAGATGGCAGTGACCTAAGCTCCTGATCAGGTCCCATTAGGGCCTGCCGCTCTCTGCTGAACCCACTGCAGAGCTCACACTGTCCACAGACAGCCAACTGCCAGCTCCACTCACCGTCTATCATGGTTGTAAGAGCGTAGAGAACATCAGCTAACACCAGAGCTCAAATCACTGATTCAAAAGGCTGTCAAGACCTTTGCAGAGGACCACAGAATAGAGCCAGGTGTAACTAACAGGTTTTACATTTTAGACTATTTAATTTCAGGACTCAGAAATCCCTGAACCATTCAGAAACTGTGTGCAGGTCACAGACAGGAAGTGCAGAAGTACTGGTTTTTATGTACAGGGCATCACAACTTCAAAGCTGAGATATAAATGCAAGTGTAAAACCATGCTAAAACTGTGACAATTGTGACCTGCACTGCATATCACTGTCACACCACATTGTTGGTTGTCAGGGCAAAAATACATATCCAGTTACCGAGTGGAGATTCTCAGTTTTTCAGGTCATCTACGTATTCTTAACAGCTCTGGCTCACTGATGGGGTGCTACAAGTATTTATTATTTATTTTTTATTAAAAGAGTACCTGGAACTTAAAAGTTAAAAAGCCTCTAGGAGGTCAAACATCTTCAAGGATTTCAATAAGACCACGCCTCATATTGATGTTTTATTGCTTAATGGATATTAAAACTACAGGCAGCTCTGTCTTAGGTTGTAGAGAGGATTGTCCAAAAACTGAAGGGTTAGTGGTTTGAATCCCTATTCCTAGTAGGGATGGGAATCTTACTTTGAGGCTGATATGATACGCATCTCAATACAGCATTTACGATCCCATATATTAAAGATACATAAGCAGTACCTCACGATGCAAAACGATTAACTCCCAAATCACAATACAGAATGATTAAGCCCATAAAAAACATGCAATGCAGTTCAATGAGCTGGATTATTTATTTATCAAATAATTCCATGAAAGTATCTGTAGTTCAGTTTCAGTACATGTGCTTCTCATAGCCAGTGAAAACTTTGTCATTAGTCATTTCTCTACATATTTGCAACTCAACTTCTTGCTCAGAAAAAAAAAATTAAAACACAAAAAATAACATCTTGGTCAAAATCAGTTTATCCATCAGTTTTGTCATGTATGTGTAATTTAGATAAAAACAGAAAAAAAAGGACAAGCACACCTGCACAAGTAGCAAATTTTATCATTATAAAACATTTAGTAACTGATGCATCACGGTACAATTTAAAACTTTTCATTCACTCACAGCAGCACTTGCATCATACACACGCATGTCAGCGTATTGATACGTATCAGATAATCTTCTCTTCCCTAATTCCTAGGGATGTGCTGTTGTGTCATGCCTCAAGCACTGCTACTCACACTGGTGTATAAATGTTTGCTGGAGATCAGAGGGGCCGGAGGCGCCTTTATCCAACTGCCCCTGGCTGTTACATACTGTAATTTAAATCTTAATAAAGATATAGAAATCTAATCCATTATTATTATTGAAACTACCCCTTTCTTGGAAATGTTAACTCTACAGCTGTTAACTTTTAAGTATTTACAGAGAGGAAATAGAAAAATTAATGAGGACTTAAGAAAAGGAAGATGACATCTAGTAGCAGGTTAGGAAGAAATTACTAAGCCCTATAAAAATCATCATCGTCGTCATCATCATCATCATCATCATCATCATCATCTTTATTTACAGACTCAGGTGGTGCTTGGCACAACAAACTGCACCCCCCTTGCAAACATTTTACCTGATTTAACCTACAATACGTATCTCTTATCATTGCAAAAACACATTTTTGGTGACTGTGACCTTGACCTTTGACCTACAGTTACCAAAATTTAATGGGATCTATTCTGGACAATGAAAATTAGTCCAGCAGTTTCGCGCAAAGTGAACTGAACCAAAAACAATACCCCTTTCCCCTTTTTTTGGGGGGGGGGGGGGCAACAAAGAAACAACCAATAAATAAAATAAATTTAAATATGCAGGTTAAAAGCATAGACAAAACATCACCGATATTATAAAAGACAACTGTACCAGTGTCACCAGAAGAATGATTGGTATCTTACTGAACTATTTGTCAAAAGCATAATAACTAAATACTAACAATTGTTGCATTGCAAAATAACTGATTTGCACTAGACCACTGAGGTATTTTAAACAGTATTCTCAAGGAGTAATTCTATACAATGTTTTAAGACGACTGATTTTTAACATAGACAAACAAATCCACACTATATCTGAGCTCTGTTAACTTTGCTGAAAGAACAATGCAGACATTATCCACAAAAGAATTCAAAGCATTTTCTTGTATAATATTTCTAAACGCATACTGTATGAGACAGTATACAGAGACGAAAAAAAAACTGTCCCCACATGACTTTATAGGTGGAAATAGTTGTAGCTTCACTTTTCTGAAACAATTAAAGCTGGACGGTGTTTCAATGGGACAAAGTCATGTGATCTGGTGAGCCCAGACTGACCTCATTCCAGAATGATGGTCTGTCAATGTGAGAAAAGAAGTGCATGAAGCGATTACCCATCAGAATCAGAATTCTTTATTTGTCACGTGTGGATGAGCATCCACAGTGAAATGGAAGCGACACTCCCTTAAGACTGTGCAAAGATGCAAAATAACTATACAAATATACAACTATACAAATATAACAATATACAAGATAAGAAACACTTGAATAAGAATTAGTAAAATATAAAGTAAGTAAAAATATAAATAAGAATATAGAGAAAGATATGAATAAAAATATAGCCTGGAGGTAATATAAATATGTACATAGATATGCATATGTTGGGGCAGTGTTATGTTGTTGGGTTGCTTTAGTTGGTCAGGTCTAGGTTCAGAAATGCTATGTGCTTATAAGATGATAGCGATGAATGTTAATACTGCACAAACTCTGAAATGAAGTCAACTTGAATGCACGCTGTAATGAAATCCTTACAGGTGATTTAACTAAATATGAGAGCGGGGCTGATTTTATTGCCCAATCTTTTTAGTCTAGTTACTTTGTTCGGCTTAAGCCAGGTGACTGGTTGTTGATTTCATTTATTGGCCCTTGACCATCGTAATGTTTGGTGCTCAGTAAGACTGTCTGTTAATGCTCAATAGAAAAGGGAGAGTGGGTGTATGAGCGGGCACTCTCACCCACTTTTCCATCACCATCACTTTTCCATCTGTGTCAGCCTCTTAATGTCACCTTTTATTTTAGCTCAATCTAAAACGATATGGACGAAGCCTACCGCAAATTGCCTTCAGGGATGAAAAACCTAGAAATTTAGTGGGTGATTGAGTAAGAAAACATTAAAATAAACTCGGCCACAGTTCAGATTTGTATGCATTGCCAGATCTATGGACAAAAATGATTTATCTTTTTAACTAAACATAAAATACTGCAATATATGACAAGGGGCAGCCAGGTTTTCAACTGTAATCATGGCTCCTACTAACAAAAGGAAGCCTGACATACTGTTGACTTTATATACTGTTTAACAACATAAACTTAGGTAAATACAAAGTTCAAGAATAGAATTAAATGCAAAAATAGCATAGTGGTTTTAACCAATACTGTATGCAGCTTCAAAATACAACTTGCATGAGTGTAAACTAGCATGTTTTACTTCCATTTTCAGACAACCACAATACTGTTTTTTTTAGGCAGCCACAGAGGTTAGGGCTCTGTGGCTGCCAACGATGATACACTACAAGCATGTATTATAACTTGAGTGGTTAAATACTGTCTTGGCTTAGCCTTTTTTAAAGAAATAGTCTGTTACCATAGCAGCATGAAAGTAACTTTTAAATGTATAAAATATTTTAAGTCATACCAAAAAAATAATAAAAAAAAAAAAGAAATGAACTAAAAAAAACATTGTTAAAATAAGCAAAAATATTAAAAGTGAGTCAAGCCAATCTAATTCACCATCTTTGAGGGATGGTTTACTTTGACCAGAACACATATATCTGCATGTATACCGGAACATTCTTTTTCATTACTCATGTAAACAGAATAGAAACAAACTAGTGTTGCTGCCCACGAGGTTCAGCGTAGGTCAGAAATTTACTTGCCTGCAATCAATCTTTATTTTCCCAGATAAAAATCATTTTCTCATTCAGTGTTTTGAAAATGTCATGTGTCTTTGAAAAAACAACCCAATTTTATCTTAATCTCTTAAACTTGTAGAAAACTGTGCAGTACATATTTGGAAGTTTGCCCAAATCTTTTTAGGCAATTCAAGTAAACACTGTTTTCGAGAGTACCTACAAGTTCCTGCTTGTGTTTCGGAGAACTCGTGGCCGTGAGGTGGTTGATTAGTTCTTCCATACCACTCAATAAATGCAACTGAGACACATTCAATAGCTCAACATGGCATTTTGTTGCAGACCTCACTGTCGAGCCATGACATGAACTGAAAACTGAAAATAATATGGCTGAGTGTAAAATAATACAACTTCCCTCAGGATGTGAGCCCCAGTTTCCTGCACCACAGTCCTCAGTAGAATCCATTCATCCACAATAATCTCCATCTGCACACTTTTTCACTCTTGTACTTCCTAAAGTTTTTTTTCCCAATGCGAACACCCCGAAGGCAAAATTCTCCCACTGCGTAGGTGCTCCTGTAGGTCATCATCAGAAAAGAGACGACAATGCTGTGTTTTACAACTTCTGCAGGTGGGAGGACTTGACATGTAGTTTCCCAACACTAGCTTAATTGTTCTATGTATACATGTTTTATATAGATATAGCATGACATACGGTGTACAGCGAACATATTTATTACATTATAGCTGTCGTCTTAAAGCCTGCGAGGCGGTCTTCGGGAAAGACAAATGAATAAAACGAAAAGGCTGGGCTGCTGACAGGAGTAAGAACAGAATGAAATGTACAGAGTGGGAGTGGGAGCTCGCGTGTAATGGACGGTGTTTGCTGATGTGTGGTTGTTTCTAGTTAAAACAGCGGTGGTATACGATACTAGTCCTTTGTTCTGAAACGTGGTAGGTGGCACAGCAGAACAGTTAACACACCAGTCAGCCGTTTTAATGTTGATGATGAGGCAATTAAAGAGGAAAATTGACTTGCTATGCGTTACCACAGTACGATAACATGCAAGGCCGCTCCCTGAGGCTATTAGACTGCGTATGAGCCGTAATGCCAGAATAGTGCGACTGGATGGAGAAGTGCTGTGAGTTTTCTCCACACCGTCCTACTACGCTACAAAAGGCCAGTTTCTATTTAAGGCAGCGGTGTGTGATGTGTCGGTTTGTCACTCCACTGTGTCATTCCTATTTCCACCAGCCTTTGAGTTGTGGCCCATTGTTGTTGATCAGTCTGCTGGGGAGCCGGTTTGGCGCGCTGACAGCTTGTCACAGACCTGACACAATGAAAGGACGTGCGGTGGACTACACTTGTAAAAATAGCAGGCAATGAAAGTAAACAGAGACATTAATGAGCCGGCTCTGGTGTTGCTGTGGAGTCACTCCCTGGAGGCTTTGCACTCACAAGCATCAGTGTGTCTGCACCGGTGCGTCTTGTCAAACAGAATGACATGAAAGTGGAGCACATCTGAAGACGGCAGAGATGGCGAGTTTAACGAGAAAAGATGTCCTCACAAGCAAACCCAGGATCTTAACATCAGCACTAATTCTGCTGTTTGTCACTTCTACAACAAACACATCTTTAATCCAGCATCCCACATATCACTACCATCTAAAGTGTAAGCTGGTGCTAAAGGTGGCTCCAAAATAACACAAGCTATTTTTCCTGTAAATTGATTCATGTAATAAACCCATGGGACCACAAGGTGTCTCTTAACCTCCACAGTAGAAGTGTCCCCCAGCCTTCTCTCTCTCTCCCTCTCTCTCTCTCTCTCTCCCTCGCTCTTCTTTTTTCTTTTCTCTGGAGCCAGCCACACCGTTTCATCTCTGAGCTGGATATTAAAAACTGAGAGAGACAGAGGGGGAGCAGAGGGGGTGAGGTGTGAGGAAGGTAGAAGCCGGATTGTCAGAGTTGGAGCAAATGAAAGTCAAACGGGCGCTCACATACAGTACTCTCTTGGGAGAGTTTTATGCAGAGGTTTCCAGTGCAGGGGTAGGACCAATACTATACTCTTTACACTCGCATAGTTATTTTGAGAATCTTTTACCTACGCGAAGAGCTCATAAATATTGGTAGCCATTACTTACTGGACCTGCTCATTTTTGATTACTTACTTCATGCTTAACTTGTGCTAATGTATGTCTATTGTTAGAAATGTTAAAGACTCACAATTGGTTCTTAAGCCAATAAATCATTAACATCTGAAAGATCAAGCGAGGAGCTACTACTTGTCATATTTTCTGTCTTTCGTCAACAAATCTGCTCCTGTCTCTACGCTAATTTACATTTTTGTCCTCTATACCACAACCCCGCATTGAGAAAGAATAATTAAAAGTAGATTAATTAACCACATCATTACACTGCGTGATATGTTCTCTCATTACAATGAAGACACTCGCGGTGGTTAATTTGGACTGCTGCAAGAAAACCTTCACTACAGCACCGACTGCAGATTAACAAGGTGAAAGGAGTCCTTGAGTTCTCAGTGTTTGAAGCGCATTTGCTGTTGAAGGTTTGCGATGAGGTTGAAAGATAAGGAAAGGTAATTTTGACAGAGCATAAGAGCTTTGATAACATATCCAATAGATTCAAAAGAAGAGGAGCACTTCGATAGCAACATTTGGTGTCCCTGTTGAATAAATGCAATTTGTAAACACAATTGTGGCCGGAACATCTCTATTAGTGAGAGATGGAAAAGATTACTACATATTTCTCAATGGCAAAGGGTAAAATCAGCTCTAATGGCTATGTTCACAAGATTTACAGACAGCTATTTACATATAAGTGACCAGGATATTAAGTTTTAAGGTAAACATAGAAGGGACATTGCAGGGACAGGGACATTGCACATCATGGTCTTTCAAGACAGATTAGTTTATAAATATAATAAAAACTCCCTCCAGTTGTTACAGTTGCCCCTCACTATAACGCAGTTAACCTTTCCATACATCACAGTTTTACAGATTATTTTATTTTGCATGCTTTTTTTTTTTTTAAACAACATATGAACGCACGTTGTGTTCTCCATCCTTATTGGCTAAGGGGATGTAGACCATTACCAATAAATCTTGTCCGTCCTGTACAGTACAGAATGCATTCAGCTTTGCTAAATTTACATACATATCTGATTGCTAGCAGTGTGACTTTGAAGTGCTGTATGTTTGACAGATTTCTCCCTGACAAAACCCACAATTTTGATGAAACATTCTGCACCAACTAAAGTGCCGGCAGTGAACGGTGCCCAAAAGACAAAGGAAGATGCTAACCATATCACAAAAAGCTTTTGATGTTTGATTTTATTCTATAATACTGTACTTATTTTATAAAAATCTATGAATGTTTGAACTTTGAGAGTGTTTAAACAAGAGAGAAATATGAGAAAATGTTAACACTTGTCTGAGGAGTATGTATAAAGTGTGTGGTGAGGGGTTTTACAGCCTTAAAAGATATAGAATTGTAAAAAAAAAAAAAATAAAGCTGACTACTTCAAGGATTTCTTCCATTGTTATTTTTAGAATGTAATCCCTACAATAAATGGCATACCACTGTATTAAAACATGACATGACAAAATGTTAATGAGTAAATTGTTGCAGTTCTGCGCTTCAATTGCCTCTCACTGAATCGCACAGTTTAGATGAAGCCACAAAATGAACTCAGATCAGGTTCAGCTCAGATCCCCCCCCCCCCGGGTGTACACCAAAATAATTGTCGACTATCCTCAAGCACAATGAATCAATCACTGCCAGCATTTTGAGCCTTATTCCTGATATAATCTAATGGTGTCCTATGTGACAAGGGTTTCTGAATAATCCACCACCACTAAAGTCCACGCAAAATGAAGTGTCTGTGTTTAAAAAAAAAAAAAAAAAAAAAAAAGAAGAATCTATTTTTCAAAGTGTTTTCTGTCTTGGACTCAACAGCACTTTATAATTATCAGCTAACCAAAAACTGTATTTAGCAAGAATTGATTCAAGTGGGTGCATTAAGATACCTAAGCTTGACTGACAGCCTCTTCAGCTCCCGTGATAGAGCCAATTAAATAACATTAGGAGACAGGCAAAATATAGTGGAATAACTTCTGACTTATAAAGCTGGATAAATAAACGCTAAATTATATGACTGACCTTAGGTTCTTTATTTCCCTGCATATGCATATTGGAGATTAAAAAACACCTATAAATATTAATGTGGGGCAATTTCCAGAGTGCAAATAAGCAGTGCATTATCTCTGTGTGGGCTTAGAGTGGATGCCCCTTCCTTCACCGGAGCAGGCCGGACCAACAAACACTCAAAGACGGACTAATGGAGTGGATAATACTCATTATGCCGGGACACAGGCAGAAGAGCTGGAGTGAATTAATGTACAGTTAGTGCATATACAACAAGATTAATTTATGAACACATACTGCAGGAGCCGGAGCACAATTGCTTTTAAAATACTGTTTCAAAGACTATCCAGGCCACAACGCACCATTTTTAGTCCCCCGACGTAATCTCTTGTCTCTATTTCCAGTTTTAGAAAGCATGAAAAGTGATCTGATTTGTATACATATCCCATTTAAATAGAGAGAAGATTAGAGGCGCATCAATCTTGGCTCAGCCCCAGGGAATGCAGAAAAAGGTTACTAAATTTATCACTCTGCCTTCTGTTGCAGGAGATTTAAATATGGGAGTTGGAGTCCGACTGACCGTCCTCTGAGGGAGAATATAGCTCCACCTCTGTGTACTCTCATAGCACAGAGACCATTAATTACACACACACACACACACACAATCACGGTTTGTTGGCAGGCCTGCACACATGCTATGGACAAGCAAACTCATGCTACACAGTGCTAAGCTAATGCTTGTTTCTGCAGCTCAGGAAACCCAACTGATTCAAGTTCTGTCACGAGCTCTGGCCTCTCATTTGTTTTAGCATCACACTGCCATTTCAATTCCCAGCTCGAGAAATGTGGACTCGGATGTAGTTGTGCGGAGTTGTAAAAATGGAGCGGGTGGCTGTAGTGTTAGAAATTCTGTCGCATAAGCAAACAAAAAAAAAAACATGTTGTAATTGCTAAGCCTTAGAAGTTATATCTTTAACTGTGTCGTCTTATCTCTTTGCTAGTTGCTAATGACTTCAGCTATGTTTATAATGAATGTTATTGTGTAGCTCCTAAATTGTATTCTGCCGGTATTGGTGACTCAGCCTGATGCATGTGTTGCTGCTTTGGTTTTGTTTTTCTCTCTCTCTCCAAGTTTGGTGTTCAAAATGTTTTGCAGTAAGGGTCATTCCAATTATTTAGTATTGTACTTTTATGACGACCAGCATGTTTGAGAGTCTGACCAAAGCTTATGTGGGAAGTTCATTTTTGGTGTTATTAAGGAAAAACACAGTCATAATCATTATTTTATTCATTCATTCATTCACTTGTTTTCCCCGTCTGCTAGCTGACACTATGACGATGGGGGTCAAGCCAATAAAGGTTGCCAGTTCTTCGTAGGGCTGAATCGATTACTCTAAATTGGCTCTTGGTGTGAATGTGAGAGAGAATGGCTGTTTGTTTCTATACATCAAGTATAATTCTCTGGAAGTATATTGTAACTGAAATGGTCTGGGCAGAAATTAGACTTCTGTACCTCCTCTTGGCTCCGTTTTCAGGCGTCCAGAAAATCAAGCTGAGACATTTTGGATCACAGTAGAAAGTGGATGATTGACAGCTCCGATGATCAATTGCCATCAAGAAATCATGCGCTGTTGCTTTACCGCACAGATGTTAGATCAGAGGTGTCAAACATAAGGCTATCGGGTCCAATCTGGCCCGTGGGATGAACTTGAAATGCAAAAATTACACAAGTCCATTATAAATAATTAAATAATTCTAAATAATTGAGGAAGTTAAAATCATTTGACATCAATTCAATCTAAAAATGGATCAGACCTAAAAAGGATGAAAAATGCTAATTTTCTTCTTGAATGAAAACAAGGGAATAAATAAAAAAGACTAGCCTGTTACAGAAAATTTGAAACTAAATGTTACTAAATGTTATGTGTATTTGTAAATTCACTGTTATCTTTAAGTTGTGGTGCACATGTATAAATAATAAGCTAACCCATAATATTGTTAATATTGCACTTATTTTTATGAAGACTTTTCATGTTGTTAATATTTGTTCAAGTACAGTTCATAGATGTAAACATTTTCATTATGGAATTTTACGATTTTTGCTCAAAAACATAGAGAAAACTTTGCAGTTGACATTATTTTATCCTATTATTTCTATTATTTGACTGGTCCAGCCCACTGTATACCATATTAGGCCAAATGTGGCCCCTGAACTAAGATGAGTTTGACACCTCTGTGTTAGATGTTTCTCAAAGTTGCAGGTCAGGCAACAGTGCTCCCTACTGATTAATACACCCATGAATGAAAAAGCCTAGTGAGGATAGGAAAGGTCTCACCTCAGTGGCTCTGTAGCACATCGATAAGCATGACAGTAGTATTCATAAAAACCTTTATTATAACATTTACAAGAGCAGGGATATAGCAGTATTGATCTGCTCTACTGCAACATGGAACAAACTTAGATTTATTTGAAATGTAGAACTTTTAAATCCATTTAAAAACATTAAATGTCATGTATCTATGCTTTAACTCCTATTTACGTCTTACTGCAATGTATGACTTACTATTAGTTAATTCTGCAGTGCTGTTCATGTCTGTAATCATTATAATAACTTACATTTATCTTACTCTCTTTTAGTGTGATTTCATATTTTGTGCTTTTATTATTGGCTGTATGGTCCATTTACCTCTGTGTAAGTACAATGAGTTGCCTTTGTGTGTGAAATGCATATATAATGTCAATAACTTTTGGATCTTGCCTAATAGCAGTACCTAATTATAATTAAATGCATTTTGCGAGTATTCAAGAGGCTGGTTCTTTATTCTTTGGCGTTTATAAAGGTTTCCAATAAGTTGCATTTTATTGTGGAATCTTTAATCACACTTAAGAGTTGTTGAAGATCCACGATAGCGTCCTTGAAAATTATCCAAAAGGAAGTCCTTGACAGGATCCTGGACACTGTAACAGTCCTCCACCATAGACTGGTGACATAACGTTATGTAAATGAAGCCTTGAGTGATCCTTCCTCGACTGTGAGAAACACCCACTGTGCTTTGTCATTAAAACAACATGGCAGCTCCATAACACAGTGCACTTCCATCAGTTTCAAACAGCGTTGTATCATCTAACTTTATGTCACAACAGTCTGCTCTTAGAACTGGAAGAGGAGGAGCATTCCAAAAGAAGTGTGTATTTTCATATCTGGGAATTTTCCACTAATTTCTTCCTACTGTAGCTTTAAGACCAGACTGGTCAGAAATAAAACAGCAGAGCCAGAGCTACAGTATACAGGCTTAGTCATTAGTAGAGAAAATGTCTGCTTCACTTTGGATCAGGTGAAAGTTGTTCAAACATCCATACTTGTTAAATTCTTGTACGTAAAACTTATAAATTTCTACATAATGAATCCATTATCAAATAATCCACTCCAATGCTTTCTTTAGTTTCTTTTCTCCCATCACTGCATCTCTGATATGTGCTAAATAAGCAGAACACAGACTGACAAAACAATGCTTAAAATTTAACTTCAAAATATAAATAAGCATGGAAATATAATTTATCATTATCACTTATGTTTGAAGGATGGGGGAATTTGTCAACCTTAGTAAAAAAAACAACAACAAAAAAAAAACAACAACATATGATGCATAGAAGAATACAGTCTGTTTGGAGTGCTACCTGGATGGTGCTCTATGGTGACAGGCTTAATTAAAAAGCGTAGTAGTATTTTTTTTTTATATGATCTGTCCATAAACTAAAGGCATGTTAAAAATGTGTAGCACATGAGTGCCTTGGAAATTTGCTGTTTTTGAAACATATGATACTTTTTTAAAACAAATGCGACGTACTACATAGAATAGTTAAAATGACTTTTTTTTAAAAGCAGATGTGGATTAGAATAGATTCTTTTCTCATTTCTGTGTGGTAATCAGAACTAAATACCATTGCCTTTGACGGGTTTACATACATGTGCTTCTTTTCTTAATGATGAGCACTGACGTCATCACCCTCTCGCACCTATCCCTAACTGCTTATCTCTACCACCATTTTATTCCTTTAGAAATGTAATTAATTGTAGATAACAGGCTTCCCGCTAACCTTCATATAAAAATAACATTTTCAAACTCAGTTTTAGTTGTTCAGAAGATATTAAACCTTGAAACTTCCAAGGGTCCACATATAGGCTGGAAGTAGTCACTCAAAAATGTTAAGCAAACCACACAAACCTGTCCCAAATGTCACATGACCTAATGTAGTTTGATATAAATATATTTGATATAAACCACTTTCAGATAAAATATCCACAGCAGGTACAATCACTCATTTGTTCAGAATACAAAGGTCAAACAGCAGATCTGAACCTTTATGTCTCATAATTATCCACAGAGGAACCATATTCCAACAAATGCAGTTATAGTCCAACAAAAACATCCAAAACAAATTTTTAAAAAATGTCCAAATGTAGTCCATATCTAGTCCAAAACACATCAAAACATCAATAAATATCCCCAAACATCCATGGCTATTGCATCATTTAATAGGACCTGCCTCCAATATTCCAGGTTTCATCTTAATATTTTCATTTATAACATAAGCAAACACCAATTGCATGTTATCAAAATGGTTCGAGAACAGCATTCAATTTACTTTATAAAGAAATTTAGGCGAAATTGAGTGGAAGTTTAAAGGGTTAAAAAGATAGTTTCAAGTCTTTTACCTGTTTCTCACACTGGCCGTAGTCTGCACTCTGGTCTGGCTGGAAAAAGCATATTTCTCCGTGGTTCTTGGCCATCTCTATCAGTCCCATACCCGTCCTCACTGTGGCGTTACGAGCGTGGACAAACACCATCACCTAAAAAAAACAAAGACAGTCATGATAATGTCCAAACCAGCTCTGATGTAAACCTCAACAGATTGCTGCATGTGTACGTAGTTGATTGTTGTGAAGCATGATATGTTTTGTCATTCCGCTGAAAATCCCTTTTCCACACTACTTTTGGAATCTGATGGGTCACCCCGAGTTACCAACACATGCTGCCTTTGAACGTGGTTTGTCACCTCCACTGGCTGCATACTGCATTCACAGAAAACAACTAGAGGAACGAGGGACCTAGAAAAAGCCCGCCCATCTGACGTTAGATGGACTTTAGCGTCACCCATGTGGGGTTAAGCCCGTCCCCGATTGCAGCGAATTTGAAGTAGCATTAGCATCTACAAGAGAAGACGGCGCCACAGTAGCTGCTGCACAACCTTGAAAAAAATGGAGGATCAAACTGGTTCATGTGCTCTCTGTGGAAAAAAAGCCTTGTTTTTTTCTCCCTGCACATTTTTAGAACAAACAACGGCACAAAACCTAGCTGGATGTTACTCTGGTAAAGATAAACACATACATAGAGGAGAAGGGAGGCTGTTCCAATCAGAGACGCCTTATCAACGCGTCATGGACATGTATGAGGAAGTACCGGTAAACTGTTGTTCGACCTCAAGTCATTTTTCTACCGTGAAAAAACAGCTGGAAACAAAACAATCCGAACGTTTTTTTTTTTAATAGAACCAACACACAATGTATTCAATAACAACTGAAAACACAACAATATTAATGAAATAACCATGGAATGACAATTTTAAGGCTTGTTTACAACACACAGACGATGAGTTACAATCATTTTTCATACACTATAAAATGTTTAAGCCTGACTGGTTTTAGGGCACACAGCATGCAACCTGTTAGATATACTGTGACCTTTACTCCGCCCTCCACACAAGCAGATGGGTACAAATTCTATAAATCCTAATGTAAAGCATCTCGCAGCAGAATTCTGACTTTCCAAAATGTCTACCAGATGTTCAGTCAGGCTGAAATCATGAGTTATAAATGCCATAACATATGACACACATACATCATTCTCTATTTCACCGGCCCATTCAGTCATCTCCACCTGCAATACTTCTGTTTTCCATATTTATTTGCCATTTTGGTCACGACTCAAGCTTCTTCTTTTTTTACACAAGGGGATTCATTAATAATTTTTTACTGGTTACAAAGTTTTGAAAATTCTACACCTGTGAAAACCAAACTAAAATGTATCAGGTAGAGTTTATGTAGTCATATGCTAGTGATGGCGGCTCATCTATTCAAACCTGCTCCTCTTCTAATAAGAGGTGCTTGTTATAAAAACCTTGAACATTTACTGGAAACATTTTATATTTAGATATTATTGGTGTAAACTGATATAATGGAACAGAAAAGCCATGGCTCAGTACTATGATAAAGATACTATGAAAATGAGCAATAATAACAATTATATCCAGCAATTATATCAAGCAGTATTATCCTAAATGCTAAGAGGATGTGCTATAACAGAGTGGATTGCTGTGCAGTGGAGTGGCAATATTCATATTATATTTAATAATTTTGGGTAAAATCATAGAACCCATAATGAGGGTCTATAAAGTCTAGCATGTTTATCTCTGAGCATGCTCTTTAGATTTTATACATTGTGATCATTTCAAATATGATTAATGACCACAAACAATTAGATAATATCTGACATATGTTGGATGCAACCTGGTGTTAAACATCAGAAAACTAACGACATGAATCTCAAAATATGTGAATAGAACAGTTAAAGACATCTTAAGTGCAAAACCATGTTACACTAGATTTAACTTTGGTTTATAGAAGCAGGTTTTTTTTTACTGTGACACATTTGTTTTAACTACTGTACATGCAGATTGAATTTTAATACAAATGCTGAAAAAACCATATGTGTGTTCATTAGAACTTTGCTGAACCCACAAACTTACTGTCCACCAAGGACTTTTCCACATCACAATATATATATATATATATATATATATATATATATATATATATATATATATATATATATATATATATATATATATATATATATATATATATATATATATATATATATATATATATATATATATCCGTCATCCAATCTGCATATGTACAATGCTAAATACTTAAACAAACTGCCTGAAATGACAGAGTCATACTGTGTAGACGGGTTAATGGTGTTCAAATTTTCAAATCAGATTAATCTTGATGGTGGATTAATCTACTAATGTGTTAATTTTGATCACCCCTCGTTTTTCCCTTAACATCCTCTCCCCCTGCAGAACCTTGTCCTTGGATGCATTAAACATTAACACTGAAAGGCAGAGTTTCTGAGCAGAACTTTTGCTACCTCTAGATAGTGTTCTGAAATGTACTCAGACTGAAAATCAACACACTCTGCTACATGCTTGTTATTGTGCACTGGAAAAGCTACTGCATCCACTGTAACTACAGTACACATTGAGAAATTGTCCAGTAAAGTGCGCCTCATCTGATTGGCTCTCCTGATTGGCCTTTATTGCAGCGGCAGATCACATATTACTTGATTGTGATCAGTGGGAGATTGATAAGAGCCCCCTTTAACATGTACCTCTTGTTAGACCACTGATGCCTGTTTGATGATTTATTTATTTTTTGTAATGTCTGTGTCTTTCTAGCATTGAAATAGATCATTGTTAAACCAAGAAATACTGCATGGCTGAAACCAGCTGTGTGTATCCTCCAAACACACTGGGACCAAAGAGACCGCTGCAGCAACTGTTATTTATTGAAGGTGTTTTATCAGCACCACTGAGCTGTGTGGAAGCATTGTCGGCAGTAACCGCCGGGTTCCCAGCTTATTAAACTTCTCTCTGGCAGCATGCTTCCCACAAGGAGGGCGGTGGGAAAATCATAAAGAAAAATTTCATCCATCAGATCAGCTCGGCTCAGATGAAATTAATATGTGTCACCACCGGTTCTTGACAATTTCATACACAGCGAAGATGAGGTCAGGCCCTTATGAGCTGTGGCCTCTGTGGCATCAACCTATTGACCAGACGGTGCCATTCGAACACTTAAAGCGAGGATATATAAAAGTAGTCAGTTGTGGAACAGAATCAAGTTGGTTTATATGTCCTCAAGGGCTGCAGAAATGCTCATATTAAGTGTGTCTCTGAGGGAGAGAATGGGCAAGAGAATAGAAAAAGTGTGTGTGTGTGTGTGTGTGTGTGCAATAAAATGATGCAGACAGGATAACAACTGTGCTCAACAGGGACTTCAACTCCTGTAACAGATGGGAGCTAAACGGTAAAGTCTGAATTCACAACTCTCATGTTCCCAGTAGGTCTTCTGAGGCTGCGAGAGTGGAAACAGGATGAGTGGAGGGCGGTGATGAGTGAAGGGGAAGGGGGGTAGGACACCGGGGGAGATAAGGACTTCAGAAACTTGGAGATAGCAGGTATTCATTCCAAAATGTTCACAACAATATTTACTGCAGGTTCCTATTCATGAAAAAGTTCAGAGAAATATTTTCAGGGGAAAGAAGATTTATATAAACCAGCGTCACTCTCTGCTTCTATAGGATGCTCTTGTCTAAACATTTAACTGTTACAGGTACAGTAAGATCTTTACACCTCACCTGGTATTGGATGAGTATTACGTCTATTTTAATGACAGTGTAGCAGTCAGGATATGTTTGTTAAGCTTCACGTGAAGACTGATGACGAGAATAAGCTTAGAATGTGGTTTTGGGTTTTGGTTTTCTTCAACAAAGTGCAAAGAAAAATGTCAGTTTGTGGTTCTGAGACAGTGAGAACCAACAAATTATGTGAAATGCCAACCCTCCACAGGGTTAAAAAAAAAAAAAAAAAAATGTCTTTCTCATAAAATGAAAAAAAAAAAATCTGTTTTCACAAACAGATTGAGGCACCAAATATACCCATTATGTTCCATTAGGACTGATTGGTTCATTTTCACAAGAGTTTTGTTTTCCATGCAAACAAGCTTTATAGGGGACAGGATAGTTCTTACCTGATGTCCTGCTTTAACTTGTTCCAGAACTTTATTATAACAAACCTCCTCCATGTCATGAAGCTGCTGGATCTGAACCGAACAGAAAATGAAAATGAGTTAATGAGCTCATATTGTAGCATTTTTATGAAGCATCACGTGACCAAAGAACCTGCAGCATATAAAGCTATAGTATACAAGAGGTAGTGTCTCTCTTCAGGTGTGTCAAGAAGCAATGATCGAAAGGGAACTTGCACACCCAAAATAACTCAAATGTGTTTTTATATCCCTTTGGCACATTCTCAAAAGCTTCTTGACACTATTACTCATGCATATTGTCTGTATCTATGGCAGCATTGTGTACATAATTAGACTGCTGAAAGACTCATTGCTCTTTATTAAATAATGGATAACTAATGCCGTGAAGAGTTGACTGGCACAAAGCCTGTTCATCAGTTTTTTTTCCTAGAAAAAAAATGACTAATCGGAGACTATTCCTACTAAGATAAATAACTTGTCACAGTGAGCCAGACTACTAAACATGCTAATTGCAAGTATTTCTAAGACCCTATTTCATGAGCTAATATCAATAATATTGGCAAATAATATTAATAGAAATGTGTAACAGTGGGTGTAAGCTCATTTTGGACTTGTGATGTGATGAAGTCTTGCATATTGAGTTGCATATTGACCAGGAAATCTCTTGAGCTGGTCTACTGATGCAGTACATAACCTTATTCTTTACCTTGCTTGTGGTTTTGACGCCTACGAAGGTCTGTCCGAGCGGCACGGGTCTGAAGCGACTGTCAAAGAAGAAGAGGCCGATATATGGGTTGACGTGTAGAAATGAAGCCACATCCAAATAGTTGGGCAGAGTGGCTGACAATCCTAGGATTCGGATCATACTCTGGGTGGATTCCACCTGACAACAAGACAACAGACTCACATCAAACGTCTGTTACAAGCTTTTGTGTGGTAATCTTCTGGCCATAAAACACATAATACACAGAAAAAAAAGTAGTAAAATGGAATTATCTGAAAGGAGGACAGTTAAGAGACAATGTTTTCCACACAGTACTGTAAAAATAATGAAGAATAGAAAATATAATCAGTAGACAGAGCACTCGCATTGAATGTTCTTGCATTAAAATTGATGTTTTATTAATATTCAGAAATAATTAATAGCAGGAAGAAAGTATAAAGCTTGTTGTTTACACATACATATATAATGGTATAAATTGTTATTTTTCAAATGATGACTCATTTAATCAAATAGATCAAATAATCTTCAAGTGCTGTATCAGCTGATAATTTACAGGTTTGGTCACTTAGCCTTGTTTTAGACAGAAAATAGCTTTTTTTTTGTTTTTTTCACATCAGCATTAGCCAATGACTGATATAGGCCGTAGATATCAGAATCAGAAATACTTTATTGATCCCCAAGGGGAAATTGCTTGTTGCATGTGCTCCAATCAGTACAAGTTTAGGAAAACAGAAAAGTACAAGCACACATTAAGAAATATAAGTATAAAAATAATAGCAGTGTAAAAAATACATATATATACACACACACGCACACATAAAAATATATCTTAAACTGGTTAATGAGGGCCGGTGGTTGGTCTAAATTTTTTATGAATTTCACCATCCCTATAAGAAAATCACATAGCCGAATAACTTTATACCTATATACGTCAAATAATCAAACCAACATGTGTAGAAAAAAAACAGTGATTTTGACATCAAAGTCTCTGGGTTTCACCAACTAACTGGAAAACCAAATGGATAATAGGTGATCGCAGAACCCTGATGTGGGAAGACCTTACTGGAATCTCAGAGTAAATTAAAAGTGTATCGACAGGATTGAAATCCAAAAAACTTGGGTGCACAGTGGGAAGTTGGGTTTTACTTATAGGTCCTAAGACAAAGTCAACGATCTTGCTCATGTAATGTTGTGTCTTTATTTTGTCTTTGAAACTTGAAGGAAAATCAATAAGTTGTGTATCAACATGGGTGAAAGAGGAGAAAACTAAAGAACTAAAGGTGGGGCGGAGAACAGAGAGAGAGGGGGGGGGTTAGCCCTATCTATGAGCCTCCTGCTGGATGTGACAGGGAAGATTGGTAAGGCCTTTAATGTGATGCAGTACCTGTCAAACCTTCCCATCAAGATAAGACTCAACCAATCCCTGCCTGGCGCACTGGGCCTGCGCTACACATTCACACCAGAGCTGCTGAGGCTCCACACTGCAGATGGGCAGCATGTTAGCCAGGATTTTTTTTAAATAATTTTTATGTTACTTTATTTTATCTTTTAATTTTGTTTGACATTACCTCACACTTTATGCAACTATTATGCTTCTCTCTATGTAAGACATGAAGAGCCCATATATCCGGACAAGTTTGCAGCACCATAAAATTTTATGAGAACAAGACGTAATTGTGATTAAACGCAGAATTTACAATTACCCCAAGGAGAGTGGTTAATGAGCGGAGTAAAATAAAATTAATAGGTCACAATATTAAAATGAGACAGCGAGGTGATCTGTGAAGTCTTCTGTGTCTTTTTTACCTACGAGATTCACAAAGTTCAGGGCAATGCTCATGCCATTCAGAAGGTGTGTAATTTCTAGTGGATGATATGGAAAACTAAAGGCAGGACCTTTGAGCCAAATTTAATTCTAATTATACCAGAAACCCGGCAGCTAAATACCAAATCAGCATTCAAGAAGCAAAGGAGAAAAATAATCACCGGTTGGATAAGACATCTAAAGCTATATTTGTGGCAATGTTGGATCATTAACTGAACATAAAAACAAGTGTCTACAACCACTTTAATTTGTTGAACTACAAGGATTTTACTGGTAAATCAAATGTTTTAGGTCATTTTGTTACTTATTTTGTGAATTTGGACTGGAATTGTTAAAGTCTCAAAAATTAAAGAGTAAAGCTAAATATGGACAAAATAGAGGTAGTTGTTTTTGGGCCCGAAAAAAAAAAAAAAAAAAAGAATGATTAAAAGTCAACACAGAGCTCCAAATATTCCAACTAAAAACCAGCTAGCAGGCTAGAAATCTGGGTGTAGTCATGGATTCAGACCTGAACTTTCAAAACCACATTAAGACCATTACAAAGACTGAAGAATATTCCTAGGATTAAATGACTTGTGTATCAGCAGGACCTGGAAAAAGCAATTCATATATTTACCTTCTGTTAATTCAATTATTATAACAGTGTCTTTATAGGTCTGACTAAAGAGTCCACCAAAAAACTACAACTGACCCAAAATGCAGCTCACTAGAACTTAAAAAAAAAAAAAAGAAGTTGACCACATCACCACTTCCTATCCCTCAGCGGACAGACTTTAAAATACTTTTGTTAGTTTATAAATCTCTGAATGGTTCAGGGCCCAAATACTACATCAGTGACCTTTTAGCGTATGAACCATCCAGACCGCTCAGGTCCACTGGCACAGGTTTTCTTTCTGTACCCAGAGTTAGAACCAAAGGGAGAGAAGCAGCCTTTAGTTTGAACTACCAGAAAACTGCACGTCTGCTTAAACTCTGTTATTTTAAATCAAGGTTAAACACTTATTTCTTTACAGCTGCCTTTGAATAGAGTTTGTTTTTCCTGTTAGTTCTAATACCTGCTCTGCAACTCACAATTTTAACAGTTTTGACTGATTTAACATGCGTAATTTTAATCAATACTGTTTCTGGCTCTTGTTTTAACTGTCCCTTATTCTTGGTTTAATTTAATTTCTTTCTTTTCAAATGTTTGATTCTGCTGTAGCATGTAATTTTATGTGTTTCTGTGCCTTTGTAAAGTGCATTCCTTGTGTCGGAATGCTGCTATATAAATACATTTGCTATGCCTTGTTGCAATTTCTAACAATTAGAGATGGAAGAGTGTATCAGCTGGATTGACACTATATACAATAATGTATTTCTTCATTGTGCATACGTATTTTTATATATATATATATATATATATATATATATATAACCCTGGCTGCCAATAGTATATTGTATATATGTATAATAGTATATAGTATACTTTCATACAAGCTTTAACTGTAGAAAGGAAAGAAATGTCATTTTACTTACATGTATAGCAAAAAGTCCAATTTGTCACACATACAGGAGTCAAAAGGAAATGAAGGCCAACATTTAAAATAACTAATCATATGCCTTGAGTATGCAAATATTTTCCTTTTTTGTATTTAGACGCAATGTAGTTTTCCCTTCTAACAGCTGCTGTTGCATCCGTAACATAATCTAACATTGTGATAATAGATTACTCTACCTACACTGAACATCTATCATTAATTGAACATAAGAAACTGTAACAGTCATTGGCTGGTTATACCCAAGTATTTAATAATGGCTCAGGTCTGTAAAAGTGCACTTCAGAAAAAATAAGAGAGTCCATTCAGCCATCAAATACATATTTAGTTTTCCCTCATATTCAGTTAACTTTATGTCGAAAAAGAGAGAGAGGACAGAAAAACGTAATAATAGAGTAGTAGTACATTGAGTACATTCTCATTTCCTCAATGAGCAATAGTTGGAACGTTTAAAGACTAGACTGTTTCATTCGAACAAGAACATGTGGTCTGATGAGTCCACATTGAGCCTATTTTGGAGAAATGGATGCATAGGGCTACAGTAACGCCTGTGATCCACTAGACAGCGATGCAAACTCTGCATCGCACGCCCCAATTAATTTCTATGAGAAGCAAATTCTGCTCCCGCAAAGCATTCTGGGTACGCAGCACAGCGAAAGTAGCTGTTGCGGCGCGTCCAAAAAGTTGAACAGAGCCCAAATTTATGCAAATGAATCTGTCAACCAGGAGCACATTGCGAATATCCAATCATACGCAGGGTCCACCACACCAGCATTAGCATATTCCCCACTTGACAATCATGGTGGATGAGAAATTAATAATTGCGGTGTCCAGCAGCTTTCCTTGTCTTTACGACATATCTTTAGAATCCTACAGGGACAATGTAATGCACCATGAAGCATGGGAGAAAGCAACAGATTGTTGGGGATGATGGGAAGTAGGCTAGTTGTTCATTTGTTTAAATTAAAATTGCTCTTATAAAAACAACTGCTGTGTACAGGAAAAGTGCAGTTGCAGTGCTGCACTTGTGTTGTGTCCAAAATATTCCATGAACGGCACTAATACCATAGTTGGTACCTCCCACACCAAACGTCTCGGGAACGCCCACCAAGCCCACCTAGCATCTGTGGGGAGGGTAGCGCTACGAATGAGTGATGCAGTGCAGAGTTCACAACGCTGTCTAGTGGATCACGGGCATAAGACGAGAGGCAGATCAAGTGATTCCCCATCATGCCTAGTGTCTACAGTACAAGCTTTAGAGGGGTGGTGTTATGACCTGAGGTGGGTTCAGTGGGTCAGGTCTAGGTTAACAAAGATAAGCATGCAAATAATAAGGTCTGTTGACTGCCTCAAGATCAAAAGCAAAGAGAAAAAAAAAACTAAAAACCAGGGATATAATGAAAAACATAATGAAACTCAGATAAGGCAAAGGCTCTTAGGGAATTAAAATATGTTGTTCTCCATCTGATGTTGCAGATGGTGGATGCATTAGGTTACTTCAATCCCAAAAGCGCTCGGTAGAGCTGAGGTAACCTGTACAGTGCCGTAAAAAATAATAATTATACGTAGGATACATAGTCATTTGGTCACTTTTGTAAAATAAATAAATGAATGCAAGTAAATAAGGTTAATTATCTCCTGTGTATGTGAGAACCTCTTGATCTTGAACAAGAATATGTGCTCAGAAACACTACTATCTCCACATCTGGCTCAGCATTAGTCATTTGTACTGATCAAAATGCCCATAAACACCCCACTTTACTGTCATTCTGTGGCCATTAAAACTATGCTCAAGCACCTCTTGCCCTTTATCATAAAATGCATGATTTATGCATTCCTAGGTAGAGGAAAAATGCTCCGTAAATACCAAATGGTGAGGTACAGACCCCACAACAGAGCCACATTAAAGGCTTTTGTAATAAAGGTTAGAGGGACTGTATTTTGAATACATTGCATAATTGGAAGCAATACACCCAGCCAAGAAAATATAGTCCAAACCAAAGCTCCTCCAAGCAAAACATCAAAGTGATAACTGGCTCGGTTCTTAAACATTTGCATAAAAAGGGGGACAAATATCATTTAGTTTACAGGGATTTCCATATTAATGTGTCTGAAGACGTGAACTTAAGCACCCTACGCATCAGAGGCAGCTACTGTAATTCTTCAGCACAATCAATTAAAGCAGTCTGTCAGGTGTGGCATTAATTGGATGGGGTGGGGGAGGGGGCTACCAGGCAGTGCTGCTAGGCACCCACCAGTGCCTATTGTTAGGTAAGGGGGGGACTAGGAGCTGCTAACATGTTTTCACACGACGACAAACATAAATATATTGCCTCTGTGCCAGTCACATATAGATATAATTAGATGCATAAATGGTTGTACATGTTCTACACAACACAGTGACATAATCCTGTGCGACACAAACAGTACTAAAAGTGCAAATAAATACTGTATTACCCACTTCTACTCTAAAATGCCTTATTATTTCTTATCTCCTTCTATGAAAGGCAAGTCATTGTGGCTCTTGAAAACACAAAACAGGTACAAAATAGGTTAAATGGATTTAGCGACAGACAGAGAATGAATGCATGTTTGGTAAAGCTTTAATACAGAGGTCAAAAATATGTGTTACTCTCAAGACGTGTCCTATAAAGAGCTGTATCACTGGCTAATAATTATAGTGTAAACAGACAGTGTTACGAGATATAATGTGTGGAAACTCATCCAGTTAATTGTTAGTGTACAGAGGCTTTAACTCATACAAATAATGTTCTTGTTTTTAATTGAAATATTCTTTTGTCATATTCTCACAAGGCAAAATGTGTACAGATATTAAGTTGACTGTATTTGAGCTCTAATTGTCATGACATCGGTGTGAAAATGTTAGAACCTTCTGATTATCTACCTGTAATTAGTGGGAGGGAAATGGGACACCACCTGTGGCTGTATGCTTTTCTTCTTATTCATGGGGAAAAACAGCTAGAACTTTACAAAACTAATTACAGACTTGCACAATTCTTGTTTATCCTTGGTAGGAACATCCAAACATTTGAAGGTACCATCTGTACAAACAAGACTATGCAAATATAAAAACAACAGGGCCACACAGCCATGAAGTCACTCAGGAAGACGTGTACCGACTCCCAGAAATGACTGGATTTCAGGAAACGGGTTCAAAAGCATCAAAAGAAAACTATGAAAGAAATGGCAAAAACCAAAGGATGGCCTCCCTGAAAAGCGAGACAGAACCTATGTCGTCGTGAGATGAAAGATGTCCCTCTTCACTTTAAAACTGCTATGAAAATCAAAACAAGTTGGCGAAATAAAGACAATAACCAAGATGTTATCCTTCTGATGCAATTTTCTCTGATCAGATAAAACAAAATCAAAACTGTTTGGTTATAAAGGTAAAACAGTTTATGTGCCAAAAATACTTATTTCACAGCTATGTACATGTTTACTTTACGAGTATACTGAGTAAGGCAGTCAGTGGTCTTTACAAATATGGCATTATATATATATATATATATATATATATATATATATATATATATATATATATATATATATATATATATATATATATATATATGGAGAAAGGAGAAAATTATTAGACCATCAAAAACAATTATACCAGTGGTTTTTAACCCTGATCATCAAGACCTACTATCCTGCATGTTTTAGATGTTTCCCTCTTCTGACACACCTGACAGTTATTATTAGTTCACCTTTAAAGTCATGCTATGAAAACATTGTGAAGCAGCCGTAACAAAGCCTCGACCTTAATTCAACAAAACATTTGCAACGAAAATTGGTGTAAACAGACCGTATTCCGACTGTTATTCTAGAGAGAAACAACAGCCCTAAATAGAGTGTGACTCTTGTGAGAGACTTCAATTATGCCCAACAAATCTTCAGAAAACAAATCAAAGTAAGTCAGACATTTCACATCGTCAAAAGAGGATAATGCATCAACAAACTGCTTTTCCTAAACATACAATTTATGCTGTGATATTTACCAATGATTTATTTCAATGCACTTTTTTGTTGTACTACATTTACTACAAGCACTACATTTGTTTCAGTGTTTTGTTGTTTTACCTAATTTTACTCAATTGTACTTTAAATATTTTATTATTTTATTCCTTCAATCTCTGTGATAATAATAAATGATAATATTCAGATCATAAAGCAGAGTTTACAAATATCCATCTTCTTTCTTCAACTATCACTTGCCATCACAACTACTCTGTTAAACTGAAACAAATGAACAAATCGACATTTGATAATTGTGATAATTACCCTCATCATCTGGTATGACACTTCATCACACTCTACACCGGAACAGTGCAGTTAAAATAAATGAACTAACCAAGGAAAAAATATTCAGAACCATATTGGATTTTTTGGGATTTGGCAGTATTTAGGTAAGGTTCACATAGACCTTCAGTTTCATCTGTATAGGCTGTGTTTATCTGACAGTGCCTGTGATCATGTGCATCATTAGTTAGAACCAACGACTGCACAGGTACTGTTGGGGTTACAGCGGTGTACAAAACAGTGACAGCACACACCATCTGCTTACAAACACACAGACAGTCGAGAGGCGTCAAACTTCTGCACTGCAGCACAACCAGCAGAGCCGTTAAGGTGTTCAAAGTGCCCAGTCAGCCTTTCTTCAGTAATATCAGCAAAACCTGCAGATAAATGGGCTGTGAACCGAGTAAACAGCGGTCACATGTACAGACCAGTTTTCAATTACCTTGCGGTTAACCTCGGGGAGAGGTCTCCCTGTCGATGCACAGCACAGCAGCTCGTCCCCACAGCCCAGACTCGTCGCTTCAGTCTGCTTGTCTGTCTGGTCCATGTCCTTTAGCATGCTAATGTCACTCATACTGTATATTCTACACCAGGTGGGGCATTTTAGATTTCAGTTTTTATAAAGTCTTAACTTTCTTTTTCTGTTCTGCACTTTATTATTGTTATTTTTTTCAGGTGTGAGGATGCAATAACAGTTATTATGATAGTATTTCAATTTCATTTTCACAAATCAGACAGATGGTACCTGACACCAGCATATTTTTCCGGCTGCCATATGTGGATTTATTTCTATCATTATGATTGAAACTCAGAAAAAGCTGCAAATTTTTTGATCGAGAAACTTTCTGCAGTGCTGTGAATTCACTGCTTGGCCACCATCCCCACTATTAATGAAGCAGATCCAAAACTATGTACAGTCATACTCATACCTTTACATACTCTAGGAGTAAAAGCAAGAGCAAAACTCTTATACAAACAGACATAGTTTTCAGGGTTTAAGAGCAACAAGTCCTTAAGTCTGAGTGTTATAACTCAGTGCGCTAAAATAAAATGGATTTTTAGAGACATATCCTTTTGCCTGATTAACACATACTAAAATATCCCTTTCCTTCTCCATTTGCATTATAATTTTATTTTTTTCACCAAGAATAAGACACATGCAAGCAGCTCATCAGGGTAACTTATGGGAAACTTAACTTTTTTTGGCTGTGTGACTTCACATAATCTGTTTATAATACAGTGGGTGGTGTGTTCTTTAGCCAACACTGAACTAAATTCACTAAAATGTCAAATTCCAAGAATCACATTTAGTGTTTAACGGTAATGTGAAGTTAGTTTACTCATAACTGTCATAATGTTTATTCGTTTTCAACATCACATAATGGAAAAACAGTTGTCACACTACCTAGTCTACTGTAACTGGCACTATTTAGGAGACTGTAATTTAAAGGATATCCACAGTGCAGCCTTCACATGCCAAAAAGTTTTCCTGCTAATTTATATTCCAATGATAAGTGCAACCAAACTGCTAAGCAAGCACATAATGGGAAGCAATAAACATCCGAGCATAAGGCTATGTGGGTTCATTTTAGAATACTTCAAATTATTTACAAGGTATAAAAAAGAAAAAGATCCAAGGCACTCTACAAGGTATTTTTAATTTAATTGTACTTCACAAAATACTCTGAGCAACAGTTGGGGAAATTAAATGGATGCCGTAAACCTACATATTTGATCTGCAATCAAGCTGAAGGTTTAGTTTTCTAAAATGAAAATCAGGGTAGTGGACAAACTCAAATATTGATACTAGTGTACTAATGTACATCTTTCTTTCTTTCTGTCCCTCCCTGCCTCGCTCCAGCTGCTGTGTTTTCCAGTTTAGTTTGATTTCAAATATAAAACCCCATATCAAGTAGCAAATATCAACATGAGTTTCCTTTTTACTGTGGTTTTTCAGTGGGAACAATAAAGCACCGCAAGAAGAAGGTAAAAAAAACAAGTCTATATCTGCTCAAATGAGAGAAAAACCAACAAGAGTTTCCATGAAAATGTTAATTCACTTCCCAAATAGCTTCTAGATATTGCTCATTTTATTCATAGACCTGGGGTAAATTTTGATAAGACTAGGGACTTCACAAAATATTGTCACACTTAAAACTTCTCCTCCGAGGACATTTATATAAGTGTTATTATTTAGGATTACTCTTGTAAGCTTCCTCTTCTACCTCACTCCATAAATGCTTTAGCACAGTAGGTATATGTTAAAATGTATTTTCTAAGTATAATTAGCTTAAGCAGAATTCAATATTAGCTCGGGCTGCAGGAAAAGTTGTTAATAGATCGCGGTTTCGATTCAGACGTGTGTGAGATGTCATTTCTGAACTGAGACATTTTATTTCACAGGCTCCATTACAAACAGATGCCCACAAACACAGAACCGCCGCCTACCTCTTTACAACACATGATCCTGCTGCTGTTGGCTGCAATTGAGTGAGGAAAGAGAAACGTCTGCAGTAAAGAGGGTGAAATGGATGAAAACTCCAGTGGTAGTGTAAGAGTTACCCACCTGAACTCCTGCCAAATAAAGAGATAATCTAATGTCTTCTTTTTTGTCATCCAGATCCAAGTGTCTGTACACTTTCTGTTGTGATTTCTGTACTCTTCTTTGTCTTTTAACCAAGAATCAAATGTCTTGTCTTCTCCAAAAATGTTATTTAATATTGTTTGGTGTAATACATTTCCCTGCCACACAGAAAAACTATTAGTCCTACAAAAGAAAATCATACGCATCATTTCCTGGTCTGACTTCAATGCCCCCACTAATCCATTCTTCATACGTTACAAACTACTGAAGCTTCCTGAATTCAACAGCTACCATAACGCATGTGCTATATACAGGGTAATCAACAAGTTAAACATAAAACTCTCAGAGCTTATTCCAATAACGTCCAGGTCACATGCACATGACACATGAAATAAACATATTATCATTGGTAAAAAAAAAAAAAAAAAAAGACGACTTGCAACTACCTGCCTCAGTGTGGTGTGTCATGGTTCACAGATTTGAAACAAGCTAGACCCTAGTCTAAAAGCTGCCAACTCACTCCACATGTTTAAAAAGAATTTAAAAAATAATCTCCTGTGTTTATATTTACAAGTATGTATCCATGAATGTATTCATGTACTTATCTATGTTGTTGTATGTATGTATGTATGTATATATATATGTTTATATGTATGTATATATATGTATGTATGTATGTATGTATGTATGTATGTATGTAGCTTGTAATAGCTTCCATGGGTAACCCTTTTTGCACTCTTTGCAAATAAATACTGTGTATAAGTGTATTTAACTTTCACAGATCAGCTGACATCACTTAGCAACCAGGTTTATTATGGTGCTGCTGCCACACCACATATTTCATACAAAACAATTATCCCTGTTGCATGAACATCTTGCCTCCTCAAATGACAGTTTGTGAGGCTTCCCTGCCCCATTACTCCAAAGTTGGATGGAAACTGACATGACACATTATAGGATGAGATACTCCTACTACTACTATTCAGTACTAATTCAAAGAATTTGACAAATATGACTAACCTGTCTGATGGTCCGGGCCACCAGGCTCTCCAGTACCGGGCCTCGATCCTCATGGAGAAGATGAACTTCATCTAAGATCAGGAGTCGTACAATCTGTGAAAGTGCAACATCACCGACGCTCTTCCTGGTAACAACATCCCACTTTTCTGGAGTGGTCACCAACATCTGAAACCAACATGAAGATATTAAGTTGTGGATCCAGGCATAAATGTTTGATTAGTGTTGATGAAAAGTAACAAACCAACAAATTAAAAAGACAGTTGTTGTGAGGAATAGTTTTTTACTCCGTCAAGGAACGGAAGAGTTATGTTTTTGCCGGCATTTATCTATTCGTTATGGACACATTTGGTTGAGATTTTCAGGCAGTGTTGATACCGCCATTTTGTTCAAGTTTGTGCAGCAGCATCTTCTCTCGTAGATGCTAATGCTAATGCTACTTCAGATTCGCTGCAATGGGGGATGGGTTTAACCCCACGTGGGTGACAGTAAAGTCCAACTGACGTCAGATGGACCGGCTTTTTCTGGGTCCCTCGTTCCTCTTGTTGTTTTCTGTGAATTCGGTATGCAGCCAGTGGAGGTGACAAACCACTTTCAAAGGTAGCATGGGTCAGCAAGTCTGGGTGACCCATCAGATTCCAAAAGGAGTGTGGAAAATGACACCTTTAAAAGGCAGATTAAGAACACAGTGGATCTGACTGAACATAATGTACAAATATTACACTTGAATTCTCTCAAAAAATATATTTTAACAAGAATATTGAGATTTTTTTTAAATTGAGATTACGACTAGGATTAATTTCACTGTAATTTCCTGCTCACTTAACTCAATGACACACTGTAAAATGCCATTCCCTTCAGAATTCTATGTCAGATCCATGGCTCATCAATGCTCAATTGCCCATAACCCTGCTTATTATAATACAGACAGAGGGGCCTAAATCATAACACCACAATAACAGTCACAAAACATTACTCACATCTCCTGTACGAGGTTCCCTTGGATTTTATAGGGTGTTAGTGTTTGATATTTATAGTTCTGACTGTGTGTACATTTTCTATTTGTTTATATAGTGCCATCTATTTTACACCGAAGCACCCAGTCTCATCTGAATCAAAAAGTCAACACATCACTTAATGCTTTGAATTTGAGAGCAATTTGATTCACTCTTTTTTGAGGAAAAATATAACAATGCATAATTAATAGGGTGTAAACTGTTTGGCAAACTGTCTAAGGGTGTGAAAATTCCTATTAAATGGTTTCTGTAAAAGCAGTTCATTAAAGTCTCTCTGGTTTGCATTTAAATCAATCTCTACAGCCATTAGAGACTGGCGTGTTCACAGAAAGAGAAGCTACTAATTGGACCGACTGGTTAATCTAAATGGAGGCCCTGGCAAGTCGAGCACAGGCCAAAGTGCTTCCTTAATTGCCTCACAAATGCATGCAAGAAGGTGTAGGGAAAAAAAACGCAGCATTGTTCCACTGAATAGGGTTATTTAGCCTATTTATCAATTGATTGCACCAGGACTGAAATCAATCCTCTAAATCCACCACTGATTCTGAGAACTTCATAATGAATGTAAATGTTTCTTAAAGGTGACAATTTAATGAGAGAATGAGTTCATAAACCTGTATAGAGAAAATATATAAATGAAGATAGATTTATCTTTGGGTTAATAGCAGTGTTTTCAACCTTGGTGTCGTGACCCCATGTGGGGTCGCCTGAAATTACTGGTAATTGATAAAAAATAATATTGATTTAAAAAAGTTACTAATAGAAAATACATGGCGCGTTGATAGAAATAATTACAAGATGTAAAATACATGACAAAGTGAAGCTGAAACTGAAGCACTATGGTCCAAATTCAGCAGATTATCCGTGTGCCGAGTCAGAATGGGATTAATACTGGATGACAAAAGTTGTGGGTCTAATGCTGTGAGAGTTTTCGTATCCAGACAGTTGTAGATGATCTTTGCTATTTGTCAATGAGTGCTGTATCATGCAGAAACCACATTTTGAGTGTAAAGGTTTGGAGTTTTTTTATAGCCAGAAGCACCACTAGAAAATGAACAAAACATTTTCGCTCTTCAAACGCTTGAGGTTGCAGCACTACTCATTTTAGATTTCAGTACTTGCAATTGTTTTGTTATATTCATCGCAATATAAAAAATATTGTGTATTCATCGTAGCTGTGCTCTGGTTCTTTTTTTTTTTTTAATGTATATACCAGTAACATACAAAAACATATTTTCATGCAACCAAGTAGCATATCTTGTCACGAAAGGTAAGAAAACTCGAATTGAAAAAGAACGGCATGTATTAATTTGATCAGACTGATAATCAATAAACCAATATGGAACCGATAATGAATTGGACCATGAAGGAGAACTGATCATGGCATTGATGTCGTTAAATACAACTGATTTTGATCTTTAACTGTAGGGCAACATGTTACCAAGATTATAATAATAATAATAATAATATTTATTTATATAGCACCTTTCAAGAACATAAAAGGTGCTTTACAAAAGGAATAAAAGTAAAAACATAAAACAGCATAAAACAAACAGTAAAAGCAGGTAACAACATAAAAACAAACACAGACCAACAATGATAAAAACAATTCCAACAAAGGCCAGTTTAAAAAAAAAGTGTCTTTAGCTGCTTTTTAAAAGTGTCCAAAAGACATAGAGCTGCTTTGTAATATACAGTAGCAATGGAAGCGCCGTCACTGATCAAAGTTTCATCATAGAGTCCAGAAAATGTTAGAAAACAGAGGGTGTGTGTGTGTCTGACTGGCATGCCTTGAAAACAGACTTAAAAGAGATGTCAGACCATGACTGACATAACAGCATGAGACTTGCCCTTTGAATAAGATGACTGAGCTTCACCTCAGTTTTTTTTTGTCTGTGCAGGATGCCAAACATGATCCAAACCCAAGTAAGTAGCTGTTGTATACACTTCAGAACGTCCACGTCATCTCATTTGTGTTCAATTCGATTTTGTTGTCTGTTTCTTCTTCTATGATTATCTCATCATCCTTAATCTATTAAACTACAGCTGTCAAATGATTCTAATGTTCACTCAGATTAATCACAGGGTTGCTTTGGTTTCATTTTGATTAATCATGGTCAGAAAACTTTATGTTGGTTGACTCGATTTTTTTTTGCTTGTTTATTTGTTTTGACGGAAATTTACCACAAAATTAACAAAAATGCATGAAGAAACACAAAAAATAGAGGGGGAAAATATACAAAGTATGCTAAAATCCCATAAAATTCACACAAAAAATCCTAAATCCAAAACGTATTCAATTTCATTTCTTAAAATACCCAAAACATAGGCAAAACATATGAATAAATATCCAATTAACATGTTTTTGAAACAAAACAACTGCAAACAGCTGTTCTATGTAATTGTGTTAAGATCTTTAATCAGATTAATCTTCATGATGATGATGAATCCACGTTAATTTTGACAGTCCTAATAATACCGTATCATAAATCACAAAGAAAATGGCTGCTTTCCACATGTACGTATATAAATCACTTCAGATGATATACTGTATAGAAATGATGAAACATTGTGCTATCTCACCACAAATAAATGTATAATCTCTTATTGAGTATCTTAGAGAGTATTTATCCTCTTCATACTGTGCACAATTAATGTTGTTGATGATAAGGTGATGATCGATTTATGATCCTGAAGCTGGAAGTTCCACAGCTATAGCCCCCTCAGTCCAATCCAATACAGGACCCCTATCCTTGTTCAATCATTATGTATTCATTTGCAACAGCATGTCTGGGAGAGTGTTGGTTCACAGGGGAATAAAATGCTATGAGACAAGAGCTACAGCAGTTTCCATGAATAAAATCAATCCCTATGTCATGACCTTTTAATCCAGCATAGTCACATTTTCGGAACAGTTTAACAAAGTAATGATTTCCTCTTCAAATTCTTTTTTTCTCATTTGTAATATATGCCACAAGAAAATTCTATTGTTCCGAATCCTTTTTTAAAAAAACACTATTAAACGACTCTCTGGAGCTTGGTTGTTTTATACCTATTTGAATTTGAGTTCTGAACTACATGAGTCATTCATTGATCAGACATTCTTACGTCTCAGCAAAAGAAACTGCCGATCGTTATGATTCTTGGCAGAAACGTTCCGTAAGGGTCACTGATTTTCCAAACAAAAAAAAGTCTATGTAAAGTTAAAACACTTTGTTTTATAAAGAGCAATTTAAAAGCTGTCTTATATCATCTGAATCCCTTTATAAACACATATAAAACATTCTCCAGACTCCGTGAATCATTTTTGATGTCAATCACATAAGTGGTAAGAAGTATGAAATGTCAAGGCTAATGAGACAAACCCAAATACAACTCGAGATGACAGCAAAATCCACAAGATCTGCATTTTTGGATCTGTATGTGTGAAATGTTTAACCTAAAGTTCATAAAGGGTGTATATGGTGAGAAAAAGGACTAACACAATTTCAATGAAGTCATTAAATAGTATATAGTGTATATGTATATATATATATATATATATATATATATATATATATATATATATATATATATATATATATATATATACATACATACACACATATATATGATGTTTAGTATCTATATTAAAGAAGGGAAGTGGACTCTGTGTGTCTTGGGAATCGCACAAAATCCGGAAAGAGCTGACAGCTGCAGTTCAATATAATTAGGTATTTTCAGTTAATGGAGAGACGAGTGAAAACTGTAAATTGGGAGGACCATTGTTTTGAGATATACGTATTCATACTTTTTTTAATACAATAGCCTTACAATATCACATTGTTGTGCCCATAATCATATAATCACAATTGAAGTGTTTACCTAGCAATATATAAACAATAGAACCATGTTGGCATAGTGTCAAGTTTCATGTACAGAAACAGACATGCCAGCCGAGAGGTTATTCAACTGGAAATGTCACTGGAGTTTAACAAGAAATGAAGTACATCAGAGAATGTAGACCTCATGGTTCCCCACAGGTCAATGCACTCGTTATCTATCAATCTATCAATGTCTTACTTAAGTAACTGTCTATTAATCTTTGCATCTATCTTTTAAAGGTGTCATTGTGCAGAAAACTACTTTTCCATGCTCCTTTTAGAATCTGATGGGTCACCCCGAGTTGCAATACGTGCTGCGTTTGCTGCGTGGTTAAGTCACCTCCACTGGCTGTATTTCCTATTCATAGAAAACAACAGAGAAATGAGAATGAGAAAGAAAGAATGAGCCACTCAGAAAAGCCTGTCCACTACACGTCATGAGGACATTGACATCCCCCAAGTGGGGTTAAGCCCATCCCCCATTGCAGCGAATCTGAAGTAGCATTAGCATTAGCATCTACAAGAGACGATGGCATCACAGTAGCTGCTGCACAAACTTGAAAAGAACAGCGGAACAAACTTGTCCATGTGCTCTCTGTGGAAATAAAGCATCATTTTTTTTCCTGGCATAAAACCTAGCTGGATGCTACTCTGGGAAGCTAAACACACACAGAGCCAGAGTGTGAAGTGTTCCTTCACATATTCTGAGCCAATCAGAGATGCGGAAGTACCGGTAAACCCAAGTCATTTTTCTACCGTGCAAAAACAGCTGGAAACAACAGCAATCCGTACTTTTTTTTTTTTTTAATAGAACCAACACACAATGCATTCAATGACAATGGAGAACACAGCAATATTAATGAAACAACTATTTAATGACTCATTTAAGAGGCAATGAAATTGAACAATGATTGATGATTTATGGACTTTGCCTTTGATTGTCCATTCCGCTGTCTTTCAAACATCCTGAATTAATGATGTGTTCAGGAGTCAGGGCATTAAATGGCGTGTTGGACAGGACCAACTGTCAGCTTAAAAGGACTGACTTCACCTTGGTGAGGGTTCTTTATAACCCTCTGTCTCACCGTTATTCAGTGTATTACATTTATATAATAACAGTCCTGACTGTAGCGTGAGTTTAGAACTCATAATCCTAATGCGACAGATATCTTGAATAATTATTTCTGCCACTGAAGAGGCCATACTTCCACATGTTTAAACACATCTGCTACACTGATTTTCATGAAATGCATTAAACACAGAGCATGGGCCAAGGGTGAACCACTAGTGTTTGGAACAGATTTGTTTAACTATTCAGAAGCTGGAACTGGATTTCATTTCCTTGAATATTAGAGAACGCCAGACTAACTTAGGCCCAAGTATAGTCAAGTAACAGTTGAAAACTTTCCAAGTCATTTGTAGTTTTCTTAGTGAAATGTACAAAAAAAAAATGGGTGACTGAATTTGGTGAAAGTCTGTGTTGTGTTATGTTTTAACCCTTTAAACTTTCACTCAATTTTGCCTAAATTTCTTAATAAAGTAAATTAAATGCTGTTGTTGAACCATTTTTTATAACATCCAATTTGTTTTTTATTCTATTCTAAATGAAAATATTAAGATGAAAACTGGGATATTGACGTCAGGTGCTGTAAATTGATGCAATAGATAAAACATTTCTGGATATTTACCGATATTTTAATGTCTTTTTGAACCACATATGGACAATTTTTTTTGTGTTTGTTTTGGATGTTTTTGTTGGACTATGACTGTATTTGTTAGACTATGGTTCCTCAGTGGATAATTATGAGACATAATGGTTCAGATCAGCTGTTAGACATTTGTATTTTGAACAAATAAGTCATTGTACCTGCTGTGGATATTATATCGGAAAGTGGCTTATATCTTCTGATGTGTGAGAATCTCTTGTCATGTGACCATCTGGGACATGTTTGGGTAGTTTGCTTAACATTTTTGAGCGACTAGTTCCGGCCTATACTGTATGTGGGCCTTTGGAAGTTTAAAGGGTTAAATTGCTCTGTTGTATTCAATTTACAATTTATACCCCCCCCAATATTTTTGCTGCTTGCTATGTAGATGAGGATTTTTCTTCCCCTTTTTAATTCCTTGTCTGGGGCACATTCAGGATAAGTGAGACACCAGTGACATTTCCCGCAGCATTTACAGGAAAGCTTGTTACCATATGATTAGTTGGACATTTCATGCTGGTATTTTGTTAAGGTTTGGTATTTATCAAGGCTGATTTGATATATTACAACATTGCACAAACTTATGTTAATTCAGAATTCAACTGTTGGATATTGTCAAAAGAATTAGCTGAATGTTTCTCCATGTTCACTTTGCTTTTAAAGAGCTAAAAATGAAAATGCTCAGTATTTGCACTTGTGAGTGATATTATGACTCATTAAACCCCCGTTGGCTGTACAATGACAGTCTTGAGAAAGTTTGTTGTTTGTAAAAGATGATGCTCAGTTTCTCCAAGAGACTTGTCTGTTTGCTTTTAGCAGACCTACATGTTGTAATTCCAAATAAAATATTTAATTTAAAAAATCACCTAGATCAATCAGAGTCTTTACACTAAGGAGCTATTAAGTTATGCAAAAAAAATCTAATTGTAATGGAATGAAGTGATAAAAACTGAATATATTTTAACCAATGAGCAGGGGTATTTGTGTGACCTCTAAAGGGAGGAGCGAGTCACTCATGGGAGATCAGCAAAAACCACAAGGTCTTTGACACAAGTGAAGAGACAGGATGAGAACTACAATTAAACAGTTTTTGGGGTCAAAGTATGATGAAATGATGAAAGCCAATCAACATGTGCAGCATGTGAAAAATATAAGATAGTACATTATAGTGTTACTTTGACAATTATTTTGAAAAGTAGTACTGTAGCAATGTGTTTTAGATTTACAAAGAAAATTTGGTAATACCATAAAACTGATGTTCTTTAACAATGACTTTTCTACTTTATTGATTAAGTGACACAGTCTGTGATTACATAGCATTAATTTGGTGGTTGTTTTGGTAATGTTAAGTGTGGAGTTATGTTTGGAATATCAAAATTAGATAGAACTCAATTAAAACTAAAATGTAAAACCAAATATGTCAGTACAGGCAAATTTATAAATATCAGGGTTCCCACTATTTTCCAGGTCATTTTAAGCCATTAGACAGTATGCCATACACTATTCCCCCACCCCTATTATTAGGAAGTGTTCCTACGGTTGCAAATTTCATTTACCCAGATCTATTACTCAGACATTAGATGCAGTGCAGTGTGTGGATATAATTTATCTATGAAAAATAATTACAGCACATGTAAATGGTCTGCACTTATATAGCGCTTTTCCACCTTCATGGTGCTCAAAGCGCTTTACATTAGCTTCACATTCACCCATTCACCAGTAGGTTTCTAAGGTCTGAGATCAGTCCTACTGGGGGCCTAAGTCAGGATTCCGTGTCTTGCCCAAGGACAGTTCGACATTTGGACAGACCTGGGACATGAACCGCCAACCTCTCGGTCAGTGGGTGGCCCACTCTAGGTTTTCCAGGACGCATGGAAACCCTGAAATTTCTATATGCGAATGTATTATTTTGATGCTTTTTCTTTTAATATGTTAGTTTTATAATTGATCAGTTTTTATTTTGTGGCGTTTCTGAAGTGGCTTGGAACGTGACTTGTTATGAGCACTATAAACATACAAATAATAAAATATACTTTTTTTGGTGAGAAACCCTGAGAGTCTCAGACACATGGAACACTTAACTGCTTAATTACTAAAGCTCCTGCCTGACAAATGATCTAAAAAAAAAAAAAAAACTAGCTGAATTTAACAGTAAGTACCATGACTCATACGGTCTGACATTTAAATAATGCCTTGTAATAACTGTTACTGAGGTGCCCTTCCTGCTTTTTGCCTCAAGACTGTCCATCATAGCTGCTTGGTTCTTTATTCCTCACTCTGCCTGATGAAGGTAAAACTGGCTGAAACACCAGCAGTTATTTTAGTTTCTCAATGTGCGATTGGACTCAGACACAGTCGCTCTGTCATCTCTTCACAAGAAGTCTGTCTGGCTGTGAGGCAGCACCTCTTTGGATGTCATTAGCAGATATTTCCTCTCCGGACAGAGAAGGAAAGGCGGCCTGGAAATCTCACGATGCCACCCACCCGCACACTGGCATCAATATGGCAGCATCCCTCCAAACTCCTTTCTGTTTCCATGGTAACTATCACAGCCACGGAGAGAGTTGAATGTGGGAGGAAGAGGTAGGGGGGAGGTTAAAGAGAGACATTTGCGATTTATGAAGAGCTAACGGTTTGTCAAGGCAAACTATACAAACCATTGCAAAGCTATATTGTGTTGGCAGTGTGTGTGTGTGTGTGTGTGTGTATGTGTGTGTGTCCTTCAATACTTATGAGGGCCGCAGTTATTTTGGATTCAACCTCAGCATCACTGATCATAAAAATCATTTGACTCTTTAAACAGGGATAAGCCAAGTTAACACATGGTGTAGTACCTTATATGAAACTTCTGTTGTATTTCAGTGAATTATATCAATTGTTACTTTTCCATTGGATGTCTGCGGAAAACCTTACTGATATTTACCAAATGTCAGGAAAAAAATGAAGTGCGTTATGTTGTTTTTTCCATGATATCACAAAAACGATGATTTATTTACTATCATGAGATTACACAAGAAGTAATTCCATAAACATGGCAGTGAATGTAAATATGTTGATTTATAGATATATTCGTTACTATTACATATTACCCTTCAATCTCATACCAAATTTAAAAAAAAATATTCGGTTTCCTGGTGTGTCCACACATACTGCACCATGTTTCTTTTAAAACTCTTCTTGGCTTGTTGTAACATCTATCAACATCTGTTTTTTTAATTATTTTATTCATGTTACTAGTTGTAAAAGCAGGTCTTTCCATTGCAGTTTTGTGTGACATTCTGTACTAATTGCGCTCCACCCTAAAAAAAAACCCTCTTGCCAAAAGTTATGGGCCAGACAAAACTCTACTATCTTGAAAGTCGGCTTTCTTGAAAATGTCAGGTTCCAACACCAGAAAAGTGCATGTGCCTGTCCTAGAGCATTAGTACACCGAATTTGGTGACGTCCACCCGTTCAAAAGTTATAGGCTCGACAATATTCGGCCATCTTGAAAGTTTTGACCTCCAAAATCTAATCAGTTGATGTACCTATCTTAGAGCATTTGCAGACTCAATTTGCGACCAATCAATCCAGCCATTCAAAACGTATCATGTTAACATGAAAGACCTTATGCGGTGGATGTGGTGCATACAAAACTATTACATCCCTGACATTCCGTATTTTGGAGATATAATAAAAGTAAGATAAACGCAGAGAATATTGAAGGTAAATGGATAACTTGTAGAATGACTGATTGTTCAGTAGTTTTGACCAGTGTCTATTAGGGCATTAACAGACACGTCAACTCCCAACAGGTGTTGACAAGTTGCATGTTATTCTTTCTGCCCCCCCCCCGATGCGTAAACACAGTCAGACCTAAACAAGACATGTCTACTGCAGGTAAGACAGTTGTGGTGGGCTGACAAAACACATGGCATGTGTGTCTGTTTTCACCCTCTTTCAGGTCAGGTTCTGATCCCATTACACAACTGAACATGACGACTTTAAAAGTTCCTCTGATCCTTACTGCCCTACGTTGACAAGTAATAAATTGATTAACAGAGCTTGTTTGCAGAAAGAAATTCCAGAGTGAAAACACCACAATGAAGATGAAATGGAAGTTGTCACCTCTCTGGGACTGTACAGACCATTTTGAAAATATTTAATCAATGCACATTCTTACAGCTGCCTTGTGGGTTTATGGTATTTGGTAAAATATTACAAGATGAAAACAAACAAATACATAAATGACTCAGTACAAACTGGTAGTCATATGGTCTTACAGTAAGCACTTTCAAACCACACAGCTATGTGGCATCACAGAGGAACTACAATAAAAAAATCTTTCAATGAACTTTAACCTTTTGGATCTACAAAGCCCAATCTCAACTGTTCTTCCATTTTTCACATTTTATTTCACTTTTTAAGGCTGGCATTAAAAGCTATTATTTACCATTTTACACAACATTTTATGGTTGCATTCACTACACTTATATTGCTAAAAGTTCCTTTAGAGGAAAGAGAAAACACGAAAAAAAAAAAAAACCCTGAAAAACCAGCTAGAAAGGGTCAATAAAGAAGTGTTGTTGGGACTACAATAGTTGTCATTCCTTAGAGAATAGACACTAAAATGTGATGTACGAACTATGAAAGAGTTCATCCTTCCTAAAACCACGTCATAAAACTCAAAACTGTCCTAGGGAATCTTCCTAAACAAGTGTTGCTAGAATGCAAATCTTAATATTGATTATTTAGATACTACAGATGCACCATTTTTCTGAGTATATATACACACTATGACTCATGTAGTCACTGCACTATTTGTTGAGCAAGTCTACATACTACACTGATATCCCTGATGACTGCCACATGGCTAATGTGCCAGTCTATGGTCTGACTATAACGTTCTGTTTATGCTCTGTGCATTTTTTAAGCAGCAGTATCTGAATCCTTTCAACCTCGAGGCATGATCAAAGAAATCTTTAAAGAAGACAGAAGCACACTGTAAAGGAGTGACGTTTTGGTTTTCTAAATGAAGTTATACATTTTCAAACATTTCCCTGTGGTCTAAATGAACTGTAAATGCTATGTTTGGGTCTGAATTAAACTCAACACATCAATCTTCAACCCCATTCATGAATAAAAAGAGGAAAAAGGTCATTTTCAGCACTGGCCCTTTAAATCTAAATGAGCTGCTTCATGGCCCACACCCCCCTCCAGTTTGTTGACAGTGCTTTCTGTCCTGTTCTGGCAGTTTTGTTCATTAATACAACCGACAACTCAAGATTTTAAGTAATTAATTCGAAGTTTGGCCATATTTTCAGCTTTTACTATGACTGCTGTCGCTGATAAACAATTATGACGTATTTGGAAAAATGTTCATCGGAAGTCTTGACCTCACATTTGCAAATGTTGTGACGTAACTAGCAACAAATTAAGCATAAATTAAAACGGGTTGTAGAAATTAAGAATGTAAACAATTAATTGAATGTCAATTAAGTATTTTCTTGATTAAATTCCATTACTTGTTGGTTAATTGCCCCATTCGATGGCAGTTTTTGTGGTATCAAGAGTAGGGGGCGCAAGTGCCTAAGCTAAGCTTGATCACCAAGGTTGACTATTGGGGCCAGTTGTCCACTTGTCCACACCTGTCCAAAGGCTGTCAGCTTGTCCGTGCTGCGGCGCTGTGGCCGGGATATTCATCAGACCGGATCGTGGCGTTGATGAGTTAGAATTGCTTTAGGGACATAGTGGAGCGAAACCACACCCTCACCCAAATATGTGCTCATATATCAGGTCGGAGCATTTTCCCTGGAGGTTGATCTAGTCCACGGTCAGCTGGACTATTTGGTCAGTAAGACAGAGGTTTAAAACACCCTACAGGCTCCATCATGTTGGGGGAAAAAAAGTTTAAAAATCCACATTTCTTCTAAACTACCCCTCTTCAAATCCATTTATTTTATTGAATGGCTCTGCAGAATTTATTTAGTTCTATTATATAAATGTCATTGTCTGAACTGTATCCAATGGTACAAAAAAAAAATCCCTAATTTAGGAATATGACATGTTGTTTTCAATGAAGTATATAAACAATATTTAGCTTTTATTCGTATGTACCTGATTTTAAGAGAAATTCACGTTCTTGCTGCTTATCAATACCACTTTCAAAGGCAGCATGTGTTGGTAACTCGGGGTGACCTATCAGATTCCAAAAGGAGTGTGGAATAGTGGTTTTCAGCGGAATGACATCTTTAATTTAAAGCAAACTGAAGATTGTGCGAAACTATCTGTTGGTTAAGATTCACTGCAAGAGAGTAGACTGAATGTAGTCGACATTCATATTATAATATCCACCGCCTGAGTTCATAGATATGTCCATTACTACATTAAGGAGGTACATTACTGTTTTATGGAACTTGACGTGAAATAGCGAAGCAATCAGACATTCATAATATCAGTGATTCACTTCTCTTCATCATAGCTAGTTTTAGATTCAAACACTTTTGTCTAAAGTGCCATGGTTGCAATAAATGTCACTAAAGTAATATGCATTTTTAAACTGTAAGCGTAGATATAGGCCTATCTTACCTCATCTCATAGCTACGTACAGGAAGTGCAACACTGCGTGGTGAAGGAATGAATGTAAACCCTGCCACGCATCGACTGTGATTTCAAATTGTGGACTGTGAATAGCGCCCGTTTTGTGAAATTTCCAACACCCCCCCCCCCTCCAAAAAAAAAATTCAACGACTTTCAAGGATGGTGACTTTTTATACCTGCTTTCAAAAACATTCAAGGGCCTTGAACTGATTTTCAAGAATTTCAAGGACCTGTGGGAACCCTGCTAATAAGACAGAAAGAGACAGCATTACATCATTCATTAAATGTGGACATCTTCTCTGCACAAGCACCGACACTAACAGTTAGATTTAAGGGAAAGTGTGACAGAAGGAAGGGTGTTCCACAGAGCAGCGCTGAATCTAACTAATCATTCTCTTTGTGGAATCTTTTCACATGGCCTGATCAAAATGCAACTTTAATACACCTGCAGATTATCTGGCATTGGCCTCATTTCATAGAATAAACCCCGCCTTTCCAAATCACCTGCTCCATACACATGCACCAAGCCCATCTATTCCATCCCTGTATTCCTAAGTCCTACACAGCTTTGAAACTTTAACTCTAAGCTGTGCAATCTCTCAAATCCACCCTCTTTTGGATTTCATAGATATGCATGTTTCTCCCAACCTTTCCCTCACAGTCTTTCAGTCTGGAAACATCATCTCCACTTTGCTCTCAGCTGGAAGAGCCATGTTCTCCTCACTCACACACATACACGTACACACAGATGCTACACTCTGAGCGTTAATTCACTTCCACTGAGACAAATCCATCCTACCTACAGCTGAAAAGGAAACTCCTGCTCAGAGCTGAGGTTAAAGTCACACTTATCTTCTGCAAAACCCTCTAAGAAAATGAATGTTTTATCTCCTGTTCAGTGTTTAACCAGTTCATTAGCCCACTGATAACTCAACAGAAATTATACATTGCACTGAGTCATTAAATTAAGATAACTAGTGAACATAATTGGCCAATTTTGTCACTTTATAAAGTTATTATCATCATTAGAACTGCTTTTATAAGGCTGAAGGATCTACATTAATGCAAATGCAGCGATACCCGTGTGTAATAAAAACTAAATCTTTTTTTAATTGGTTAATAAAGTGCAGCATGTGAGACCGGTGCTTTTATTCTATATTTTTTCCTGTAGTTGACAAAAAACAGTGAGAAGACAAAACCGACAATGTGTAAGTCCATACTTAATCTTTTTCTCCATTAACACAGTGAAGTCTAAAAAAGATGTTAAGATGTAATGGCGACTCACATATTACATTCCGTACATTTTTATAAGCATTTTAAAAACCTCAGTCACTTATAAAATACAATAGCAAATGTGTGTTCTAGGGCCTCTATTAAGATATATTTACCTAATTTGTACTTATTCAGCTTTTTTATATCACACTAGCTGACCCATACTTATTGGCTTTGCACTATTTGCCTTCTTTATAGCCTCATTTGTAGGTAGAAACTTAATTTCTGTTTATTTAAATGGATTTAAACATACCATTTTGTACTGGTGACAGCATTTGGTCCTCAAGTTTTATAAGATGTAAGAAACAAAATGGGGAGCGTAAAGATATGAGCAACTGTGACTTGACACAACCCAAATTGTGATGGTGACAAATTCGTCAGTGTCTCCAAGGTAACGGTGTTCTGGGTCTGGTTGGTAACTTATGAAAGGCAGTCTAATCAAAGACAACCAGATCCTAGAAATGAACACTGGTCAAATAATAATAAGTTAAAGAAAGAGTAGAAATCTTGTGCAAATATAACCAGGATGGAGGTGCCTTTCTCTGGGCTTCTTGTTTCTTGCTCCAATTAGTCTCAGTTTTGGATTGGTCTGTATTAAAATGGTATGACATAATGGATTTACATCAAGAGTTGGAACAGTTATGGTTAATGAAGTGATATATAACCCTCACACCCAGGAGAAATGATGACAGGTGCAATGATCCATTTCATGTCTATACTGCATGTCATTGTTCACATACATCTGTGTGAAATGAAAAGAAGCTGGACTCATGCTTTTAAATTAACTAAAAATATATGTTTGAAATGTATGCTTGGTAGATGTTAATCTTTATACATTAACAGGGTTAGAGGAGTTGTATTTTGCTTAATCCACTTTCATTTATTTGTGTATTTGGATATATTGTGTATTTGTAATAATTCAAAAACTATGAATTTTAACCACAAGCTATTTTTATGTTCATTATGGCAAAAATCTAATTGATTTCAAAATAATTTTATACCACATTTATTTATGCTTTTTAAGCATGGTTATTATGTTTTTCTTATTAAAAAGTCTCTTTTATTATATTTTTTCAGTGTTTTTTGGGGTTTTATTTTTTTGTATCGGCTCATGTTTAGGTAGGGTTATGTGTTGTGTCATGGATGAAATCAAAACTCACCTTCCTGTATAGTGAATGTTTTATCCATGTTATATTATTAATAATAAAAAAAAAAAAATACCATTGAAAGAAAGAAGGTAATTAAAAAAAGACCATTTGAGTAACCTAAAATGCACTGTGTGTGTGAATGAGTAGCCAAAAAAATAGAGTCTTGTCTACATTTGTGCTCATGCTACAAAAATGTGGACAAGGCTCCTGCCCAGGGCTGGGCCATAAAACAATCTCATTACATGATCATGATAAAAAAAATCACATCAATAAAGATGATAAACTTTGGACATTTTTTCGAGATTTGGATGGATCACACAGAAGAAATACACGTGGCACCTGTGAAGCACTATATGTAGGTGGATTTTCTGCTTCGGGAGTACATTTAGGAAAGGCTATTTGTCACACTGGCAGGTAAATGTTTGTAGCAAAGTAGTCTTATATTAATAAAACTGTTTTGTGAGTCTGTACTTTGTTTCAATCTCATTTACAGACATGCTGCCTCTGTTCCTTCCTGCCAACTATGTGAGGCGCATTCAACGGACCTCGTAATCTCCCATGAAGCTGCAAATATCTACTCTTATAGCTACAAATAAACAATAAAACAACAATAAATTCTCATTTTCCTTTGTTTTTAACACATCATCTGTCATTAGACTCAATGTATGAAAAGATTTATCCACAGTAAAGTTGTAAAGTTTAGTCTCTGAACTTTTAAGGATTATGAGGGTAATCCTCAAGCAGCCAGCATCCTCTCATATTATACAGGTTTGTGCAAAAGTCTTAGGCCAAGATTACGTTTATAGAAGGGGGTTGAATGTGAAACATCAAAAGGTGAGAAAAAGTGGAAAACAAATGTGCATTTCTGTTGCTGGTGTCAGAATGTGGAACTGTTTGGCAATGAAATGAGCTGTATGAATAGTTTTTAGCTCAAGAGGATGTATAAGGAGAACGTGGAGAAATTATATATTGTAAGAAAGGGGCAGGTATTGTAAAGTTTTCTTCATCCTGCTCCTTTCCAATCATGGAGATTGGAGTGAATAAATAAATGAAATGAAATATGCATTTCTCAGCTTGTGTATTATGATAAAATATAGATATATGTGACGCATGTAAAGCAGTCAAATCCAAACCTTCACTTACTATTTTATGTGACCCATGAGAAGAAGTCGCTAGAACAGGTAAAAAAAAATATTTGACACATGTTAAGTCTGGTATAAAACAAGAGAAAATTAGAAAATTAATGTCGTAAATCTAATTTTGTCGGAAGAAATGGGTTAAACACATATTTAGTGCAAACAATTAAACCGCTTTGGTTTCTAGAAGCTGTTTTTTTCCCCTCTTTAACCCTCAGAACCCATTCAGTTCACTTTTTTGTGTCTTTTATTGTATATATTCTGTGTTATATCTGGAAAAAATATGAGAAATTTATAGACTCATTTAAACCCCTGACAAAAACAACAAACTAAAGGGTGTCAGTTATGCACAGTACTGTGTATATTGTGATGAATATTAATATAAATGAATGTGTTTGTATTTTTTGCTGCATTGTAATCTTGATCAAAAGTATTATGTACTATATTGTAAAGGTAAAGTACTTTATTTGTCATTATACACTGTACAACAACATTTGTCCTCTGCATTTAACCCATCCTTGATGCCATTGGGGAAACTTGTAAGGAGCAGTGGGCCCTAACAGACTTATTTTAGGGTTTTGTATATGCTTCATGATGAAACAATGAATGACAATTACTTCCTATAACACCACTCTTCCCACATGGAGTTAGAGAATATGTATATGAAGAATTGAGAGGTGAAGAAGTACTACTTTTGTTTCATTTTGTTTCCTTTTTCCTCTTAATTTTTTATTCTTTTTTTAATTTGTTTACTCGAACAAGTAAAACAAAATAAATAAAACATACAAAGTATTTAAGCAGAAATTAAAACAACACCTCTTTAGCATCTTAGATAACTATACCTTGTTCAAAAGGGTGTCGGACGAACTTAATAAAACTTATCCATTTCCTTTGTATTACTGTCAAAGCATGTATATACAACCAAAAAGAAAAGAAAGCGCATTCGAAAAAGAGAAAACTGTTCCTTGCTAGAAATTCATATTTATAATAATAATAATAATAATAATAATAATAATAATAATAATAATAATAATAATAATAATATTGGATTCGATTTATATAGCACTTTTCAAGGTACCCAAAGCGCTTATATTTCCATTTGTTTCCTATATCCACTTAGAATGTGGTTTATAAAAACCTGTTTAAACTTTTGTACTGATTCACAGGTTTTTCTCTTAGTTTAGAAATGATGGCATGTCAGTGTATACATACCTGTGTGCGTAGGATCTCTCCTTTGGTTAGCTGCATGTCTCCGGTGAGTTCTTTAACAGCGATGCCCAGTGGCTCCAATCGCTTACTGAAGTAATTAGTCATCTCAGCTGCCAAGGCCTTCATAGGAGCCACATAGACAATCTACAGAGACACACGCACATAGAAATAAATAGGCTGAAGAACAGAGCGGGGTAGAGAGAGGATGGTAGGGGATGAAGGTGGGGGTTGGGATGGGCTGTGCATGGGAGAAAGGACTGGAAGGACACTGTGGTGATAAATGAGCAAACCCAGGCGGGATCATTTGTTCCCTGGCAACCAGCACAAATCACAATTTATTGAGAAATATGATGCCAGCCACTTGCACGGGTAAAGTTTAATGGTGATATATGAAAAGTGGCTGTCATCACTGGCTGGCACTCTGCGACGCTGCGTGTGAGCCTGTGTGTGAAAGAGCCTTCATGAGGACAACAAAGCCTTTTGGTTGTCGAAATTATTTATCTGAATTTGCGTTAGCATTTGACGCTGTGCGTTTACAAAGACATGGACGAATATTTTCAAGCAGTGAAGGGAAGATTTTTTTTTTTTTTTTTTTTTTTTTTTTAGAAATGTATTTATGAACAGCTACGTTTTCAAGTGACCACTTTTACACCGCTGTAGTTTTTTTTTTCTTTCTTTTTTTTAAATAACCCCAATTATGCCTTGGTGAATATATCCATCCCCTTGTAAAAAGGTTAAGATGGTCTGAAGGGACAATGCAAAAAAAAAAAATAACCAAAAAAACAGCCCAACTACAAAACAAAATATTCTTAAAAATGAAATATGACCAAATGGTAAAACTAGGACAATATTTCATTAAGACAAAGTTATGTATGTAATAATTTTTCTTTCTTTTTAATAATTCTTTTCTCCAAACTAAGGGTTTTTCATTGCTTTGTTCACATTCCTTTATTGCATTGTAAATTAAACGGATTAGAAAAAAACTGAAGGAGCAGGAGAAGTTGACTTGATATTTTAATATTAAGTACCGTATCATTTCTTATATGGTCTACATGTAGCCTGAAGTGGCTGTATTCAAAGTAGTGAAACACTTTTAATATTTCTGAGCGCTGAACAGCTCCACACTGATACTGTAAATTACCGCACATATCAGAGCTTCCCTTTGATGATTTGGAGTTTCAAAAGTCTAAAGCCATGAATGAAAACAGCTGTGTTTTGAAGTCTATTTTGGATTCAATACTCAAAGTTTCCAAACGACAATACCAGCCACAATCAAACACTAAAGTCAAACACTACATTTCTACAAATGTTTATTAATTTCATATATCTTGTACATTTGATATGCATTCAGTTTCTGCTTTAAATGCTCTCTATGTAAGATGTGTGGGTATAGGTGAATGTTGAAGAAGCAGAGGTTTCAATCTGGTCCATAGGATGAATTTGAAAAGTGTACAAATTCCACAGTCAAAGCTATGGAACATTTTGGTTTTCTGAAGACGTTCCAGTTTTTATTCAAGTTATTCACATCTTTTTTGTTTGGATAGTTTATAAGACTATGTATTTTCATAGTTTAATTCGTGGGTTTTTGGACTAAAATAGAGACAAAAATGTGAAGTTGTGGTTATTTATAGCTTACGATGCTATTATTTTAGTTGTCTGGCCCACTTGAGATCAAATCAGATTGAACGTGGCCTGTGAAAGAAAATGAATTTGGACAAACCATCCAATTCATTGCATAAATTAAAGATCAACTTAAAATGTAAATGTACTGTTCAGCTACAAACAAGCTATTTCTCACAAGAAAATCAACTACCGGAGCAGGTCACCACTTCAATTAACTGACAAAACATAGTCTGTCGGAGGAACATAATCAAGTAAATCCAGCTGTCATTGCTGTAAAACTATCAGGTAGCGCTAATTTAAATCCTTCCTGAAATCCCAGAATCCAAAGCTCCAAGGATCAGATCTGAATCTCTGCACGGGGTGTGTGAAACTCAGCAAGGAGCATGCTTAATCTCTGCGAGGCGTATTGAGAAAACTCTGTCGTTGAGTCATACTGGAAAAGCTTAGAAGGCATTCTTAACTATTCTTAGATGCCTTTCATAGTTAGATTTCGTGTGTTTGAACATTTTCACCACGGGTGTGCATTTAGTGTCAGACCTTGAATTCATCCTTCTTGATGACGCCTCCGGGCTGCAGGTGCTGGCGGATCTCATGAAGGACGGTTAGCATGGCGATGTTGGTCTTCCCGGCGCCAGTTGGAGCGCAGATCAGCAGGTTTTCATTGGTGTTGTAGGCTGTCTCGAACACCAGGGACTGGATCCTGTTCAGGCGCTTCATCCCCTTAAAAACAAGCTGACCGATCTGAGAACACACGAAGGACAAAACACAAGGACGTTATGTTTCAAGGTTGTCCCGAAGAAGGAAAGATAGACTGTGTCGATACTGAGGGTTACCCAACGTTTAAATATATTCCTGAGAAACATATGCAAACATTCCATTAATCTCTTGCATCAACATTCATCCTGTTCTGGCTTCATTATGGTTCTGTTTTTTTTGTTCTGATACAAATTTTTTTTTATATTATTTCATTATGATAAAGAAATCCGTAATGATGATGAAATTAATCCAATAATAAAAAAAAAAATTGATTCGGAAACATCTATATTATTTTAAGATTCTGCTTCATCATCTGCTTTATTTTTATTTTTTCCCACTTATGACTACTTCTTTGTATTTATTTAAAAAAAAATAGGTGTGTCTGGCTCAGTCAAATGCATAATTATGTCAATAAAATCACTTTGGACAATGTTCATTGATGCGTGACTCACTTCCTGAAGCAAAACAGTAATATCAAGCATCTCCAAAACAGATCCTTTAGCCTGATAATGTCAGTAATACTGAGTGTTTTGTATTAATAGCGACATGATTTACTCAACTGGAAAGGAGTTCTATTGAAGCATCAAATACTGATGATTATAAAAACAACAAACATTTGTAAATAAGAGATGTTTAGGTGATCAGTCAGGATCTTCTGTTCACTTCTGCATGTGAATTTGTAATTTTTAAACTGTCTTAGTTTGCCTTTAAACTGAACATCTTATAGACTCTAAAGCTTGATATATTTTATGCATAAATATATTGTGTTTAACACATTTCAAGCAATAGAATCTACAATGTGTGAAAATATATTCTATTAGGTCAAAGGTCATGTTTCTTAATTATATGGAGCTGGATAAGGCACTATTTAAATATTGTATACAGTATTTTCTGGATTATAAGGTGCACTTAAAAGACTTTCATTTTCTCAAAAAATGACAGTGCATTTTATAATCCTGTGTGCTTTATATGTGGATTCATTCTGGTTGTGCTTAGTGACTTAGAATTTTGACTTTTTATCTTATAAATGTAACTTTTTACCTCATAATTTTGACTTTTTATCTCAGAATTTTGACTTTTTATCTCAGAATTTGGAGTTTTTATCTCAGAATTTTGACTTTTTAACTCATAATTTTGACTTTTTAACACATAATTGTAACTTTTTATTTCATAATTTTGAGTTTTTATCTCATGATTTTGACTTTAATGCACCCTTTAGTCCAATGCACCTTATATATGAAAAAAAAAATTATCCATTCATTGACTTATAGTGACTATATAGACTTATACTATCGCCTTAGAGTGCAGAAAATTCGGTACATGAATGATATACAAGTTAATAAAATAGCATAAGACTTTTGATGAGATTTTTATATTGCTGGTGTAAGGTGATGGCAAACGGGGAGGGGGGGGTGCACTATCTGGAGGTTGATACAGTTATAGAATATCAATATATGGCATCATAAGACGGCTTTCTGAGTTCCTGAGGTAGGTAGGGTAGGGACCCAGGTAGGGACAGAAAGGAGCCAAACCCTTGACAAGTACTGTATTGGCCAACTGTCTATTTAAACCTATCATTACACTTACTATCATCTCTAACATGACAAGGCTGTCAGGTAGTATATCCAGTGCTGACCGAGAGTCACATTACTGAGTTGCTCCTGGTGACCAGATTTAAGCTAGTGTCAACAAGTGAAGCTGCCCCCAACACAACCTGCATTTTCAGTGAAAACCAAGACTCTACAGAAGCTGGCATGAAATATAGACAGGTGATCAGTTACACAGTGTTGGTGACTGAGCCTGTGTGTACAAAGTGAGTATGTAGAGAACAGGAGCATCAGCAAGCACAAGCAAGAGAAAAGTCTGTGTGGTAGGATCGGCTGTCACTCAAGCTGCCCTCCGTCTGCCTTCACTATGGCAACAGAGTGTGGGTGATGGCCCTCAATCTCACACAGCCTCTGATAAGTAGAGAAATAGCCGCTGTGAAGGACAGTTGGCCCGACACACACACACACACACACACACACACACACAAATACACAGGAGAGAAACGTCCAGTTGCTGCACAGCTGGACCAATTTCTTCTGGAACCAACTATAACCAGTTAAAAGCCACATAAAAGCATGAGTATACTCCATCTATGTAGCAGAAAAATGGTTCTTTCACAAAATGTGTAAAAGAAATATTGATTAAGGACAACGTTTCAAAAATTGATCTGACTGATGACACCAACTTGTAGCTCACACACTGTGATGAATATTATTTCATATGTAAACAGAGTCCAAATGCAAAGGACCTATTGATCACTGATCAAATCTTACCTTGTATATTTTATAGTATCAAGTATATATTGACATTAATATTGTAGGTTTGCTTTATTTTTTTTGCTTACAAAGCTTCTTAAGGTGTGTTCATTATTAACCCTTAAAGACCCAGTGCTACTATTGTGGCAGTTCCCAAATATTTTTTTTTCTCTCTATTTAACCTTTATTTAAGTAATTTATTAGAATTTGTTATAATATAACCCTTTGTATTTCCATGTGCCAGTGTAAAGCATGTATTTCTCTATATTTAATTTCTAAGCTTAATTTAATAAGGTTATTACATCGAAAACAGAGAAAGCTGAAGAAAAAGTGACTTTTTCAGCAAAGATATAAAAAAATTCATGAAAACGCAAATGTCTTCATCCACTGCCATTGATGAAACGTCATGGGTTTTACTGGTGAGTCACCTGCAGTTGCGGATCATTGAAAATAAATTTTTTTTTAAACACATGCACTAAATATTAAAATATTTGGCTGCAAGAGTAAAAAATGCATTGATCTCAAACAATGTTGACACTCTCTCTGTGGTGTTAAACAATGAGAACAAATGCAGACAAAATATATAAATATATATATATATATATATATATATATATATATATATATATATATATATATATATATATATATATATATATTTTTTATTTTTTTTTTTTTTTTTTAAATCCATTCTTTAATTATATTTGGGTTGTGGTCACGTGGGTTATTTGTCGTTTGAGATAAACATTAAAATAACCTGTCAAATACGCTTTATTAACTGAATTTCCATGAAGGTGACATACAAAGGCAAAGGCATGATCCCGTCCTGACCAGGTCATGTGACTAAAGCGACGGGAAAAAGGTAGAGACAGCAACAAGTGAGCAGACCGAGTTGAGGCTGCGTCCTGGGTCAAAGGTCAGGATGGTATCATAGCTCAGCGTGTGATGGACGCTTTACCAAGTGTGTTTTTGTCATTTTTGGTCCATTATGGAGTCACAGTTCGAATCAGACAGAATATCCTACAAGCATTTTACTTTGAGAGGATTGATCTACAGTATGTAGGCTAGTGGAGGAGAGGGAGTAAGGTTTTGGGACACATTCACTGAGATTTTCAAGATGATGAGCGACTCCTTGTGTTTTCTTTTCCATGGAAACTGGGGTCATATGGCTCTTTGAGTGTTACAGGTTGTCGACCCCTGGTTTAGATGCTGCGCGTTGACAACTTTTTAATGATGAAGCAGGACAAAAATATTTTCTCAACATATTAATTTACAAGCAATGACATTGGATTTTAACACGGAAATAAATGCTGGTATATGAGTAAGGTCATTTGATGTTCATAAAGACTATTGACTACTTTTGAAAAATGCGGGTTGAGAAGCGGGTTGGGTCTGTTCTTTTCAAATATATTTCTTGTGATCCGAGTTTCGGGCAGGCTAGATAAAAAAGCAGTCGGTTGCGGGTCGTTTATACATTGACTCGCGCATCACTGATATACACACACACACACACACACACATATATATAGACCTTAATTAGGTGGATCATCCTGGTATAGTAATGGTGTATAGATTTTAACATGTTGCATCCAACTAAAGAGGTAAAATTTTCAAAATGAACAAACTGAATGATGCAGAAAGTCCAACATCATGACTTGGCGCAGGAAGCCAAATACATTCCACAAACTCCTGCACATTACAATCAATTAAGCAAACACTGAGTTGTGACACTAAAAGATCACCATGAACAGATGTACATACACCCACCAGTTTAGCAGCATTACTGCAAACACCACGTAATGATGCAACGCTCTGTGAAATAAATTACATTACATTACATTATATACATACAGTTCCCATTGGTTCATTTTATTTCTGAAGTACATTTAGAGTTTATAAGTACATTACATTATTAATGGGGCAACATGAGTCCAACTACATCAGCATATTTCAATTCTGCTTCCTACAACAGATTAGGAGGAAGATAGAACTTTTACTAATGGATGAATTGGTCTGTCCTGATCTAGGAGTACGGAGAGAGTAAAAAAAAAAAATCCAATTACATGTACCTTGTTTACTGGAGGTGGAGCCCACAGTTGCCAATAGGAACTCTAAGTACATGTTTCTGAAACGATAGACTTGCAAATCCACTCAACAGAGGTCACTGTGGTTCCAGGTGTGTTCTGTGCCACATCTGTTATTCTCTTGCTCCATCATTTCACCATGTTTCTTCCTCGATTCTGTTCCACCTCCCCTAAACTAAGGCTGGTTCAGGATGCCTTAAGCTTAGGCAGCAGTATTATTTATTCAAGGATTCATTAGAAGTATGTCATCACTTTCCTCTTCCCCTCGTTTCACTCCAACACTCATAGAAAGAAATAATTAAAGAGTGCATGTCAGGCGAGGATATGTGTGGTGCTGTTGGGAAGTTGGCCCTGTAGCCCGGCAGGGAGGAGGAGGTTATTAATGCATCAAAGAGCAACTTTATTAGAGTCCACTTAAGCTGTGAAGGGAGTGAAGGGTGGCTGTGGCGGCTGCTGTTTAGGGTCACGGAGGCTTCTGGTGAGCAGCTTAGCAGCACCTCAGATGTACAAATAGATAAACACACGTGTGGCCACTTCTTTTCTCCTGTCCTGATTAATTTCAGATTGGCAGTGAATGCAAAAATTAACAAGTTGAAATGGGCCCCACTTTTGAGGACAGCTAAATAAAGTTGGATACGACTGCATACGAAGCTGTTCACAGGCATGTAATATCAATGCTTAAGCCACAACTCCCCTCAGCAAATGGGAATGGACAAGAAGTTGATTGCAGCTATTCAAAGCTTTCCAGTTCTGTCAAAACAGAGCTGAAAATATTCAGGATTAAACAGCTCAGACACCACGCCTGAAAACTGCTACGTCCTTTTTAAGGCTGCTGGCAGTTATTTTTCATTTTCCAGGCTCCAGACGACAGCCATGTTAGGACTGAGAATTATTTTCATTATTGACTGGACTTTTTGATCTGTTGATGAATTAACTCAATGTTTACTCTGTAAATCATCACAAGGAATAGCAAATACAATTTAAAGCCACAAGCTGCATTGAAAGGCCCTTGTCACACACACGTCCAATAGAACTATGTCTATCATTCTGCCATTGGCGCTATGGCACCGAATTGTAATCCGTGTCATTGAATGGATGTAGGCCTGGGAGCTCGACAAATGACTCAAATTTGAGCCAAATTGAGGTTCGTAGATGTGAACTGAAGCTATTTTTGAAAAAGTAAATCTGCTGGGGGGCACTATATAGCCACATTTCTCCCATTGAAAGGATGTAGGCCTGAAAGATGCAGCACAGAGTCAAATTTGGGCTTAATTAGTTTACATATGTCGGAACTGATGCATTTTTTTTGCAAAGGTACATTTGTAAGGGGCCCGATGGTGCCAAACTTCAATTTCTTTTGATGAATGAGTATAGGCCTGGGAAAGGTACATTTGAAGGGGGCGCAATAGTACTAAATATATATTTTTTTCCAAACAATGGGTGTAGACCTGGGGGACAGACGTTGCTACAACATTGATCATATGTGCAAGCTGAAGCAAATTTTGTAATTGAAAATTTTCAACAAAAAAAATGGGATGTCATAAAAAAAAAAAAAAAAAATGGCAACACCTGTCCCAAAAAAATGGCTAACTTTTGACGTCCCAACTTCTCTCAATAATGCACTCCAATTTTGAGTTAATTTGGCCAAACACCCAAGGACAAGAAAATGCAATGAACATTAGTGAAAATGCAGAGTTAGCATTTTGGAATTTTTAATCCAACATGGCCGACTTCCATAATATTTTTTGTTTGTCTCTGGACGATGAATTTGGGTACTGATTTTTGTGGCTCTATGACAAACATTACATGGAATGAGGTCCCATTGGCATAAGGTGCTTCCACATTTCAAGTGGGCACTGTCATGATATTTTTATACCAACATTTTCAAAACCTGTATGTAAATTTAATTTCACATACTTCTGAATTTTGGCCAAAATTTGGTGAGTTTTTCTCAATGTTCAGGCTGGTCAAATGTGTGTTTAATAGACAGAAGGATAAAAAATAAACATAAACAAGTACCAATCGGAGTAGGAATGTCTGTTTCCGTGGCAACCACATGTTTAGTTTAGGGTTGTTTTTTTTCCCCGATTGTGTCACAGAGTAAAGAAAGACAAAAAAAAACAACCAAGGAAGAAAACAAACAGAGAAATAAATAAATAAATGACAGAGCAGTCAGATTTGTCATACATATTTCATCTTATTTAGAAGGTCTCAAGGTCACCATGTCACTGTGGGGTCTAATGTCACATGTCGAGCATTTACACACACATGATTGACCCCAAGGGCATTCATTCCAAGCAGATGTAAAAATATAGTTTGTATACGTGACATGTACAAGCTCAGAAAGGTCTGTGTCGTCAGTATGAAAATGAGTGACAGTGGCGCAAACATTCTTCAACAAATACTTCAGATCAAATCGTCTTTTATTAGAGGGCTGATATATATATATATATTGTTATTCATTTCAATGCTGATATCATTGGACATTCTGGGTTTTTCACACATCCTATTTTTCCATTTGTACATGGAAGGACAATCGTATCAGAGTTTCAGTACAGGTGACAGAACAGAAAACCATCGACAGTGGCAGTTTCTTTTTCCTTTTCTGTCATGAAATATTTTGTCATAGTTTCCAGTTTAGAAGGAATAATGAGCAAAATGTCCGTCTATTTAAATGGGTGGTAAATGCAAGAGTAAATTAAGAACATGGACAAATATAAAAAAACAAAACAAATGAAAAGGCCCAGATCCAACAACTTCCAAATTTTACAAAACTAAACAACAATGCATTAATCAAACAAAGACTTAATGCTAAGACTTACACGTAGAGGGTTCTCACAGGAAGTGTCAGGTGTTACTACAAACACCATGCCGCATCCCAAATATAATCATAACAACAATAATCACCATAACAGGTACACTGGTCCAATGTAAACACAGCCAGTGTGATTAACTGTTAAGCAGTTCAAGTTCGGATGTTTTGCATATTTGCAGATACACGGATTTAAAATGCCAATAGTGTTCAAGTGCACCTGCCTGAACTTTATTACCATGCAGATTGTTGTGTTCTATTATGTCGGGCTTAAGTCGAATTTTATAACTGCTTTCACACACAACAGTGAGGTCAGCAGGTGCATTTCTTGGACTTCTTAGCAATAGGTTACCAGGAAGAAGAAAGATGGATGTGACTGTGCACTCAAATCTTTAATCATTTACTGTAGTGTTTGGACATTTTCCCCAAAAAAATCAATTTTTTGTTCTATATTTATATAATTATACTTTGGGAGTTTTTATTTATTTACTTTACTACCATTGATCTTCACCAAGATAACATGAGCGGCTCATTAATTTATCAAAAAGAAAGTCTGTGTAGTCGGACTTCCAGCTCTCAATAGGGACACACCAAGGTTATTTTGTCTCATCATAAATGTTCACTCCAGCTACTTAGTCACATACAGAAGCACCAAGAACCTATAATTCATTGAGTTAGGAACAAAGCGGTTCTCAAGTGTAATGTGTGCAATATTTTCAGGGCTTTGTGAAGCTGATAAACTTCTATACCTGCCAATTTAGGATTAAAATAACATTATAGCACTTACTGTATTGTGTGTGTGTGTGTGTGTTTATTTTATTTGCAGTACATGCCTGCTTTTTCATAGTATGATTCAGCCAGGAGAAATAAAAATTGAAGTGACATCTCAATGAAATTCCTACAATTTCTAGTTATGAATAGATTTCATTTAAAGCTTTAACAGTTCAGTAAATCAAATGAGTATCTTCCAAGGTTCAGGGTTTTGTGTCCAATTTTATCTATGAAAGCAAAATGGAATTTTATATTCTAACAGTGATGGACAAATATGAATTTTTTGGGGGTTGGTAATGATTTTCATCCTTAACCGATGACCAATACAGGCTGGCAATATTTCGAAGGTGATATTTGGAACCTGTACAGATTTTTTTCGTCTCCTGCCAAATGATATTGAATGTCAAAAATCTTCTTTTTCTTTAAAGGAAACATTGATTGAACTAAAAAAAAAAATACTACTAAACTACTGGTAAAGAAATGGTACGGTAGAACGTTAACATTTCAAATAATAAAACTTACATTTATATAAAAACAAAAAGTGTTCAGTCACTTAATTCTTCAAGCCAGTTCTTTCTAAAGTAAACATCCAGGTGAGGTAGAAGAGGTAATAGTATCTCCAAGAACACCTGTCAGTTTAGTATGGCAGGAAAAAAGAACATATTGGCCAATGCTGATGCAGATACAAGGGGGAAATAAAACATAAATATTGTCCCAGTACTATCTTTGAAAGTATCATTTTTATAGTGGAAAATGAGGGAAAAAATCCATATATAGATGTACAACTCAATTTAATTTAACTCAAAGTGCTCCGAAAAGTCATTCTGTATCCCTAATAATTGATAAATGTACGTAACTACTCCACCAAAGAACAGCGGGTGTTTATCGGTTTGTTTATTTGTCTGTCTGTCTGTTAGCAAGATAACTCAAAAAGTTATGGACGGATTTGGCTGAAATTTTCAGGAATTGTTGAATGTTGGGCACATGTGATATCAGTGAAGGTATGTAAGTGTGTGTGTGTGGGGGGGGGGGGCACATGTGGTCGGTGGGAGCAGACCACTGCTTGAAGAAGTGAAAGGGGGTGGGGCTGATCTGCCTTGGTGGAGGTGGAGCTCTCTAAGTGCTTTTCTAATTATGTAAATGAGTTTCCATGTTCAGCCTAAACCACAGCTGCATGCTCTACAGCAGGGGTCTCAAACTCTGGTCCTCGAGGGCCGGTGTCCTGCATGTTTTAGATATTTCTCTCTTTCACATGATTTAGTTTAACCCTTTAACTCCTGAGACTTTAGAAGTTCCACATAATGGTCACATATGGAAAAATTTGCACAAAAAAAAAAAAGGAATTCCTTCTTCCATTACACCTCAAAGTCATTACAGCATTAACAGGTTTTGCTGAGAATGATGAGCTGATTATTAACTCTTAAGTGTCAGAACTGATGTATTATTGAATGAATGGTTTAGTTTAATAATTCCTAAAACAATAATTTGTTTTTACTGAGTCAAAATGCAACTAATTAAAAAAAAAAGTCAAAATTAAAACTGCTGGGACCAAATTTCAATAATAGTTCTGTTTTTTTGGTAATTTTTTCCATGTTACTTATAATTTTGCAAATATTTATTCGTACTGTTGGTTAATTTTGCTAAAAAAATTTAAATTTTGTTTTTATTTAATTCTTTTTCCTTTAACTTTGCTCCATTTTTGTCTTACTTTGTTCATGTTACAAATTATTTTGTTGGTTTATTCTTCATTTTATTGATGACTTTGGCTGTTTTTTTTGTTAATTTTGTTGCTTAGTGTAATTGGGGTTTTTTTTGCCAAAATTCTAAAGTCTCAGGAGTTAAAGGGTTAAACTGAATCATGGGAAAGAGGGAAATATCTAAAACATGCAGGACACCGGCCCTCGAGGACCAGAATTTGAGACCCCTGCTCTACAGTCATCCCATCTGCTTCCACTGTGAACAATGTCATATTTACAGCTTTTAAAGGCCTCAGGTAAACTCCTGCTGAATTGCCACACTCACTCTATGACTAAACAAGTCCAGGTACATCCGTATACGACCAAATCCCATCCTTTCTATAATCTCCATACCTTCTGCAGGGCTTCTTCTTTCTCAGAACAGAGATAGCGATTCCACTATCCTCTTGTCTAGTCAACTATTTCCCTCAAGGCCAAGTCCACTGAGCTCCAACTTATAAATATTCATTTCTGAATTATGGACCACTGAGTTTCACCTCTTTTGCGAGCCTTCTGCACACTCATTCCTGTGTCTCTGTGGTGACCGGAGCGCCACAACAATCACTTGAGCGGCTCGCCCTCATTTTGATTTATCGACTTTGTCTGTTTGTAACGAAAAGCCTGCGTCCCCACACACCTTAAACATGCTAATTCATGCAAATGTATGCCTGCCCCAGTATTCACCTTGAGGTAAAGCATACATGTTGTAAATAGAAAGTTGCCATCGTTTAATGATCTTTGGAAATCTTCAATGCTTTTTTTATTCTCTGCTTAAAACCTCTCTGGCTTCATTGTTATGATAATGTATGCATACACATCTTCCAATTGGAAATCCAGCTGTGCCTGCCAAAACTTGTCTCTAGGGTGTGATGGCAGAGTTGTGCCGAGGTAGTTACTGTACAGCAATGAGCGTTATGCAGCTGTTAACGTACACTTACACCCACGCCTTGCCCAAATATTGCTCGTTGAGAATTTAAGCCACCACATATCATTCACAATAAAAATTCACCTTATGCTGCTTATCATGAAGGTAATTGCACACCATTATTCATTTCTGCTGAGAATCAAAGTAAAGCCAACTAAAATCCAGTTAGAAATGACATCATGGTGGTGGGAAAAACAATACTTTTCTATACTTTTATGTAATTCCTAAACATTGTTGTGGAGCTTAATTAAATTAATTGTTCATGAAATGCATAATTTCTATATACAGTATAAGAAATAAAATAGTAGACCACCCATATTTTCTTACATTTCCTGTTCATTTTAACACCTGGTACAACTTTACAGTAGGTACATTTGTTCAAGAAAATATAATGATAATAAATATAGCTCATAAGAGTTTAATTTCAGAGGTGATATCTAGCTATATTTCTGTGGTTTGGATAATTAATGATAGGCCAATGTATTGGTCTGATATTTATGTTTTTTACCCAACCACCGTGAAGGGGACAGGGGTATTGTTTTTGTTGGTCTGTTGAAATCAGCTTTAAGCAAAAACTACGACACCAATTTCCAGAAATGGTGTGCGGTGGTGCAGAATAAATCCGATTAAATGTTGGAGGTCAAAGGTCACAGTCACAAAAATTAAAGTGCAAATCAGGTAAAATGTGTGCAAGGTGGCGGAGATTGTTTGTTTTATATTGCATCAGCATCGACCTGTTGTGTTGGCCAATATGTGTTCCCCCTGTTCTCTGACATACTGTTACCTGTTCTACCTCACCTTGATATTTATTTTAGAACGAACTAACTTGACCAATTAGGTGACAGAACACTTGTTTTGTTTTGTTTTTTTATCTGAATGCAAGTTTTATTATGTGAAATGTTAATGTTAGATATTCAACCATACCTTTCTCCTTTGTTTGTTTTGTTAAATGTTACTTTTAGTTCAATAAATGTTTCCTTTAAAAAAAAAATAAAAACAAGATTTTCTGACATCTGTTATAATTTGATCAATGATAGCAATGACAAATCCAAATATTGTCTGAAAAATATCAGCAGCCTGTATCAGTCATCGGCTAAAGCTGATGTAAGTAAATAAATAAATAACAACAATAATCATATTTGTAAAAAAAAAAAAAACAAAAAAACATATCGGTCGATCACTATTGATAACAATCAAAATCACTTCAGTTCTTACATCAGTATTTACGGCACTCTACTGACAATAACAGACACATTAGGTAAAAATCCAACAGATCTTAAACCTACACCTTATGATGTCACAAAAAACACTAGTATTATGTTTCGTCTAATGCTTGTTCACCCCCAACTCATAGTAAATTGAAAACTTCACAATCCAATAAGGGCCTTAGGGTTCCACAGAAATTTATCATGCATTTTCTGAACCCACTTTATCCTCACTAGGGTCACAGGGGTGGCTGGAGCCTATCCCAGCTGCATATGGGCAAGAGACACCCTGAACATATCACCAGTTCATTGTATGGTTGACATATAAAGACAATCACTCTCACATTCACACCAATGGGCCATTAAGATGAACCAGTTAACCTATCAGTGGATGGTGGGAGGAAATTAGTAGTATTTACTTGCAAAAAATGAAATCTACCTAAACAGAACTGTTAGAAAAATAAACAGCATATTCATTTTTAAAAATCAGTTACTAAAATTTGCAGTCTGGCTTCAGCTTTTCACTCTGCACAAACTAACGCTGGCTTTGTCTCTTTTGACTCCACAGATTATATGTTTTTGTTTTTTTTTCCAATAGCCATTAAAAGTGTTACCACAAAAGGGAGAGGGAAAGAGAAAAGGAAAAGGGAAGTTAGGGGGAAAAAAGACAGTTGTTCTTGGGTTTGACTTTTACATTGTGCTTTTTTTGTTTTATTTTAGTTTTTCATACAGCGGTGAAGTAATGGGAATGGTGGGCTACAGAAAATAAGCTTCGGCTTCAGCCCTAGCACTGTATTGATCATGTGTGAATATGTGTCTTACCTGCCTTGTGCCTTGTTTTGTATTATGACTGAAATAAAATTAAAACATTTAAAAAAAAAAAAAAAAAAAAAAAAAAAGGAAGTCAGGGCTCTGTGCTTACAATGGGTGTGATTGTGTGCTGCCAGTTCATATAATGTGAGTGAAGAAGTCAAAGGTTCTGTCTGTGTAAAATGAGCTGACATATTGTTTATGTGTAATCATTTTGGCACAATGCAATTATTAAAGGCTCATCTTTCTAATGTGGTATATTGATGGACAACCAAAAAAATAAAAAATAAAGCCTGAAAATCACAGTCTGACATGATTCATTTTACAGTAGTGGAAAAAAAAGTTTTTGGACATCCTTAACATTTCAAATATTAGCATGAAATATCTGTTTGTCTTACAAAATATGTGGTTTCATCAGACAGACACAAATACATACCAATGACTTTTTTTTATTGGTTGCTTTGAGTTTAGAAAAAAAATTACTAAAGAAAATACCTGACAGTTTTAGCATCTCATACCCTGGATATATATAAATAAAGGGGCACTATCTTCCTGAAACATCCTGTTTTTTATGCAAATGCTGAAGGGATCATGTGGGGGTTTAACAGTGGTACAATTATGGATAGAATTAAATGACTTAAGAGTGATTTCTAATGCAATATCTCATAATTAAATAGGCTGTCAAAAAACATTATTTTTCCACTATTGTATATCAGCATTTCAAACATTATAAACTCCAGCTCTGGAAAGCCAGTGTAAGTGCACTTGGTTAATTTACTGTACACACACAGTATATTCAGACAAGAGTGTCTATTATTGGAAGGAGTGCGCTCAGTCCCGTGTGAGTGTAATGCTGAATTTGCACATTGTACTTTATGTTTTCAACAGTTTTTAACTAAAGTAATCATGCATTACACTTTTATCCCACTTATTTATGGATTTTATTCTGGGTTGAATGTGTATATACATTTTAGTAAGTGTGTTTTGAGGGTAAGGGAACCCTTTGTCTTTGAGTATATTCAGCTAATACATCAGCCATGTAACTAAACCTCACCAGACAGAACTGAGCAAGACATCATGTTAACTTCAACTGACAGGACTTTATCAAGCAGAAACATGTACATTCTGTTTTCTCCAGATAGAGAACTCACCAATTTTCTTTCGCAATTCCATTTCTACCAGCTACCAAAACACTAAAACATCAGTCAAGAAAAACAACTTTCACCTTTATAGCGAAAGCGGTCCCTATCACTGGGGCTCAACACGTCGGCTTCACTGGGACAGAGATTCCAAACATTTATAGTGAGACCCTGGCAGTTACAACATGGTATGATGAAGTAGCGGCTGGCTGATATTGGACCGTATACATCTGTGGTCAAGCTTTGAGCAGCGGGGTTAAATAAAGTTTCTAATGAGAAGAGCCGAGTGACCACTTCCTAAAAACCCAGTTGGCTTCAAGAGGAGTCTGTTGATACGGAACATTTTTACAAGTGTGATGATCTGTGGTTTTAATCGTTTATTCTTTGCTTGGCTTATCAATTGTGGATTTTATTTGGTTTTTGTTTGTCTCATATGGATCACTGTTTGGCCAGCGTTACATGATTAGAATTATTATGGCTAAAGTTATGTATCTGTAATCTCTGGCTGCAGACTGGGAGAAAGACTAAGTGAATGTACAGGCCAACATTGACGAGTCTGCTGTGTCTACAATGTATAAGCATCCACCCTGCGTGCATAGGAAGATGCCCATTAGTCCATCTTGGGCTGCAGCTGAGTGGGATGGAAGCTGACAGGCTCATTAACACCACAGATACACAGCCTACAGCCATATGGGCAAACTGGGAGGACTGGGAATATCCCGCCAATCTACCAACCACTTTAAACGCACTAATTGGACCCACATAGATTTTAGTAATGATTCTACGGCAATAGCTCAACATTACTGTAACCAATATCCAATGACCTCCCTATTCGTAGGTTTTAACAGTGAGGTGACCAGACCTTTTTTTTTTTCCCCCCCTTTTTCATTTTAATGGTGGCTGTTTTTTGTGTGTTATTGTCTGTTTACTGTATGAGTCACTATAAGAGCTCCTAAACTAATTAAATTCCTCTGTGCATCGGTAATGGGAAGCTAAGAGATATAATTGTTGTCATTTTCATGCCATCCTTTTAATTACTTTCTGGTTCCATTTCATTCCATTTGAATTGACAGCCTGATCAACTTTTAATTGCCAGTTTTTGCAAACAGCTTATCAGCCTCCTCCAAACCTGCATACAGAGTACTAAATGACCTGGCCAAACACACCCCCACAAACACACAGACGCATCCACAATCCCAGAGCCAGGCCTAGTGATATAAACACACACTGAGCGCACACATCCACGCAAACTCATCCGCACCAGATGCATGGCGTAGTTTGACAGAGTGAGATGCGGATGCAGCAAACAGGAGGCCCATTCATTTCCCTACAGAACAGTAGCAGGAGGAAGACGAAGGGAGAGGGAGAGCTGGGAGTTGGACAGAGATAGGAGACAGTGAGGTAATCCATCACTTCATCCATAAGCACCTGCTGAAGAAGCACCATGAGCCTCATGAGCCCCAAAACCCCAACAAACACACTGTAGCCCACCCTGCAACAACACACTGAATCAGATTCTTTACCACATTAAATAGGCTCAGTAATGACTAAATATACAGTCTTTTACACCATCAAAAATCATCAAAAACAATAATTATCCAAATAAGTACTAACTCCTGTTTGTGTCATGTGACTAAAACAGACAAAAGGAAACATGGAATACCTAAAAACACTGTTTTTTGTCAGTTTAATGACAGACGTCGATAGAGGAACTGAAGTGATTTCGTTTTTTATCAAGAAAAGATGGAAAATGGATAGATAACAGTTCTGAAATTAAACCACTATGAGCTATTTTTTTTGTTGTTATCATTCTATTTTTTTTTTACAAATGAATGTACCTTTAGTTGTACCAGAACAAGAAATGAACAAGAAATTAAAGAAAACAAGGGTGGCCTAATCATTTTTTTTTTCTACGACCAAGTAATTGTGCATTTGATGAACAACTCATTTCATGAATCTCCATGCCTATATTTAGGGGTTACACAACAGTATATAAAATCAGTTAATACGAAGTGCATTAAAAATTGTAACAATGAGAATAAAAGGTAAATGTGGACTTTCTTGTAGGAAACAAGGATGTTAGAGGAAATCTCCAAACAATTTATCCAATGACTATTTTCTGTTTTTCTAATGCATGACTAAGAATTTTTTTTTTTTAAATATCTATATTAATTTGTCACTAAAAGACTAATTTCCCTCTTTGCTTCAGACTGGCCTTTATGTTAATTTTTCCACCTTTCTCTCCTCCTATTGTTGTGCAAATGGGCAAGCTTGGGGTATTTGTTATTGACCGTTTTATTTCTGTGTACATATAAAAAAATAAAAAATAAATCAACTGTGTAACACTCATTTTGAATTCTTTCACCATATATGATACAGTGTTTGTATTTCCTGATTTCTGCTAAACTCAAAATGTATTGTTTTCTCACCAGCAGAACAAGCTGTAGGCTCTAAATAACATTAAAAGAAGAGAAATCTGCTGTTTTCTATGTTAAAGTGACAGAGTTTATTTCATAAATAAAGCAGAGGAATTATCTCAGCAGTCCAGCCGTACTGTTGTTGCTGACATGTTTGCTTACTTTATCAGAATATCATAGACAACACAGTAAACACCTCATATCAGAATTTATTCATAAAACACATTTACATTTCCTCAATACATAAGTTCATGGGAAAACTATTTTTCTTGCTTGATTTTGCAGGATTTTCTTTTGCCTTTCTGTAAACACTTTCCAAATTGAAAGTTCATAATGTGTAATTTTTATGAAAACAAACCTGTTTTTTTTTTTATTATTATTATTATTTTTCATCCATCACATGTTCAGAGCTCCTACCTACATGGATCTGTGTGGAAATGTAAAATAGAGTACGAAAGAAAACAACATCCTTGCACCTCAATTCACATAAACCCAGTTCTCTTTGTGAGTGTGAACTTGGAGCAAATCATTCTCACAATAAAACCTTGGATTGTGTGCAGGAAAGAAAGAAAAAGGAAAAGATATCAATATAATATGACCTAATGCATAATTACTTCCTGGAAGGTTCATACTTGGTTTTACATGTGTGGTTTTTTTTTTCAATACCCTCCCAGTCTAATAGACCATGTGCCTCAGCACCTAGAAACATCAAGGTCCGATTCCACACAGCACGATTTAACTCTATTTTGAAGTTGATGAAATGAATGTGCTCAATCCTGTATAATTGTTTTGTCATCAGCATACATCCACAGAAAACTATTAATTTTTGCACATTATATTTATCAAAACCACCGGTGTTAAACATAAGGCTCGCGTGCCAAATCCACCCCATGAAAGAGTCCAAACTTTTTTTTTTTTTTTGTATATATGTATATGTTTAGTACTTCAGTTATTTATTATTGGTATTGTTATTATTTTTATTATTATCATCATTTTTGTACTATGCATTCAGGTTATTGGGGAAGTGAAGAAGGGGTAGGATTAAATAAGCTTATGCTTCATCCTACTCCTTTTCGGACATGTCATTGTTATTATTATTATTGTTGTATGGATTATTGTTGCACTTTGCACATGTTCGAAATAAATAATTCAAATCAAATCAAATCAAATTGCCCCATAGGATGAATTACACTGAATATATTACCAATGAGTGTTGTAAAAATCATTTTAATTCTTGACAATTAGATATAAATTGGGTCAGAGGAGGAAAATATGATGATAATAACCTAAAATAATTCAAACTACAGGTTTAATCTTTGTTTTACTGTAAAAATAAAAAAAAGAATGAAAATCTTTATATTAATAAACTATCTTAACCTGAACAAATATGAACAATCTGAAATTGATCTGAAATCAGATTTTTAACAATATTCTGCCTGTTAATAAATATGTTGTGTATGTATCATTGTGATGTTAGTTGTAATTAAGGCAAACTGAGGTAAAATATTATTAAAATTGTATTATTTCGATTTTTAAGGAAATGCTGTATAGTAAATGTAAACATTCTAATAATTTTAGGGTTTTTTTCCCCCCACTATTATTATTATTTAATGATTTGGCCCATTTGAGATCACATTGGGCTGAATGTGGCCCCTGAACTAAAATGAGTTTGAGACCCCTGACCTAAACTATCTTGAAATTGAAATGGAAGGAACATTCAGAAAACTATAATTCATAGAAAACTACCTGTTATTAATATTAAGATTCCCTGAAGGAAATTAAATTGTATTTAACCTCAAAGAAAATGAACCCTAAAGAAAAACAAAAATCAAAATCAATCAAAATTGCCCTTTGAAAGTTAACCTTGGAGCTTATATGTGCTTTAATGTTCTGCTTTGTCCTCTTACACAGTATGTGGGGTTAGAAAGTAGACCAGGGTTATTGACTCCTTGCCCACATATAGAAATATCCTCGGGGAAGAATGAAACATGTGAATGTGGTAAATAAGCCTTTGAGGAGAACTATGGTGTAAATTCACAATATAAACCAAAATCCTTCTGTACATACAAGAAATGACGGAGAACTAAATGACAGTAAATCTAAATATGTATCAAAATAATCCAAATATGTGGTTTTCATTAAACTAAAATGAAAATAAGACTTTTAAAAATTGCAAAAACAATACATTTTGTGTATTTATTTACACAAAAAATGACATATTTACATGTATTAAATCTAATTTAGGTACAAAGTGGATGAATCATGAGCCACATAACAATCAATGGTTGCCTTTTTAATCAGATAGGATAATGTCTAAACCTGAAGATGGAAGGCTTCTGCTTAGCCAGCCTAAGCAAACACACACAGAGCCACATGTGTGAGCGAACCACATCAAAACTGGATTAGGAAATGCAATCAAGGTGGATTAATTATGGATGGAGGGCTGTTCCATTCTGCCTCATCTTTGCAGGTCTGTGCTTATATACTTCCTGCACAGGAAAGGAGAGGCCAAGCTGTCAGCAGCCAGGAGAATCAAAGGAAGGATGCTGATGAGGCTGCTGATGGCGCTTTGGAAGCCAACATATACTGGCATGGTAACAGCGTTGGACATCATCACCTGTTTCATTACCTGAATGTGAAAATACTACAAGGTACTGTTTTGAACAAAACTATCACCTAATACAAGTAATGTTTAACACATAAAAGACCCAGTGCTACTTTTATGGCAATTCTAAAATGGAATTTTCTCTGTATTTTACATTTCTTAAATGTTTTACAACAAATGTATTATAGTATGTTCAGTATTTAGCTTTTTTTTTTTTTTTTTTTTAAAGTGAAGATATTATGGTATTTTCCCATATTTCATTTTGTGATCATGTAGATGTTCATAAAAGAGAATTATATATTAGAAACAGAGAAAAATGAAGAAAATGAGACTTTTATCATGAACTGAACAGAAACCAAATGTGTCCATCCACTGTCATATATCCCAAGTCTGGGGATTTTACTGGTGAATCAATGTTGTAGTAAAATGGCAGCGTTTCCACAGTAACTATGGATCCCCTCAATGTCCGATTGGGTCATATGTGGTGGGTTACGCATGATTGGAAGAGAGGCTATTGAAATGTAACAGAAAGAATCAGATGTAAACCAGATTTTTCCCCACAGTAGAGGGCTTGTTTGTTTTGGACAGCTGAGGAAACTGAGAAGCAAACACTATAAACACATGTAAGATCACAGAATTTATTTACTTTTGCTGTAAATAAGCTGTTTAAAAATGAAGTTATGTATTATTCATTGAATCGGAATTGCATGTTGACAAAGTGGGTCAAAAATGAGTGTAAATGTGTTACTTTATAAGGCATAGTTTTTTTCCTAGGGAATATTGCATCACGTGTAGCATTAATGATGCAGAGTTAGTAACTGAATTTAAGTTTGATTATGTGGATTTTTTTTTTTTAGAGCCTGTCAACAATGAAGGCGTTTTCTTCATCCACCTTAACCTGCAGAAGTTTGTGTGACGTGTTGATACCAGAGGAAATGACAATTAAAAAGAGCTTCAGATTTGATACTCTTATTTCCACTTTTTTTTCCATCACATTTTAATCATTTTTTCAATCTTCAACCTACTTACATTCTGTGTTTATTTATCAATTATGACTGTTTTTGTACAGTGATGACTCTATTTTGAATTTCAACATAAGATTAAAAATGTAAATCCACCCATCCATCCATCTTTTCTATTTATGTATTTAATCTATATCACTAGTATTCTGCTTGTCTTTTACTTTTCTGTGGAGAGTTTCCAACGCCTACATTTTGACAATGTCATGAGTTATGTCAAAAGCACTATATTGCTGCAATGCTCTTTTTCACTCACAAACACATTTGCATTAGCACTGACTGACAACTGTACAGACTGACTGACAGTAAGTAGCCTGACACCATCAGTAGAATAAATATGCAAGTAATGTAACATTAACATAGTCTGAAACTATGACATGACTCTGTACAGCACTTTTTTTCCCTCTTTTTTGCACAGTTGTATGTCTTTTAATAGTATTATTGTATTTATTTTTCGGTACACCACTATTGTCCACTGTGTTTGTGCTGTGCAGATAAAGTTGAATTGAAAAACTTTGTTGATAAATGTACTAGCAGTGGAAATGTGCATACAGAAGTTACACTTTGAACATTTCTCGCTTTCACATTATTATATTTTTATGCAGTATATTTTACTTCACTGTCATTTCACAGTGTGTTTTATCAGGTTGAGTGGATTTCTGTCAATTACTACGTCATACTAAGTGCAGTTGTGTGTGTGCTGCTGTAAAATGTGTTAAATTGAAGTTATACTTCTCATCAAGGCTGTCATGAACAGGAGTGTTATCCAAATAATTGTGATTGATTTAAAAGGACTTATTCTGTTCATGTTATGCTTTTTCATAGTATATAGCCAGTAACAGTTTAATATATACACTGTATATACTGTAAGTCAGTCAAAGTAAAATTATTGGATAGCTCTGAACTGTTCATCTTTGTCTGATTGTATTTTTTTGTGAACATGCTTAATCACCTAAAACTGAAACAACTAAAAACCTAATAAACAAATGAAATCAAAAATGTCTGATGTCCTTCGGTGTGTAGACATACCAGGTCAAAATTGCTGTGAAGCACAGAAAAAAAGGGTTTTTTTTGCAAGTTTGAGCCAACTATAATTTATGGAGTATGTAACTATGGATCTCCTTTTGCAGAAATTGAACATATCTTCGACTAAATAAATGCATGTCTCATGAAATGTTCAAAGTGATAACTTATTGAATTTGGTATATTTTTCTTTACTATGCATTTTAGCAGGAAATCAGCAATTTGAGGTGGATTTACCAATATATACTTTATCCATTTACTGATATGAAACAGTGCAACATATGAATGAACAGTGCATTTCTCGCTGACTTAGAGTTGCTTCAAACTGACTGCACTTATCTATTACATTTTAATTATATATCAATATAATGCACATAGTGTAATCATATATTTACAGTGACTGAAATGAAGTCTTAAACTTCATTACAAAACAAAAGAATGAAGAGTATTCGGTATATAAAACAATATTCAAGTAATAAGGTGTATTTTTTCCTTAGTATATATATATATATATATTTTTTTTTTCTTGGAGGGGGGGTTGTTTTTTTACTATTATCTATCCGCCACTATCAGAGCTACGGTGTGCTAATACTGTAATTTATAAAACATGTTATCAGCACTTAAACCTATCTCTAGCTAGTGGTGTCATTTGTCCGTGCAGGTGACATTCAAAGACAGCAGAGGGACATCATACTAAGACTGTCAGTCAAAACTCAAATACTAGAAAATGATGTGGAAATATCAAGCTTGAAATATGAGTTCTCTGTTACTTCCAGCTGGCTGTGTTTATGCAAGTACAAGGAAACAATCACGTGAAATGATCACATCCATCTCAAATCATCATGATCAGGCATTTAGGTAATAATTGTGACAGCCTTAGTGTCCGTTCTATTATTTGTAACAGAATGAACATGGATAATGTACAACATGTGGATGTTTCCATGTGAGAACAGCACTCAAACCTACAACACACTCAGTAAGATATTTATTCGGATAAATTAAGAAGGCTTTTACCACAAAGGCAAGTGTGCGATGCCTAGACCTTGATTCATTAGTTAAAAAGCCCCCTAATAAATTCCCCACTTTTAATGTTTCACAGAGTTATTAAAGGCGTTGCAAGGCTCACACAGCTCTGTTCCCCTTTACAACTTTCAATAAATGACAATCAGCACTCAGTGTAAACGGCAGGAGGAGGGGGACCGTCAGACTTTTCAGCTTGCCTTTCAAAGCCTTCCTAATAGCACGTAAAGACTTATTAGGCTTTGTGTGCCGGCGCTTTAGAGAAGTGAAGCACTTTGTTTCAGAGTTGCCCAGGCTTAAGTTAATGAATAGAGCTGCTGCCTGACTGAGGCTAATTCACATCGCTCAGCAGAAGAGGTTCCATATCAATCTATATCAGTTACACAGGGAGTTTCAAAGATGAAGGGAAAAGTGCGAGTAAGCCAGGGAGCAACTCTGGGAGAGGAGGAAAAAAAAAAAAAGAAAAAGAAAAAGATAAGCCCTTTAGAAGTCAGAAAAAGACAGAGATGGTGCCTTGGAGAATTTATTTCAGTTCCTATTCAAATTGTTTAGGTTTGAGTTTCTGCAGGAGAAGGTACAGTAATGGCTGAAAGCGTTGATAGGCTGAACGAAAATGGTTAACCTTCCATTGGAAAATGAAATATTTAATCGAATGGCATTCATTAATATTTTAATCATAAAGATATCAACAGATTAGGCTCCTTATTTTAAGTATAACATCTCATTAAATCAGGTAAATCCCAAACAAGACTACTCCTGAATCTTTTGTCTTTATAGTATGAGGATACAATAGATCACAGGTGTCAAACTCCAGTCCTCGAGGGCCGGTGTCCTGCATGTTTTAGATATTTCCCTCTTCCATGTGATTCAGTTTAACCCTTTAACTCCTGAGAACTAACAAAGTAACTGGTAACGTGAGCAAAGTAAGACACAAATGGCAGAAAATCAAAGAAAAATTAAAAAATTAAAAGAAACAAAATGTAGAAAAATAAACAAAATGAACAAAAACTAAGATATATTTACAAAATGACAAATAATGTGGACCATTTTGGGAGAAAAAAAATACTAAAGAAGAAAACTAGTATTGACATTTGGTCACAGTAATTTTAAAACAATGGTGAAATATAATAAATTTAAAAAAAAACACACCTCTTGCTTTTTGGCACATTTTTCATGCACAAAATAAAGTAAAACTGTTGAATTTTTCTGAATATTTAAACAAAATCATCCATTCAGAATGCATCAGCGCTGACACTTAAAGAGTTAATAATCAGCTCCTCATCAGACTGAGAATGATGCAATGGCCTCCAGGTGTAATGGAAGAGGGAAACATCTAAAACATGCAGGACCCCGGCCCTCGAGGACCGCAGTTTGACACCCCTGCAATAGATGATATGGACCCATTTTGGCAGAAGAAACAGACACAGTCTATTCTCATGTAAATGCATCGATAAGGAAGACTCATTGACTAAGTGGAAGATATAATAGTTGTTACATGGTAAATGGTAAATAAACTGTACTTCTATAGTGCATTTTATACACCAGTGGGTCCCCAAAGCACTTTACAATTCCTCACATTCACCCATTCACACACACACACTCATATACCTGTAGACGACTGCTGCTAAAACACTGGTGCTGCTTCAGTGTCTTGCCCAAGGACACTTCAACACGTGGACAGCCAGAGTCGGGGCGCAAACCGCAGACCCTTCGATCATTGGACGACCCACTCAACCAACTGAGCCACAGCCGCCCTATATCGCAGCCATCGCAATGTTAATTCAGGGTCGGTAAAATCCAACAGGTCATGAACAGATGTTAAGTGTTTGATTTCTGTCATCGTCCATACTATGAAAGACAATCATGCTCCTCATAGCCAGGTGTCATGTCTTCTCCAGTGCATCAGAGGTGAAGGTGTTCAGATGCGTCATACAATAACACCTTTTTCATCCAACGCTGGAGGACACGTTGATAGACAGTTGGAAGTTGAGCAAAAAAATTAAAAATAAACTTGTGGTGGCACATTTTACACAAGGAGGAAGAAAAGAAAATGATCATCAGAAAAGAGAGAGAGAAAAATGAAGAGATGAAAGGGGTGAAACGGCTGCAATTTCCAGTTGGAAAAGAACAAATGGAAAAAAGAAAGAAGGAGCATTATGCAAAATCAAGGAGGAAGAAGGTCTTGGAGACTGAAATGGCTGTCGACAGGAGATCAAAATCAAGGTAGATGGATACGAAGCCTGTGCCAGAAGTCTTACTTAAAGATAAATGTGACATCCGGAGGAAGAGCAAAGCTTTCTAGAACATGAAGAGAGAGTAGGTCTTGATCAAAGATCTTCAAGCACATCGGATGAAGACAAGGGGGAGGTCATGGGAGAGAAGGTGGAGGCATTTATGGTAAAAAATTAAATAAAATAAGACATCTCAATTAAGAGGAAGGCGTACATAGTGGTGAAAAAAAGAGGAAGTGAAAGAAGATTAAAAAAAGAAGCTCCGGCAAAGAAGATGATGCTGAATGTAAGCAGAGGTAGAGCTTTAAAGGACACAGAAGTGGCTTATGTGAGGGTAGAAAGGTGATGGAGAAGGAAAAACAGATTGAAAACATGAATATGTACAATGAAGAACAAAAGTTACAAAAAAAATGAGGTAGACAGTGTTTAAATCATGACGACATGACTGTGCAAAAGAAGGAAAAAAAACAGTACAAAGAACAAAAGACACCACCAGTCCCTGTCAACATGCCAGCCAACTCATCCTTAATTTCCACTTTTGTTTGGTTCAACAAGGCAACAAATGCTGAAACAACAACTATGAGTGGACCGAGACACTAGGAAAGAATTTCCCTAGTGGCATGAGTAAGATACATTTCAAATGCATGAATCTTTTCCTTGTATATGTGAATTACAGTCTTGTAATTAGCTTAAGAATTCTCAGTAAATTGGCTGAATGGTTATCCAAATGTACCTGTGAATATTAAGCTGTGTTTTCTTGGAGGTACCTGATGATTTACTGTTGCTGCCCGTGGCTATGAGTCACTGTTTTCGTCAAGTTTTACACATTTTGACGTGCTTTCAGTTCAGTTACGATTAAAGGAGTGATATTTTGTTTTTGTTTTTTTTTTTAAATGAAATTATACATTTGAAAACATTTCCATGGGGTCTACATAAACTGTAAATGATCCACATGAGTCTGGATTCTTCATTATAATTTAATTCCACAGATCCATCTTCAACCCTTATTCAGAGTAATGACAGCAGAAAGGTCATTTTGAGCGCTGGCCCTTTAAATGTACATGAGTCACTTCATGCCCCGCCCCCTCCAGGTTATTAACCGTGCTGCTCTGTCCACTTCAACACACACCTGAACATATTTAGTACGTCCGCTCAAAGTTTTGAAAATATTTTCATTATGGACTAAAACCGTTCCTGCTGACAAACAATTATGTCGTACTCAGATGTGCAAATGTCATAATATAACTAGTTAGAGAGTAGACACAACAAATTAAGCAGGAATTAAAATGAGCTATAGAAAATTCATTAATATAAAGATAGCTTTGCAGGACCTGGAGGGTTCAAATTCAAACGTTATGAACTATTAGAGTCCAAATATACAAATAAATGAACCAAGGACTAATAAAAATGGATTTAACAAATATGTGACTCCTAAAAATACTAATAATTTATTGTGACCCAGACTGTTATAATCAAATGGTTGCTACATTTCAGTGTGGCATTAACTTAGAAGTAGTGATTTGGCCCTCCTTATAGAAAATACCAAGACATATTCATAAAGTTTTGCCATTTAGCATTATGTGTTGCTGAACAATAACCTGAACTGTGTTACTGTAATATGCACATGCATTGCAATTATACAGAATGAATTGTCTTGTTTTTACAATAAAAAGAAGACAGACTGTGTTCTATAGGGTTCATGCCCATCCTTTTCCTAAAGAAGTTTGTGATGTGGAAAAAGAAAGATAGATGTGATTACTCCACACTTAATCCGGAAACACATATGTGCTTTGAAGCTTTCATTCTGTTCAGTCTTCACTGACCCTATGTCCAATCCATCTGTCTTCAATATCAACTGCAGCACAAAGGAGCTCAGAAGAATAGAACATATTCCCTTTACTAAGCTCACGAACCTCAGAGAGTTCATAGAATGAACCAGCATCATTACCAAATGTTATTTTAGTGTCTATAATCAGGGATTATTCATTTCATAATCTTAAAAGATCACAAAAAATAAAAAAAATAGGACAATTGTAACAATCAAAGCAATTTTTTGGTTTAAATCTATGTCAATTCATACATTTAAAATAAAAGTTAAAATGCATGCTGTGTAGATTGAGTCAACAGTGACAGTGGTTTTTAGCTGATCAAATGTTAAATATGTGGAAAGAAAACACAAAAGATGAGGAGCACACAATTACAACAGCATCATCTATGCATACACACTGTATAATACACTACTAATGAGGGTCCAAGTCCTTGAAGACCAGCTGATAAAGATTAAAATTGACAGCCATTAAAAACACTTCAGTTTTCAGTGCCAATACACAAACACACACCTGAGCCAGAGGGAAAAACTATGAAAACAAGAGCAAGAGCTCAGACATGATTAAACCGTCCCTTTACCAATTTGTCATGGCATACAACACATGCACACATTCCAAACCACAAACACTCAATTACACACACTTTCACATACACTAAAGCTGTTTATTATGATGTCCATTAGCATGAGTGACAGGAAGGTTAAGGGAGTTGAGCAGTTACACTGGTCTCCTCGAGTGTGACAAAATGCGTCTCGGGTTTACGGGCATTATACTTCGGGGTCTTCATCAACAAAAAGGCCAAACTCAGAGAAGAAGAGTTGACCTTTTGCACTGCTGCATCTTCACCGGTGATGCACTAATGATGGATTACAAAGCACACTCTGAAAGGCAGGATGGGAACAGAGACTTTCAAAGATGATAATGTGCATGGCCTTTGTAGCCAGCCCTATAATACAGCCCAGCAGTGGCTGTGAGTAAAGTCTGCCAGAGACATGGGGCGGGGGGTGGGGGAGTGTACATACCAGTTTGAGTGTGGGTTTGTCAGTCAAAGTGTCAGTCCGTCTGAGGAGTCATTGTGTCTGCTGACAGCCGGCTGAGAGCTACAACGCTTCCATTAAGAAGGAACATCACTCACTGGCCATTACAGCCACACTGCTCTGCTGTTCACTGAGATGGACGATAACAGGCACCATACATACACCCAGGACAGCAGCAGACTCTCCTGGCAGCTCAGGAGACATGCAGACACAAGCTGCTGTTCAATCACATGTATACATTACTGTGAATGACCTTGCTGGATGACTTGAGCAAGACTTACACTGGCAGAAGCAATGGCAAGGGGTATATCTCTGAACTCCCCCCAATCCTTAATGATGTCATGTCGTGAGGTATCCCCACGCCATGACCTTTCACTTGCACTTGATTTGAAGTCAGCCAGACAAAATGTTCCAGAGATATGAACAAAAAAAAAAGAGCGTTTAGCCATTTTAAACTTCTGAGTGCCCCCTTGTGGATAATCTACAAATGGTAAATCATTCAAAATTATTAAATCAGTTCTTTCTCTCCATGATATTCACTGTTATTAGTGGATGGAATAAAACATGGGATTTTTAAACCAAATATATACGAAGCATATCTGGCAGCGGTGGCACTGAAACCAAAAACATAATATTCCCAAAACTCCATTCAGGGATGTATTGCCAACTATTTCTGTTAATTTCAGTTAATTTACACCGTTAAAATATATATATATATATATATATATATATATATATAGAGACTAAATTGCTCAATTTCCACCATCCAAACATATGCACTGACAGGTTAATTGGTTAATCTGAATTTCCATTAGCTGTGAATGTGAAAGTTATTCACGGGAAAAGTACAGAAAATTTCATAGCCTTCTCAACCCAGTGAAACTGCTTATTTTACTACTTCCGAGTACTACTTCTATTACTTTAAAAAAGCCTCGTCTGCATATTTCAAGGTCCACAGTTTCAGTCATTTACTCTCAGAACGGGAAAATTCTGCGATGATGATTTTTGAGCTTCTCCAGAAAATCAGCGAGGGATTTGTTTAGTATTTTTTGATGCTTCTAACAAGTAACTCTGCCACCAGACCAACTGTGGATAAGCGAGAGAACAACATTTTAAATAGCAGCATCTGATCTGTAAAACATTTTGCGTTTAATCTGACTGCACTTTCATAAAGAGCATGACAATCATGTACTACTGACAGAAAACACTTTCCATCAGCAGGGGACACAAGCCGAAACATTTTTTCTTGACTTTTGGCTTGTTTTTTTGATGCTTTTTTCTGTAGAAATAACAAAGTCTCAAACAGCCAAACAGCAATCGAAGTGGAGTGAACTTACAAAACCATCTACACAAAAATAATACACACACAAAAACAATGCGCATTCTGCCTTTTACCTCATCGAGTTCCGAGATGTAGACGGGCTTCTCCTCAAAGCCAATAGGCATGGGTTCATTGGGGGGGATCTCCACCTCTTCATACATCTTAGTATTCTCTCTGCGGATACCCTCGGGCAGCAACATCTGAACGTCACAAACAAACAAACAAAAAAAAAACAAGAACTCAAATAGATGACCTCAGAAACTCAGAAATAAAATGTATAGTTTTTAAAATGGATTAAAACTTTGGAGCACATTTTTATGCCTGAAAAGAGCACAGAGTTTATATTGCACAGTATGTCATTTCCACTTCTAGACATGTCTGAGTAGACAATATGAACTGCTGCACTTTGCAGATCTACCATTTTTTTCATTAGCTTTTGCATATATATAGCATAACTGAGCCACTTACAGTAATGCATTTCACTTAGAGGTAATTCAAAAAACTAGTTTACAGCTTTATTACCCTCAGCCCTGCAGGGGTATTGCATTGACTGCATGTAACTAGTGAATGGAGGAACTGTGATAAAGTACTGTGTGTTTAATAACCATATAATACACTACTTAAATGATTTCTGATTCATTGTGTTCATTCTATTACATCTTCAAGAGGTCATATTTTGCTAAACCCACATTATTTGAGTTTGATTCATTTATTTGTGTATTTGGACCCTAATAGTTTTCAAAAGGTTTTCTTTTTCAATGCCTGCTTAATTTGCTACATATTATACAGGGTTCCTACAACTTAAATTCAAGACTTTTTAAGACTTGTTTTTAATGCCGTTTGAAATTAAATCTAACCCTAATCCTAAAAAAAACCCCCACCACATTAATTACCTGGGGGCAGTTTTACCCAACTTTTTTATTTTAAATAGAACATGAATTTTTGGTCCAGTTGCTGCTACATTCATAAACCATTTGCATCAAGAAGCATAACTTTGAAATTTTGAAGATATAACACACATACACACACCATATAAACACATACTTGTAACTAAGTATAGCTAAAGGAATACTACACAGAATGATATGCCCTCATTTTCTACTCACACAAAATTATTTTTGTAATATAGACAGCCTAAAATGCTACCAAATTATTTTATTTCAAACTAACATAAATCTTACTAATGTGTCCACATTTTTAAGACTTTTGAAAATTTGATTTAAGACATTTTAATGCCAATTAAGGCCTTATTTTTAGAACAATGAATTCAATGCCTTTTAAGACTTTTCAAGGATCTGTCGGAACCGTCTTATAACTAGTTATGTCACACAACATTTGCTCATATAAGGTCAAGACTTTTGCTGAACATGATTGTTTGTGGTAAAAACTGAAAATATGTCCCAACTTTGAGCCAATAAATCTAAAATGTTCAGTTGTTGGTTGGATTAACTGGCTGGACAGGGCACACAGAGAGAAAGTAAGGCATGAAGTGGCTCATGCATTTAAAGGGCCAGTGCTCAAAATGACATGTCTGGTGTCATTAGTCAGAAATGGGGTTAAAGATGGACCTGGGGAGTTTACTAAACGAAGAATTCAGACCCAAGCAGAGCATTTACAGTTCATGTAGGCCAGAGGGAAAGGTTTTAAAATGCATAATTCCATTTAAAAAACTTACATTACACTCCTTTAAGACGCATTTGAGGTCTTCTGCACATATGTATGCAACAGTTTAATTTTATAAGCTGTACTGTGTAGCCTCAGATCTTCAAGATAATTGCAAAAAGCCACATTAAATTGGTGGTTATGGGAGTCCAAGTGGAAACACTGGTGTAATAGATGCATCAAAAAAGTTACCTCAACAGTAAAAAAAAAATAAAAATTCAGAAAAGGAAAACACCGCATCACTTCAAGACTGTAACGTGACAACTGTCTACCACTGGAGAAGCATAAGGCTCACCCTGGCTCCTCCGACAAACGCGGGGGTCTTCGTGGCCTCTGCGTAGCTGTCATAGACGTTGGGATATCGAACACGTTCATAGACTCTTTCTCTGCTGAACACAGGGTCACGTCGAGCTGTCAGCAGAGCCTGCTCTCTGTACAAGGAAACCGATGAAAAAAAAAAAAAACAATAAATAGAAATAATATTATACAGAAGACAGCAGAAAATTAAACTCCTGAGACTTTAACAGTTCCAGTCAAACATTAACACAATAAGTAACAAAATGGGCAATAACAGCCAAAAATGTAAATAAAACAAACAAAATAATAAGTAACATGAACAAAATAAGACACAAATGGCACAAAAGTGAAGAAAAATAATAAAATACAATATTAAATGTAGATATATCAAACAAAATAAGGTGCAAAATTAACAAAAACAAATATGTATTATATATAAAATAAACCTTTGCAAAATAATAACTTAGTTAAAATAAACTAAAATGATGTATAAATAAATTAATTTAAAATTTTTGAATTTTGTTCCAGTAGTTTTAGTTTTGGCTTGTTCTTTTTTCTAAATCAGTTGCTTTTTGACACCTGTTTATTTCCATATTTCCATATATCAGATCCAAGAACAAAAACTCTGTAAAATCACAGTTAAAAATGATCATTTTTTTCTGAATATTGAAACTAAACCGTCCTTGCAGAACGCGTCATGGCTGATGCATCAGGGGTTAAAGGGTTAAGGCTCAATTAAAACCAATGTTAGACCAGTATCAATTGAGTACATTTACAATGAGGAAAAACATGATTCCACTTGTTTCCACACATGATCTTCGTCCATATTTTGGTTGTACAGAAATACTGCAGTTGATGGATGACTCAAATGAAGAGGCAAAGATGTGAAGCATTATGTTCCGTCCTAAAGTGGCTTACCTCTCTACTAATCTTTTCCTTCACACTGCAATGGATTTGGCCATGCTAAGTTTTTAATTAAACAGATCGCTGCTCTTTTTTTTCATCCTCTGAAATTAAACTTTCAGAAAAATCCTCTATGAGAAAAAAAAAAAGTGACAGGTTCAGAATGTTTTCTTTTTTTTTTTTTTTTTTTTCTCCACTGAAGTCAAGTTGTCATGAAAAATGCACAAGCTTGTAGGTTTTCAAGCTGATACCTGAGAATGAGGGGGGAGATGGACAGATAGAAAACAAAGACAAATGAGGAAAAAAAAAAAAAAAAAAAAAGAGTATGGAGAAAAAAAAAAAAAAGTGACATACCGCTGGGCTCTCATCTCTCTGGGGTCAAAGGTCAAGAAAGCATCTGAGGCATCGCCGTCATCTGTGCCTTTCCCCCTCTTCCTCTCTCGTTTCTCCTCCCTGCGGTACATTTTCAGCATCTGCTTCTCCTGTTCGGACTGGATTGTCACCTGACATCCGTACACCGGTTTGGTCATTTCACCACTGACCTTGCGGTTGAAATCTGGAAAACAAACCATGAAATAAAGTAGTGGTTATCAGTAAAAACAATGACATTTTTTTTCACATCTACACCATCTTTGTTTCCAGGCTTAATACTAGGTGAGCAGTGCAGCACTTATCAATAATTTGTATGAATGTAAAACAAATATGTCTATTTTAAAATATACATGTGTTTTGTAGAGCACTTTTTATGATGCACAAAAGCAATATTCAAAACCGTCATCAATCAACATGAATCACAGATATTTATAAAACATTCTGACATTAATCATTGGTTTGAATAAACAATGGTCAATAAATTGTCAATGCAGGGGCATGGAATAATTACTATTGTAAGGACAAATTAAAAGTAAAATGTTATTGAAATAAAAATATTTAAAGCAGAATTGCAAGGTTTTACACAAGTTATAGTAGAGTTTTCCAACCATTGAGTCACCTCAAATTTCAAGTAATTAGTAAAAAAAAAATAATAATAATAATAATAATGATCAATATATGGTCAGTTGACAGCCCTGTGGTACTATTTATTTCTCAAATGTTCATTGCAGTTGATTTTAGACAGTGCAACACTTTCATAATTCATTCTTTGAGTTATTGTTTATTCAGTATTAATTGTCAGTCTTGGAAATAAAAGCTGGACTGACTGTACATATATTCAAACACCTACACCTGGCTTTTCTGTCTCTGTCCATAATAATATACATTATATAGACTAAATGTTGTCTAAAAGTAATGTTTATCTGTGACAAAGTATGAAAAACTATTATATGATCAGAAACACATTCATTTCAGCAAAACAAAAAACAGGTCTGTTTTGAATGCCTGGGTTCACCTGGAAGGTGTGATGTTAAAATGGGGTCACAAGCTAACAAAGGTTGGCAACCACTAGAAAGAACTACTATTCAGACAACCAATATGCATATAAAATAATACAAATATATGTAATTTAGGAGGCAATCTGGATGCAATTCTATATCTATCAGTAGAAGGGAAGAAATTAAAATAAAAGCAATCATATCGTATTCAGTCCATCTTCAGTTTAGTCTTCACTTTCACTGACTAATGTGCCTGAGGCTGACGTAGAGAGGATAAAGGGTCTTCTGCAATATTAAGTTTTGCATCTACAGAGGTGAGTTATCCACTGCCTAATCTTCACTGTGGTTGGTTAGAATGTGATGAAGACGATGTACTGATCTGCTCAAGATGTCCTCTACCCTATGCAGTGTTCTTCTCTCCGCAACATTCCCCAGTGAGTCCAGCTTCCTTTACTCGTTTGTACACCTGAATAGCTGATTCTATTCCTTTTGATAGAGTACACTGATGCTCTGGGACCAGTTCATGTTGGTTTCCAGATGCAACCAGAGATATCTGTATGTCTTGTCCATACACATACAAACACCACATATGTTGAGTGGCTGAAGAGGGGTTTTGGAGAGACTGTTCAACTCCACTTCCTGTCCATTCCTCATATGAGCCACAACAGCAAAATCATCAGAGTATTTCTAGGTGTGACAGGACTCAAGACTTGCGCATGATGTCTGTTGGATGTAAGGTGAATAGAAGGGGAGCCAAAAAAGTCCCCTGTGGAGCTCCAGTGGTGCTCATTATGGTCTCAGAGTCACAGGTCCCTAAGCTTGACGAATCGTGGCATTCCTGTCAGGTAATCTGTCAATGAGTTCAGCACCATACGTTGCAGGTTGTCTTTCGAATATAGAGGGTTGGACTGTGTTGAACACTCTTGAAAAATCCAAAGAAAATAGGTGTCAGATAACCACCAGCCTCATCCACATGAGAGTAGACTCATTGTAGCATGCAGGGGACTGTAACAGTGGGGTTTTTATATGCAAATTGCAGAAGGGCTGCACTCACTTGACATGGGGTCTCAGGAAGTACAGTATTTTATAAGTAATATGCATATATATATATATATATATATATATATATATATATATATATATATATATATATATATATATATATATATATATATATATATATATATATATATATATATATATTTAATAAATGGCATGGCACCATGTTATAGGGAGGACAAGTCTTGGCTTTTATCAAACAATTCACAGAGTGAGTTAGTCAAACAGAATGGGTGAGACTGTCATAGAAGGATGAAGCTTTAACAGCAAACACACATCGACCCTTGGCTTTGCAGGGTATAAATAATAGACCTTTGTGGAACGATAATAAGGATTTTATCATCACACTGCAGTGGTTTGATTATATATATATATATATATATATATATATATATATATATATATATATATATATATATGTGTGTGTGTGTATGTAGCTACTATTTTCTTTTCTTTTACCTCTGACTCCTCCACATATCTGGCCTTTCGGAAGCAGAGGTAAAGAGAATTCAATTTTGTCCACTTTTACTTCTCACGTCCAGATGCCGACAGAATTTTTATACTAACTGTTTGTTCACAGTGAGCAAAACAACTGCAGGACAAACAGTGACAGTAAAACCCGATTCATGTTTGAACAGTAATTCCAGTAGCAGACTGTCATGTGCAGGTGTGTGCAGCACTGCATGGGTTAATGTTCCCTTCGCAGCCTCTCTGTTTGAGGCACAACAGCTCAATAAAAGGCAGAATTGCTCTTGAAAACAGATGAGATCTGATGATTGCACCGCAGCCCGGGCTGATTGACTGAATGATTTCGTCTTTATCTCGTCTAGCGCTCTACCTGCTCCCCACTCATTCCGTCGACCCCCCTCTTTTTGTCACTCTTACCCCTCCCTCCCATTACCTCTCCAACTCCTAGCCCTCTACCTCTGTCACCCTCCATGCACCAATTCCTCTGTCTAAACCATTCCCCACCTTTACTTAGCTTCTCTTCAGGAGCTATTGTGCCTTGTTATGGGTCTCCAACAGTGATTACCTCTAAATCTTCAGGATTCTCATTTCCTCAGGCGATTACAGTTCCATAATGACTGGGAAAACCTTCACTGAGACAGATTTTGTTTGTTTTCAAGGTCTCTTAATAAGTCATTATCAGATTGTAAACTTTCACTAGACTCAAGAAGAATTATTTTTCAGTGTTCACCGATTGTTGTCCTCATTTTCAATGTGCAAATGGATGAATATACAAAATATCATAGAGGATATAACAATTGTGATGTGAGAATGAAAGTGAATTTTAAAGGAAAAAAAAAACAATTGTACAATGTAATTTTAGAATTATATTTTCTCCTGCATTACAAGTCACAATAAAAGCTTTATTGAAAAACGAGGTATTTCTTTCCAGTGAACAACAAAGAACACTTTTCTTTCGAAACAACTACATACAAGAATAATATTTTAGATTGTTTTCTTCTTTTTTAATAATGATTACTCGACAGATAAATGGTGGATATTCAAATGCTTTGTTGAGGAAAATGTGATTAAAAAAAATACAGATCTGTAAGTGTTGTAGATTCTCACTCACTTAATTGTATAAAGGTTTATAAAGAATGATGTATCTGCTGATGTGTAATTCATTCCACACATCCACATACAAAGCCTGACAAGTGAAAACAATACCTAGGGTGCCTTTGGGTAATCATCAAACCACTGGCGCTAAATTACTTTGGTAACAACTGGCTGTGACCTCAATGTCCAGAGTCATTGAACAGCGGTAGGAAGAGAAGCAACACAACATTACATTAGCTCCTGATACAAAGGATGCATATCAATCATTCCAGGTATCGAGTGCAAATGTTTAACTGCGCGTTACATAATGTGCAGGAAAAGACTGATGGACTGAAATGGTGAATTATTTAAAATAGATATTTGCAGAACTAAAGACACTGAAAATTGTGATTGTTGATTTTATATTTCAGTGATCTGCAGTATCAGTATAAAGGAATATGAGGCACATTGTCAATACACAGTAATAATAAATGAAAACACTGACGACATGAGGCATACACCACCTGCAGGTAAGGTTTGTTTTTTTTTTTTTTTTTTTTTTTAAACCAATAGTTTTTAAATGTAGGGGAAAATACCATAAAGCATTTGAATTTAATTAACTTAAGTGTTTTTCCTATATACTGTCTGTAACATGACTTGAGATGATCACAGTTAAAGGTAATAATTTAATGGATTTGCAAAGCAGGTCCTTGAGCAAGGAAGCTTGCATTAATCTCTAATCAACAAAAACAAAATACTGCCCTTTAATAGCACCTCATCATCACCTTGGAGATTATAACATTCTTCAGTGTATTTCTTTATACCCTGGAAATAATAGTGAGAGAAATGTGGTTGAATAGTAGGTATTTGGTGTCTGTAAAATGCAGACATTACATTTTACACAACTTAATTCGGGCGTCTTATCTAAAAACTACCTTTCTGTCTGGTTTATAAATAAATGCAATCAGGGGTCTCAAACTCAACTTACCTGGGGGCTGCTGGAGGTAGTCTGGGTCAGGCTGGGGTGGATTAAGTATTGCATAAAAAAGGGTTTCTTTACTCAGACCTAGTAGCATACACTTTTTGATGAAGTCACCTTTTTTCAATGTCTTTCTGGCTCTAGCAATCATCTTATTCACCACATAGCTTTGACTGCTGCTGTATTCTCTATAATTGTTTTGCATGAATATGTCTTGTTGCCTCAATAGACATTTTTTCCAATACCAGCAACGTGGTTCTGTGTCTTCACTCTCTGGTATTTTGTGTTCTATTCAGCATTTCTAGTTGAGCAATGATGTCATATGTTGTATACTTTATACAAATTTCTCTGGGCATACAACATACGTAGCGGTGCCCGTGTCCTCGACAGAAAAACACTTTGTCTCCCACTTTCCTTGAAATGATCTGTAGTCATTGCCCACCTTCCCTTTTATTTTGAGAGAGACATGACTGGAACTGGATGATGGCATATAGTTTACATCCACTTGTTGTCATTCCAGACATTCATCCTTCCCCAGGTACTTTGCAGTTAGCTAGTTTGATAACCGCTGACAACAAATGCCATCAGAAGGTGTCACGGGACTATTTATGGTAGCTCATAAGTGATTACATTGAATTAAATAATAGTGTGGTAAGACTCAGGAAAAGGGTACTGTATACTTGAGAACTATATTATGTGTGGGCCGCAATAATAGTAAACACTGTCGTCAAGTAGGGGGCTACAAAATATCATCCCGAGACCTAAACCTAAAAAATGCAATTACAATGTATTCCAATTAACCATTTAGCTAAAGTACACTACCAGTCAAAAATTTGGACTCAGCAGTTTTTTCTTTATTTTCATAACTATTTACATTGTAGATTCTCACTGAAAGTATCAAAACTATGAATGAATACATATGGAATTATGTACTTGACATAATGCAAAGCATGATTTATATTTCAGATACATCAAAATACACACATTTTTCTTTTATTACTGCTTTGCATATTCTTACTATTATCTCAATGAGTTTTATAAAGTAGTCACCTGAAATGTTTTCCAAATGTCTACAAGGAGTTCCTAGTGCTGTTGAGTATTTGTTGGCCATCTGGAGTCCATCTCATGCCATTTCATTTAGAAGACGAATCCAAACTTTGTTTGCTAGTGTAGGTAGCATGTTAATGCCATATCGTCTACAAGTTGTAGTCTTGTGTATAGTGTATTTAGTAGTGTATAGTCCTGTTTCAAATACAGGTGGGAGCAGAGTTTGTACATGAACAGTGCTAAAAGCCTCTTTTCAGATTGTGGCCTTAGGTGATAGTTTGTCAGATAAACACTAGCATCATCTTCTTGTTAAATTCATGACAGAACCATTTGCTTTTCTCACATGTTTGTCTGCATTTACTGTACCTACACCAGCAGAAACAGATGCTCATGCTTAATGACCCAGACAAAAGCATTTGCACAAACACTCAATGGGAGCCTACTTCTACCTGTTTGGAGCTGTCAGTGTCCCACAGTGCTGCAGCCCTCAGTGTGTTTCCTGGCATCTTTAGAAAAAGCTACACATTAAAGCTCACACTTTTCTACTTTCACCTAGGCTACAACAGATAAACATATCATTTCAAAGAGGACTTGTGCTGGAGTTTGTGCTATTATACAACCAAAGGAACACCTGGAAGGTTTAATATTATTCCCTTTCCTGAAGTTGCATATGGTCTGGTCCAATGGTCAACCATTTAACATGTTACATTAAACGAGACAGTGGTCAATCCACATGTTAAAAACATAATAATTACAAGAATAATTTAGCTGGTTTACCATGTGCTATTGAGGGCCTGGTAGTTGAGTGGATAGAGGGAAAAATATGAAGAGGAGACAAGTTCTGAGGGGGAAGAAATCAACATAAATGTCAAAGTGTTTCCAAAGCAGCTTCCAATGTTCCTTAAACAATTAGGACAATGTTATGAACTTAACTGGACAGAGCAATTGTTAGAAATAGTTGGGATGGTGACTATGAAGGTGATAATATCAGATATACATTATGTTACTACTCAAACCAGTGACCGACTCCCCACAAAAAGTGGGTGTAGTTATCATGGATGACAGCACTACCATCTGATTTCTTTGTTTATTTGCACCCAAACCATAAGATAAAATGTACATTTTTCAACTATCAACTGCCTTCAGTAATATGAAAAAAAATAACTGGTAGATTTTTTATATTACCCGAGTTCGCATTCATAAAAACTAAATGGTATGTCATCAGTTAATGATCTCTTTGGGTCCATTGTCTTCGAATTTTGTTGTTAAGAACATTGCGCTATAGCGAAAGTACTAACATGTATAAACTGTAATTCGTGTATTAACTTGTGCATGACTAACTTTTCAAGTGTCGACGTCAATTACCCAAAGACTAGATGAAGAATTAAACGTTTGTTCTGATTAATTACAAGAACAATAACGTCCTTATTTGAGTTCAAAATTAAAGCTGACAAAAGTGATATGGATATCACATACAATTTTAAGCATGTGATTCTACTTTGCCTCTGCTCAAAACTTTTTAAATGTAGCCGACATGTGAGGTCTTCTCCGTGCACTCAGCCACAGAAATGTGGAGAGGAGCCACAGAGAGAGAGAGAGAATCTGTTCTTTGATAAACACGCAAGTGCCAGACTGCAAACTGCAATTTAAAAGCTAATCAGCAAGAGACAGGCATTCCCGTTAAATCCCACTCTTCCTGATGGCATGCAAATAGTGGAAAATTTAATCAGCCTTTTTTAACCCCTCCTGACTTCAGTCTCAGTCGTCAAGGAAACGCTAATCTCAAAAGCTGTCTGGCAAGTTAAATTTTTAACGCTGATCACAAGTTCTTCACAATGGAAATAACATCAGAAGACGTCGGAGGCAGCCTTGGGTGTGACCGTGACTACAGCTTTCATTTGGTTTTAACAAAGGCAAATGTGTTTACATACGCACAGTTTAACCACTGCCAAAATGAAGGTGACCCATCCCTTTGTGGCGACTCACATATAGCATGTTTGTTTGTCTTGTCCGTCAAGCTGACAGCCTCCCATTTGAAGGCTTTTTTTTTTTCACGACGACGCAAAGTCTGATTCAATTCTTGTCTGTGTATTCAGTCATGCATTAAAGACTATGGTCAGCTTTAATACCCAAGAAGAAACAGAGGATTGCATTGTTTAGGTTCTGAAACGTTTGCACTCATTTTTGTTTTGATCCTGTTAAGATTTGAAAGCAATCAGATCTGATAAATGATGTCTGGCAAATCATCCCAAGGTGCTATTTCACTTAACTGCCTCACTGCTCAGAAAAGCCAGTAGTTTTAGAGAACAGCTTTCATATTTCAATGAGATTAACTGCAGTTATTTGGCACTATCCCTCTATAGGCCGCCATGACGACTGTAAATAACCTACATTAATAAGAGAAATATTTGACGAATTAGAACACATATAACAATCCATGATGTTATGTCATTTTTGTTTTACGTCTTCATGTATGAACAAATAGTTTAAGTACTCTGTTTGAATTAAGGCTCTAAATTTAAAAGAATAATAGTAAAGAATTTGAATTAGAAACACAGACCTGCCTCTAATAACTTTCTTTCACATTCTGCAGTTGAGGTAAACCAAAAAAAAAAGGCCCAGGTAGTACATGAAAACGTGCAGTATGACTTTCAAATCACTCAGAAAAACTCAATAGGATGAATATACGTGACTTTAAATGGTTACAGGGATTATTCTGACAAAGCACAAGCTCCGTCTTCTAATCTCCGGCCAGTCTGTAATGCCCACCATACATATGCATCGGCAGACAGCTCTAGCAAAGACAAATTATCCATCCTTATCGCCGAGCCAATATCTTAAACTCTACAAACCTAGGAGAGGAAGGAAGAGAAAAAAAAAAAAAAAAAGGTATCTGCCACCGTAGGACAAAGGAAACAAGGTGCTGGAAAAGAAGGCAGGCTCAGGATGAAGGACGGTGTTTGAAGTAAAAAAAAAAATAAAAATGCAGGCAGACATGGGAGGCAGGCACATCACTGGGAGGGAAAGTGTAATACAGCTCACTATCAAGACTCCTGAAACACAATCTCATACTAAATCAATGAACTTTGCTTAAAGCCACCAGGAGAGCCAAATAACTACAGCAACCAGTGGAAATCTATTCCCCACAAGAGGCAGCACTTAGTTGGACCTCGGCAACACTACATACATGTTGGGCTTTTTCTCTATTAGTAATGCATGATATTCTATTATTTCTCTTATTCATGAGAGGTGTAAGAGCTAGACAGAAATAGAAAGCCTACCCTCAAGGGAGGCCTTAGTCTGGTCTTCATCATTTCTGGTAGATAGCATAAGAGACGTGAAAGAAATAATGAAGAATTGGGTTGAAGTGAAAGGCCAATCTTTAGGTAATAGCCTTTCAGTGGATTGAGCCATTTCACCAGCTCAGGGAAAACACTTTTATGTTGCTCAGACTACTACAGAGTACTACTACACCAGTACTGATAAGGCAGGTAAAGCATAGAATCATCTGTATCTATTCACTAGTTAAGAGGGAAACTTGATTAAATACCAGAGTTTTGGACATTCTAATTTTCTGTGATATCCTATATTTCCAACACAACATTAGTTGCTTTTCCATTGATCCTCAAAATGCGCAAATAGAACTTGCATATAAAAATGTACATAATGGGAAAAATATATTTTGATAAAATACCCGTTTTTTTTTCCATTAGAAGTTTTTGTGCTGGCAAGAGGCGATTTTTCAGGCATAGCACAAATTGTGTTTTCAGCATTTATCTGTTCATTATTAAAACATCATTTTTGAATGAGGGGCCAATATTAGACTTCATTATAAAATGACCATAGCTCTAGACCAACTGCTAAAGAAGAACTACAAACACATCACCATGCATACTTTTTATTTATAAGTTGATGTACTGTGAAAGTCAACAGGAGTCTGAGAAGTATAACAAGGATGAGGACGAATTTCTTTTCAGATTGACATCCTCCAGCACAGAATTGTATCAAATGTGGATCTGGAGTGGCACAAAAGTCACATTCAGATATGGCTGTCCACACTGTGACTATAAAGAAACTTTATGTAATACTTTGTACATATGTAAATATCAACATCAAATCACATGTTTTGGTTTTGATGTTTTGTGTTTCATGTGATACTATATCTGAGACAAATATGAGCCCAAAACAACAGTGCCTATCTCGTCTGAAGTCTGTTCTTTACAGCCTAATTTTAAAAACAGCTTGTATCAGTAACTGACTGTACTTTAAATACCATTTACAATTTAATACTGCAAGATATGCAAAGCAGGCTACAGTCAATTAGCAGATTATAGATTAATCTGGTAATTTCTTACTAAATTAGTCTGTCATGTTATTTTAATTATTAGACCAAAAACTTTTAGCCACATTTATTTTAACCACGCAAGAGGAAATTACAAGTGGAAATGTTATGCCACTAAATATATTAACAGCAGGTTAATGTAAGCAACCATTACCACCATTATTTAAATCACCAGCCACAATCAGATGAGATCATTTCTGTGTGTATGATCTTAACACATTAGCTTATCTTACATGGCAATCATCAAAGACATCTATCATATAAACAGTAATGACCGTCCTTATCTATAACAGCCAGAACACCCAGATCAGAAAGACGCCAAATGTAATCTTCAGGCTCGAAAAGATGAGCCCTGATTACACCATCAAACAATCTGAGAGATCTACTAAGATGTAGAGTGAGATAGCTTTGTTTGGGTTGTGACGACAGCAGAGAAATGTGTGAAGTAGCCATTTGTAAATTCTGCTTATAACTAAAAACCCATTTCAGAAACACACCATTCCTAACCTAGGAAGCATTCAAACCAAGGGGATTGATGGAGTGAGTTATTGTGACGCTGTAAATGAGAAAAGCCTGGAAACTAGTAAAATGGTAAATGGACTGCATTTATATAGCACTTTTCCACCTTCATGGTGCTCAAAGCGCTTTACATTAGCCTCTCATTCACCCATTCACACACACACACTCATACACCAGTAGGTTTCTAAGGTCTACGGTAAGTCCTACTGGGGGCCTAAGTCAGGGTTCAGTGTCTTGCCCAAGGACACTTCGACATGTGGACAGCCAGAGCTGGGACGCGAACCGCCAACCTCTTGGTCATAGGGCGACCCACTCTACTAACTGAACCACAGCCGCCCGTAATACATTTCTAGTGGTACTATATTTGGGCTGCCTGATAGTATTGCAGTGTTTCCTCCAGTTCATTATAGACCTGATGGACCACCAGGCTAAGTGTCACTATTAATTTATTTTAAAGAAATATATATATATATATATATATATATATATATATATATATATATATATATATATGTTAAAACTAATGATACTAACCATAACATTAAGTTGAATGTTAATAAAGTGATGTCAGACTCCAGTCCGGCTCTGGATATAGATTTAAATATCTGTATAATAAAGTTAATTTGAGCACTTTAAAGTTCTTTGCTATGTTTTCTATTAAATAATAATCAAGCCTCAATATGACAAATATTCATCCCACTGTATGGATTATGTCACTGGCATGTATTTATTTCTTATTTATTTATTATTATTCAAGGTACAAAAGGTGTATTTCATTGTGCATTTTTGTTACCAGTATGGTATAAGTATTGTTAATAAATGTCGTACAATAACACTTATTGGATATAAATTCATATATGTGATCAATTTTAAATTTAATGTTATTTTATTATATTGTACAAAAACATGTTGGGCCACCAGTGGTTTTTAGCAGCGACTCTACCACCAGGCTTAGACAGAATTTTGAGGGAAAATCTGTATTGCATGCATTAAGACTGAGTGAGACTGAGTGCTTAATATACCTTGAATCAGCAGAAGGTGGTTGTGTAGTTTACACTGAGGGATGAACTGATCAAATTTTCTCTCTCGAACACACATTAGAACATTTTTAGGGTAAAATGTCTTGTACAACTGATACATTGCATTGACTGTAACTTTACAGTATGTCAATGATAAAGAAAATGCAAAACAGAACCAACTTAAGTCTGATTTACATGTATGAGTCACACAGTGTCTCATAGCCAGACCGAGCATCCTACTTTATTAGATCTGTTCCAGCCTTGGACGATAGGTCTGCCACCATCAAGATTTAATTGTGGAATAGAAAAAAATACTGTTTAACTATTCTTTGAAAGGATCATGCATTCATTCCAGTGCTAACCACAGTGCCATTGTAAAATACGGACACTGAAAAAAGATGTTTTGGTGGTACGTGTACCCTGGGAAGCAAATTGTAGTATTAAAATGACTGAAGAGCCTTACCCACTGAACAACTTCTGCTTGTACATTATTGTCAATTAGTATATTTTCATGAACTTTGAACATGCATTTAGCATTTCTCACATTTGCTATCATTTGACAGTATGGGCTTCAAATATCAAAGGCAAAGACTGATATTTAAAAAAAAAAAATTAGCATCAGCCTCAAAAAGAAAACCTTATTGGTCAATCACTAGCCAAAAAGAAAATCAACATCAGCTATCTGGAATTATTTGAGCTACAAGAAGGATGATAATGAAATGCATTTTGTGTGGACAGTGCCTTACAACTGTCACCACAACAAGAGGTAACACAACTACCATGCTGACCCAAATATTACACAAGTGTTTGTTTGTTTTTTTCACAAAAACAATAATGTAAAATAGTGAGGTCGCCTTGTAATCGTGGCCTAGCTGTTGACACAGGCTAATAGCTGAGGTTGCCACATAACCACAACAGTAGAGGGCGCCAGTGACGTCACTGTGGCTGATGTGATCTATCAATTACAGCAGAGAAGCAGTGACAGGAGATTAAACATGGAGAGGTGCAGTAATGTGTATCCAAAGTGGATCCAAAGTGGGGCAAGTAAATAGTCAACTGAGGTGGCGCTTAGACACTAAACTTTAAGAGAATGGTGGTCAATGCAGCAGAGGCGTCAACTGTCAGGCAGCCGAAAAAATATGGAGTTACAGAATGTAATGTTCAAAGATGGTGGCTTCAAAAAGACCGTCTGAAAAATGCCAACAGTCAGAAAAGCTTCTTGTGGATTTCAAAGTGTCCACTATTTAAAAAGTGCTGCATATCAAATACATTGGACAAGAGAGAAGATGACGTTCTGTGGGAGGAGGCGGGATCGCAGCATGTGAGTGAGAGGCAGAGGTCGAGTGAGAAGCTGAGGATGTCTGTGAGTAAAAGCCTCATGCAGACTTTTCTTAACACTTCTCATGAGCGAAGTTCTGACAGTTAAAAATGAAAGCAGTGTGTAAATATTATTTCAATGATTTTTTTATCAGGATTTCAATAAAAATATTTTCTTTTAAGACAGTACATTTTCATCTTATCTTATTTCCATATATATATATATATATATATATATATATATATATATATATATATATATATATATATATAGTATCATAGATTTTAAAAAATAAATAACATAATAATTTTTTCCAATATTGTTCAGCCTTAAAACATACTACAGGGTAATTACGTATGTTGACTCTTGGAAAAAAAAAAAAAAAAAAAAAGTAAAAATAAAAATCCTGTAAAAGATTTATTTGACAGATACGTGATGAGTGATGGAGTTGGGTAATGGAGTGATCAAGGGCAAAGTTACATCATATATTTCAGGATGTGTTTTCAAACAAAGTCTCCACGGCCATCTGGTGTTTTATTTTTTCAAAAAGATCAAGGAATGACCTTTTTATTTATTTTTTACACATAAACCCTGTCTGCTTTGATCAGTCAGAATAAAGCTTCGAGCATGAGGGATGACCAAAGAGGTAGGCTGAACACAAAGAAATGTTTCTTTTATGGTTTAGAAGTTGTGACCAAATGTTAAACACACTTCAAATGTAATAATTGTACTGTGGCGTCATGGTTTCATGGGTAGTATGAACTTAAAATTGTACGACCTTATATATATATATATATATATATATATATATATATCCAGAAGCATCTCAGTGTTAAATAGACCAAAACAGGTTCTCCGTATCCTATACTGTTCCATATTTCAGTTACTCTGTGGAGATTTGGGGCAATAATTAAAGCAGTTCAATCGCTTCACTAACTATTCTACAAAAAGGGCAACACGGGTCATCAATAATGTCGGTTATCTGGATCACTCTCACACACTCAAAATTACTCAAACTGTAAAATTTCAAACTGCACTAATTATGTACAAAGTTAAAAATAAATGTCTACTGCAAAATATACAAAACCTGTTTAGTAAACATGAGGAGGGTTATAATTTAAGAGGGAGACACGGCTTCAAAATCAATATAATCTGCACAAACAGGGAAAGATTTTGCATTTCATTCTGTGGGGTGAGATTGTGGGACAGTATGGGTGAGGAACTAAAACAATGTCCAAACATAATGCAATTTAAAATAAAAATATATCTTTTTTATTTATGTGCATGAACTGGTCCTTTTCTGACCAGTATGTTCACTTTCATTATCCAAATGGACATACGTATTGTTATTAATTGTATTAATTAGTGTTGCGCCAATCGATCGGATGCCAATCACAATCAGCCGATATTGCCTAAAAATAGCCTGATCAGTGATCGTAAAAATATGCAGATCAAAAAGCCAATCACGTAACGTAAATTGCAAGTAACCATTTTCAAACGTGCAAACACGCTACAGAACAGGTGCATCTTGTCTTGACTGTTTCTGTACTATTTAAAATATAGTTAGTTCATTAAAAGTAGAAGTTTGGGATCATGTTACGGTACCAAAGGCAGACAACAGTGTGCCCACGGCCAAATAGCATTAGCATTAGCCTAGCACTGCCGTATTTACCACAACACCTGAAAAGAACGCATCCACACTTCAATGGCACTTCGTCAAAGCGGACTCAGATCTTGTTTTGCTAACTGGTGAGTACTAGCATATGTTAGCATGTAGCCTCAGTGTTGTAGTTATTTTTAGCAAATGTACCAAGGTAGTGTAATTATTAGGCTACAACTGCAAGCGCGTGTGCCTGTGCGAGGATGCACGTGCACACAACTCAAAAAACTTCAGTCTTCTCCCATCCCCGTTTATTGATTGCTGTAACTATCCATACCTAGATGAAAGGTATGGGTATTTAAAATTCCTTCTGTGATCGGCAGTGATCGACGATCAGCAGATCAAGTTTTTTGGTGATCGGTATTTGTGATCGGGCCAAAAAATGCTGATTGGTGCATCGCTAGTATTAATATTATTAAAATGTTTTGTAGTAGTAGTACTAGTAGCAACTTTGGGAAGTGAATGTATAAATAACTAATGCAGGAGAAGGGGTGGGATTAGATTTTGTCTTCTCACTCCTTTTTGAACATGTTCCATTTATTGCTGGTTTTGTTTTGTTCTTTTTTGTTTCGCTCAAAATAAACTTAAATCAATCAATCAAAAAATATATACCTTATGTATATACTACAGTATATATACCTAGATAGGTGTTGTTTATTAGCCACTTAATGTGCACATTAATTGATATATGGTATGACTTTTAACATGAAGGACAAGCACGGTTTGTTACCAAGGAGATGACCTGGTTGCTATGGGACTCTCACCTGGTGGGTATCCAGCTCTGTCAGGTGGAATGGCGAGGAGGGAGTCAACGATGGCTGCCCTTCGCTGGAGGAGGGTGGAGATCATCTCCAACCCCTCTGGGCCCAGCAGCTCGAACAGCTGGAGGGAGAAAAGTTAAGGAGGGAGGGCGGGGGAGAGAGAGGAAGGGCAATGAAAATCAGCAGCATCACAACAAAAATACAGCCATTCATAGCGCGCACACACACACACACACACACACTCTTAACATGTATATGCATCCTGTGTGTCACCAGCATTCCCAAACATACTGGTGCCAAGGCTGAGCACCTGGTAATTACCATCCGCCTGGTACAGAATATGCTACACTGCTTAGCCTCCCAAACATCACCACCTGGCATTTAGCAAGTGACAGAAAAACAACAACAAAAAAATCCTGTGCGCAGCAGCAGCACCACACAATTAAAAGCACACTGGAGACAGGGCTACACACACAGTCAACAATATCATTGTGAGAAGACATGTTAAGAGGCGGGATGTAATGATAAAGCATTCTAATTGGAAAATTGCAGAGGTGACGGTATGTAATTTAAACCTGTAACAATATGGTGCTGGCCCCCCCCCCCCACCACCACCACCCCCCGCTTTTTCCTTTTAGGATTGGCTCGTTGTTGGGAGGAATGGTCTGCTCTTTCAGTCTGTGCTCCTTTGGGAAAGCAATAGTCAGCACAGCAGGAAACTAAACCAACAGACGCACTTTGATGTCAGGTCAGCCATCGTCTTTGTTGAGGTTATCTCTGCTTCCCTTGGTGGTCTCTTTTATATCTGCTCTAAACATCTATTGGTCCCTGTGAGTGTCTCTGTTTTATTGGAGTTGACTATACTGTATGTCAGATGTTTGTGGGAGGGGTTGGGTTTTCACCTGCTCAAAGTGATTTTTTTTTTTTTTTATTCCCGTTTTATGAACTCTCATGAATCGTGTCCTTGGAGCTGTCTGATTAGGTGTGGGCTCCAGAGTTTCTCCCTTCAGACAGATTCTGTTCAGTCCACCTTCCTGCAGGCTTGACCCATTCTAAAGCATTAGCTGTGTAATAACTTCAGAGGTTGAGGGTTTAACTGTCTCTGCCCTCTGGCTTTTTATCTGTGATAAAACATTCAGTTTTGCCTAACTCTGTGAATTCACTTGCCACATATCTCTGCTAAGATACACAGCTTATTCTGCTATGATGAGTCAAAGTGCCTGCTGTGAAAAGGCCTATTCAGGAAAAAAAAGTACATTCAGATCGACCAAGAACTGTGATGTATTTGGCCAATGTCTGGGAGAGTGAAATATTTATTTTGGAACATTTAAAGAACATAAAAATTACATGACGAAATGTTAACTCTCTCTCTCAAATTAAATCAAAAGAAGCTTTATTGGCCTGGTAATGAGCATTATATATTTCATATAACAGGAAACCCTTGAACGGTCAATGTAAGATAGTCCACAGAGAAAGAGTGCACCCCCCCCCTCCCTCCCTCCCGCCCTCTCTCTCTCTCTCTATCGCTCTCTCTCATTTTTTAAACAAAATTTTGCAAAAGTAACTGAAAATAACTCAATTACACCATTTTGGGGGCTAGAAAAACACATTCACAACACATTCAATTTAATTTTACAACAAAAGTTTGCAATGGTATAGGGTTTTCATCAATGCATTTTATATAGGCTGTACAACTCTACTGTATAGGAACCTTGTTGCACCAGTATTTGTACATTTATATATAGTATCTATTTATTTATTTTTCTCTAAAGCTGTTTTTTTGTAGATAAGAACCAGTATTTCTATATATTTTTTATTTCTTGTGTATATATATATATATATATATATATATATATATATATATATATATATATATATGTATATATATTTTTTTGTAGTTGAATTTTATTATTTACCTCTATGATTATTTGCACTGCTTTACTTCCTTTTTGCACCTTTTTGTACTTTTTCTGTGAGCTCCTGTAACAGTGAATTTCTCCTGTGTGAGATCAATAAAGTCTTTTCTTATCTTATCTTATTCAAGATTGACCACAAATTCTCCATCAGTCCAGTCCACAGCCTCCTTTTCCTCTGCCAGGCTTCTATAATGTATACAGGTTGTGATATTGCATTGACTTGGCTGTGCAAGAAAACGTCTCAAAGGCAGTATCTGTTGTTCCAAAATCTCACTGTACTTTTTAACATTAATGGTGCATAACAAAAGTGACACCAACCTTTGCCAAAGACACTTGCCCAGACTATGCCTAGCCTCCACTCTTTTACTTGTCACTGGTACAAATCTGGACAGTCTTTTGCATCTTCTTGTCCAAACACAGTGAGAGTTTCCACCAAAAAATGCTTGAGAACTGATTCCTGCTCCTTCCCAGATACCTCTGAGCCTACAGAGGTCTATAAATTTCCTGGATACAATTTTGAGAGCGAATGAATAATGCATCAATATTATAAAGTGCTTTGGGTGTCTTGAAAAGCTCTATAGAAATCGAATCCATTATTATTACGATTATTAATTAAAATGACACTTCCATTTCGATCTGTGAAGTTAGAACTAGCATTTGTGGCTGTAGTTTCATATCACAGTGTTTTAACTAAAGTTCTACACAGTAATCATGTACTTTTATCAGCAATATGATGTCGTTTGAGGGACCAGCGTTAGGATCATGTCGTGATATACCTTTTCCTTGATTGTTTTTCCACCTCCCCACCTGAGGGATGTGCCCTAACCTTTTCATCTTGTTCATCTTCATAGTTATGGAGCAGCAGCTGATTTGGTTTAAAAGGAGGTGTCATCTGGCAGCTTGTTGGACGTTCTCTCTTGCCAGTTCCAATTGAGCATGAAACCTGTGAACTGATTCTGTCCTTGAAAACTTCAATTGCTTTTATGTTTGGCAGTCTGCTTAGAGGTAGAGGTGGCAAACCATTTTATTTCATGACACGTTGCACCTGTTTTCTGTTTAGGTAGGTAAGAAATTGTATTTTATTTTACTTTACTTTGGTAGGTGAGTGTTTTCAGCCTAGAGTGCTTTGTTTGGGCTGCACTCATCTTGAACACATTCTTTGATTTAGTAAGTAAACTGGTTATTTTGGAATGTAAACTAGTTCAGCACTGGTCTCCCTTGGGTGTGCAAAAAGAGAAGAGTGTCTTTTATGTTATTATGCTATGCTCAGGTTCCCCTAGGTTGAGTGTAACATCAGAGATCACGGTGTTCAGCTCAGACTGCACACAAAAACACATTGGAATTCAAATTCACAGAAATTTTCATCATAATTAAATCACTATCATGCATCATGGATGAAATATTCAAGTTCATTTCCACTCTTTTCTTTGCGGAACATTGTTTTTAAACATTTCAATAATTTTCTCGCACATTTTGTGATAAATTGGCAATCTTGGGCACATATTTACTCCTATGAGACTAAACCTTTGCCAGATTGTGCTCTTCTCAAACCTTATTTCAACTTACATTATCGCTCAATTACTTTTTCTCATTACCTGCGCCATATTGCCTCATCCCAATTTTGTGATGAAAAAATATAACCCATTTTATTATTACAATGAATAATTGCATAACAAATAAAGTTGCTTAGTCACATTTATTTCGTTTTAGTTGTGTAAATTTACACCAAACATCTGAGTCTGATGTTTCTTTTCAAAGCTCAACTTTATTTTGTGGCTCTCCTCCACAAACTGTACAACATGATTTGTGCGTAGGAGGTAAAAGAGGTGAGTGGTGTCTGAGTCTGTAGTGTGGACTGGACTGTGGCATCATTTTCAAAGTGTGGTTTCCTGGTCCGTGTCAAACTTTTCATAGCAACAGAACATCCTTGTGGCATAAGCAGCCTCCAGTTTTGTATGAGCCGTCTCTCTCCTCTTCATATTTACCCCATTCTGTGTCACATTAACTCTTCTTCATGTTTGTTTGCATTGACTTCAGATATATCAACATATGACACACTCATATACAGCTATACGACTCAGAGGTACTTGTATTCAGTACAATCAGCAGCATTCTACCCAGTAGCTTTCACCCTTTAACCCCTGATGCGTTCTGAAAGGATGGTTTAGTTTCAATATTCAGAAAAAAAATATACTGTTTTTTTTTACTGTGATTTTACTGAGTTTTGTTCATAGATCGGATATATAAAAATAAACAGGTGTCAAAAAGCAACTAATTTAGAAAAAATAAAAAGCCAAAACTAAAACTACGGGAACCAAATTACGATATTATTTATTTATTACTTCATTTTTTTAACTTCATTTTAGTTTATTTTAACTAAGTTAAGTTATTATTTTGTAAATATTTATTAGTTTTTGTTCATTTCGGTCCTTATTTTGTTTTATATTTCTACATTTAATACTGTATTTTATTATTTTTCTTCACTTTTGTGCCATTTGTGTCCTATTTTATTCATGTTTCTTATTATTTTGTTAGTTTATTATACATTTTTGGCTGTAATTGTCCATTTTGTTACTTATTTTATAAATGTTTGACTGGAACTGCTAAAATCTCAGGAGTTAAACGGTTGAGGACTGTAATTATGCATGATCACTTAACTTACAGTAAACGTAGAGGTTCCAACAATTATTTTCATTATCGATGCAAATGCAATGTATTTTTTGATTTATCATTTCATTATTAATTAAGAAAATGTGAAAATCGGTTTCTAAATATTCTCTGTAAGACAAAAAGCTATTCCTATTTGAGGAGAAATCCCTGCACGGATTATCAATTAGAAAGAAAACAGTTGCTTAGTTAATGGCCTGCAGCTCTTCTCAAATGCAACAACTGCAACTAGAACCAAATTAATATGAGACAGGGCTGGAACAGCACAAAAACAATGAGGCTGTTTATGTGAGTATAAAGAGTCAGATATCTAGAAGTAATTGGATAATTGTCAGAGAACTAATGCATTTCCATGCACTTAAGAAGTACGATAATCTAAAAACCTTGGTTTAGTTGCTCCAGTCCATGATCAGACTTCTTTCGGAGTATATATCTTGTCGTTTCCCATTCACATTTGACTACCTAACTTACATTCTCTACAATATTAAGTTGCATTTAAATGTGTAGACATAAAAGAATGAAATTAATCAAATTGAATTATAAACATACAGGAAGACACTGGAGTATTGGGGAAAAATCTTGGTGTGTTAATCCAAATTCTTATAATTGGAGAACTGCTATGATCAGATAAAGTCTATCAGATTACCCTGATGACAAAATCACTCAAATAGTCTGATAACTCCATGAATCAGATAACGATCGAAGTATTGGTGTGCATGTAAACGGGCTTAAAGTCATGTTGTGATCATACTGGGCATGATACCAGACAAACCTGTGTGAACAAAGATGATGCCTTATGAACGGAAATGATAATTAAATCATGTCCAAATCGACAATCTCATAGCTCACTGAGCTGTAGTTCTGTCTGCAAAGGCTCTTTTAAATGTCACATTAATGACCAATTTCAGAAACCTAGCTATATTAAATCTTTACACCACATAAAAAAACATTCTCTGAAAAGCATCCAATTTAATTTCCTTCAGTTTGTCATTGTACTGTTGTCAAATGTATCCAACATTACTTTAAACCATCACTGCATTTCTCAGGTACATAAACTTCAATGTGAAATTGCCTCTGTCTGCAATCAACTACTGCAATATACTCAAATGGCTTTCCATTGTACCACCCCCCAGCAGGAGCACAGCGACTGCCACAAAATGTCATCATCCCAGGGTCACCGATGAGAAATAATACGAAGCAGGATCTCTCTATTGTCAGCTTTAATGGCACTGAGTGCAGAGCCTTTAAACTTTACTGTTGACTTTGGAGTCACACAGAGGTAGATGCATGGAGAGTCTGCAGGTGCACTCTCTCATACACACTCGCGGGGCATTCTACATCTAAAGATGTCAGTGGGTGAGTTCGCTTTCAAATGTCAGCTACGTGAGAAACATTGGAACCAACCGTAACCAACTGAAGTTGTACAACTCTCCGAAAGAACAAATCAAAGAAAAGAGAAAGACAGATATATAATCTTTGAGATACCTGAAGATATACAACATAAAAACCTTGGGGAATATGTCAGACAGGGAATGAAGCTGGTTTAAATGCAGTGCGACAGAATGATGGAGCACTTCCCTGATATATACTCAAATGCAATGGATAGCGAAGAACAGCTGGAGGTTTCAACGGGATGAGTCACCACAGAGGCTTGCTATGAAAACCTACATTCTGACCTATATTTTACTTTTTCTTTTTGTACGTTACTTTCAATCTAGACAAGAATATGTAGAGGCAAACATAAATGACAGCTTGTATTGTGTTTGGCTTCTATTAGCCGTTACATCCATTAGGTCAATTCCAAAATATCGAAGGACAAATGTTTTCTCACTCCTCTAGCCTTCTACCTCTTGCAGCATTACATTAAGACTGTGTTCAGACAGCTTGTCCTAATGCACAATTCAGAACTTTTTTTGTTTAATTCCATTTTTGTTGTGTGCTCAGTTCAAATTTGACTTCTATCAGTTGTGAGTATGAACAGATAAATACAGAAATACAAACTGGCCATTCAGACTGAAGTTGCATGGCAAACAATTATCCAGAGAATGTCTAATCTTGCCCCTATTTTGTGCCAATCTCAAGTTTCTATGACAACCTGTTCTTGAATTCGATCCAACTAGTGCAGAGCACGTAGAAAATGTGACATGATTTGCTACTAATGTGTTGTGGAAGCATATGAAATTAATTGAGCTATTATTATCATCATCATCATCGTCATCATTATTATTATCAACCTATTATTATTATTATTACTAAGATATTATTAAGCTAGCACCACATCTCATGGCACCAGTTGAGGAATTTACATACATGGTCATGGTCCAGTAGCTACACAGTCTGAAGTCTGGTCTGAAGATTTATCTCTTGGGTGTTTCATTTCCACGTGTGCTATTAGCACAGTACTAGGCTACATAGCTCTTCACAGAAGCTTGAGTAAACACTGTGTGTCACCAGGTGCTTCATTAAATCAGTCGTATTCCAGCCTTTACATGTAAATGTATTTAACACCTGTAGCATATGGAAGCATCTGGAACTTCCTGTGAACTGTAACTGCACGTTTCACCTTTGCCTTTGACATGTTGTTGTCTGCACAGCTGCTTGTGCACACTGCCGCATGTGCACGCTTCCATTTAACAGTGGGGAGAGTCCATTGTGGAGCAGCCTGTTACTGCAACTATTCTTTGCTGTTGTAATAAATGCATTTCCTGTAAGGGATCAATAAATGTTCTTCCATTCCATTCCAATATTGATTAAGTTAAAGCGTGATATGTCTATGCTTGACACACACACAAACAGTGTTACAGAAGTTAATTTACTGACATGTCACCATTGATTTCCAGAGAGCTCAAAAACTATTGGGTGTAGGTGATAACACCAATTACGAGAATTGTAGAAATCTTCATTCCGCATTGTTTGGTAGCAATCTGAAAGTTGTGTGACCTTCTGTTCTTGAGTTATAACTGATAATGTGATTTTGACCTTTCAGTTAAGTGTCTGATGCATATTAGCAATATGTATATGCCCATGTAATTTCATGGTAATATCTCAAGTATTCATTGACTTATAGCACGATATGTCTCTGCAGTCACACACACACTAATTACAATAATCTCTCACAAACAATGTTGGGCAAGATTAAATATTAGGTACATACTGTATAAGATGTAGGACATATGAAAGTAGCCTGGGTCAGAAAAAATAAAGTCTCATTGGTGTTGATCAAACGGTCTTTATCAGATAGGATACAGGTCACAAATGGGCCAAAAAAAATGGATTTGGCCCACATTTGTCTGCAATGTTTTGTATTTATTATCCACTAAACTCTAAAAAAGACGGATTATGTCGAGCAATACTTCCCTATCCAAGTCCATAGTTCCCAAAGCATTTCGAGAAAGAAAACCAAATGCTCCTGCTCTCAAATCCTATTAAGATCTGTGCATTACTGCCTACTGCTGCTACAACATATGCATACAGAGTATTAATATCATCTTATCTCATCCATCTTATAGAATATTCTCCTCCTTTAAATGCTGACCTCTGCTTTTATGTGTTGCGTTATTAAAACTTCTAAAAGGTCTTTATCTCCAATGAAGGTCAGAGCCATGTAAAAGTTCAAAATGTCTTAAAAAGGTCTTCATGTAAAGGCCAAGGATGAGTTGGTCTAACAGCCAGGCCGTAATAATCCCAACATCTTGACAAAACTCAAAAAGCCTGAAACTTAAGGTCAAGGTGATAGAACAAACAGCAGCAACAAAGTTCGGCAGTGTGTGAGGGAAAAATGTAAGTTGAATTCATATTTCTGAGTTAAAATGGAAGGTCAATGAAAGGTCATATAACATTTAACAACAATTAATTCATGACAAAGTAAGATATAAACAGCCAACAACCATACCATGCTCATAATTTACAAATTTAACTTGCACAAAAATCATTCTGAGTTAAATATAAATTATCTCAGGTTCACAACATTAATTGCAAAACAGTACATATGTCTCCAGTTTTTCAAGTATGTGTGAAGCTCTCTAATGGTTCAGTGGAAAGTTCCACTGATAAAGACTGACTTATTAAAAGCATTTAGTTTTCTTGACCAATATCAACCTCTAGTTCAACTTCTACTTTCTAAAACGTGTTGTCAGTTCATTATTAAAAGCAAATATTTCTTTCTCTGGTAAAAACTTGTGCATATGAGCAACCTTTTTCAGAACTGCAGTAACAGTACTGATGCCAAAATAAGGCCAAGACTGACTTTACTTATCATTCATCAACAACTGTGTAATGTACTTTAAAGTTCAGCCATGACTAAAAATGACAGTTTATATGTGAGGGCTAGTGACGTTTCAATCTGTATTTTTTTTGCTTCCAATCTGACCCGATTTCTTTTATCCTCCTGAGACTCAGGAAAGTGGAAGTTAGATTTTTTTCATATTTAAAATTGTCTTAATTGGAAACTGCATAATGCAATAGTTGTTGGTTTTTTTTTTTTTTCAAATATAGTTTTTTAAATCTTTTTTTTCTTCTTTTTTTTAATGGCGATGGACAAAATTTTTGATGTAAAACTGTTAAACATCGCTGGGTCTCAGGAGCGTATGATTAGATTTGCTGGTACCAATCTGATAGTTTTTAGTATGAGATGTTGATTTCAATTTGGAGTCATTATTTATGAGATATTACGCCATTATTTTACTTGAGATCAAAATTGGGCAGAATATGGAACGTGAAGTAAAAACGAGTATCACACTTTTGATTATTGCTATAATGTTTGCACTTTCCTTCAGACACTTTAATTTGATAAGCTAATTGGATAATCTAAATTGCCCATAGGTGTGTATGTGATAGTGATTGTCTATATATGTTCGACTCTGCCATGAACTGGCGACTCATACAGGTTGAACCCCGCCTTCACCCGCTGTAGCTGGATTAGGTCCCCAACGACCTCTGTGAGCCTAGTGAGGTTCAGACGACAAATACTTTAATTTGAAGGGGCAGGACGCTTGTTTAAGGTGTCATTGACCCCTCTTGTCCCCCAGAACCGGACCCTGATTTTATAAAAAAATGCCAGATCAGCAGCTGATACCAGTCTTTATATTGGATTGGGACATACCTAGTCTTACTGCTCTGGATGCACTAACCTGAGCATGCTTTTCTGTATTTAATTAATGTGAAAGAAAAAATCCTGCAGATTCAAATGTACCACCTTCATAAATATAACCTTTTATTTCAGTGCAACACATACCTCATTCTGCAGCTCGTCATCACTCTTATGGGACGCCAGCATCTCAAACAGGGAGGTGCACAACTCCTCTGGGCTGGAAGCGATCATATTTCCTCCATTAACATATTTCTCTACCTCAGTTCTGAGGATTGTTTCATCACCAGAGGTCAGAGGTGTTCCTGAGCTGGACGCCTCCTCACTGGACACCTTTCTTCCGCTCTGTTGGTTGTTTAAGAAGTTCACGAAATCCAGGTCTACATTGTCTTCATGGATGCCAGAGATGGGCAGCTCCTCTAGCGGGTCTAGTGTGTAGCTTTCATAAGAGAAAGCAATGTTGCGCCCGAAGCTTGAGCCTTTCTGGGTGTTGTGACGAGAGCTATGGGTCTGGATAAAATCCTCAACACGGGAGCCTCCAAGTTGAGCCACCAGCTTCGCCACAGCAGCACAAGAAGCTTCAGCTGCTGATGCAGGGAAGGGACCAAACATTTGCTTAATGGTTCGGGTCTCTTCTGTGCCCACGTGATCTTTGTTGTGGAAGATCTCAAAAAGAAAGACAGCAGCACTTTCAATGGCCTCCTGACCATGTTCGACTCCCACTGTCAAAGAAACATACAGAACATCGATGTCACAGATGCAGTAATAATATCACCCATGGATAGTTTAAGATATTTGACAGGCAGACTCAGAGAAGCTCAGTTTTTGATGATGGATATTGGAAGAATAAAGAAAAAAAAAACAATTACACCTTTGTCTCTACTGTATATGTTGTTCTCTCTGTTCCACTATGATGGATATTTGTGACAATAAAGTGGTTATTCTATTCTATTCTTTAGATCTAATGATATCCACTACCTGTAGCTTTTTAATCTATTGACCTGCACTACACCAATAAATCAAGTGTAATGTATGATGTGTAATGTTGGCAGTGACGTATCTGTTGCACTAACTTATGGAACAAGCAGGTCCTTTTTTTGTGTTCTTATATCATGTGTGCTGAAGTATAGTTATTTATTGTGTCTAGTTTGTTTTTTGGAAATATAATAAATATATACAGAACAGTTATACCTCATACTGTAGATGCAACAAACCCCATTGCAAGTGGCTTATTGTATTATTCTAGGTGTTTGTACAACAGGAGAAAAAGGGACAATAATGTCTGTGACATGTCTCTAACGGTTATTAAACCATGTACAGTGTTCTACAATTCCAGGAAGCCTTTAAATGACTACATCCATTTTCTGGAGTGTACTTTGTGTCTTACCAGCACCTGTAAAGACACTCCCCTGCAAACTTTATGTCCTGCTCCGTTTTGTCTGACTGAAGCTGCACCTTAGTCTGCTGACATTAGCATTTAGCTCAGAGAGCAGCAGCTGTGTGTAAATACAGCTTCATGGAGCAGTTAGCATGGCTGAAGGCTCTTAGATTTGTTTCTTTAACAATGCCTGCTGGGAGAACACTGTGGTGGTGTTTGATGCTCACAGCTTCCAACATTTGGAGGGCGCTTTTCCTTAAGGATGCAGCACACATGATAAAGTCCAGCTGAAGAGACAATTAAATTTGAGGTACTTGTTGTTATTTTAATGACTATGATTATTAGGATTACTGCAAAAGTCACCTTCACACATTCTCTTGTAATTAGTTGGATCCTGATAGAAATGTGGGGGGTTTTTTTGTATGAGCTTTTAATATGAACTGTGCACTTATAGTTGTCGAGTAGAACAGCAGATGTTCCTGTGAGCACTAAAGGCTTCACCATGAGCTCATTGTTTAAGGTCCCTGCACCTCATTTAAATAATATTCAAACAATTCATGCCTAACCAGAACTGCACTTAACAAAAAAGAAATACAGAGTAATTGTCCAATTAGAGCAAAAAATGTCAGAGAGACAGAGAGAGAGGGTACAAGGAAGAAGGTGGGAGAGGCAGAGAAAAGCAAAAACAGATGAAAAGGATTTAAAGCAATTAAAATGGTCTAAAAGCATCGCAGCTGCTGCTGTACGTGGCAGAGGAATGGGCTCTTTCATCCACTCCAGAGTGTGCTTAAGAGCAACTTCTTATTTGGATCCAGTCACACAGAGTAAGGGCAGGTTCAACACATGAAACAGCACTGAGCATCACAACAAATGCCGTTACTTTTGACTGATGAATGAGAGGGAAATCACTGCTATGAATGAAAAGAGGGGGGGAATGACAATCAGCATTGTATGGTTTCATGAGGAAGTACACTTGATGATCTAGACAAACGTGTCATGATATCGGTTCAATTACACGTTATTTGGTTAGCACCAAATCCTAATACACAATTATCCCAAGGCACTTGACAAATTAAGGTCAAGACCTCGTAATATTTTCTACAGAGAAAACCAAACAAATCCCCTGAGAGAAAAAAAACCTTGACTACAACAAGAAAAGCTTTCTTAACAGAATAAAATTAAATAAATAAACAGTCTCAGGGTGGGTGGTCATCTGCCTCAACTGGCTGAGGTGAGTGGAGAGAAAAAGAAAAAAAAAATCAAGCACATAAAAGACAAGTAAATAACATAGAGGCAGGATTATTTATCGAGGAGCTCTTTCAATTTGACCTTACAGGTTTTGTTTTGATCGCAAGTGTTAGGCCAAAATGACGAGACACTCTCATGGTTAAATTGGAGAGTGACTGATGTTACTAGGGCTGGAATAAGCGCAAAAATGTTCAATACCAACACTGTGTTCAAGTACTGTATCCTTATCAAAACTTACTTTCAACAACAATCCTATTTACCAAAAAAAAAAAAACGTGAAAAAAAAAATATGCATACTGCAACGTTCAGGGTTCATTTGGTTTTTTGGTTTTGTTTTTTTTTGCTCAATTCCATTTTTACTCTGCCAAGGACCGGTGGAGTTATGTTTTTGACGGCGTTTATCAGTTTGTTTGTTTGTCTGTCTGTGCATAACATAACTCAAAATGTTATGAACAGATTTGGCTGAAAATATCAGGAAATATTGATACTGGCACAATGAAAAAGTGATAAAGGTTTGGTGGTGGTACATGCGTGTCTGTCAGGGGGGGGGGCCTGATCTGCCTTAGTGGAGTCTGCGCTCTCCAGGTGCTTTTCGAGTTATACACTGAAATTTGTTTTAATACAAATCCTAATTAAAACTTAAAAGGCATCAATGTGCATCTGTGAGATTTAGTCTTTACTAATTGACATCTATTATTAATCAAGAGCAAACAACACCAGGGATTTTTTTTAATCAATCACAGCAGTACCATAAGACCATGGACGTCTGTTAGTCCAAAAATGGAAGTTACTGCACCAGATAGAAATGCAGCATAAACTAAGCTACAATGTTATACTCATTTGGTCCACATTACTATGAAGCAACCACTACATTTCACATAGATATATTTTAAAGGTGTCATTCCAACGTCATTTCATGAATATTACTGTGTTCTCCATTGTTATTGAATGCATTGTGTGTTGGTTCTATTTAGAAAATGTCTGGGTTGCTTTGTTTCAAGCCGTTTTTGGAGGGTAGAAAAAAAATGCAGAAATGAGGCGTCTCTGATTGGCTCAGAATGCATGAAGGAACACTCCCCCCTCCCTTCTCACTCTGTGTGTGTTTACCATCTGAGAGTAGCATCCAGCTAGGTGTCGTGCCTTCACTTCTTTTGAAAACTTGCAGGAAAAAAACGCTTTATTTCCAGAGAGTACATGAATGAGTTTGCGCTGCCATTTTTTTTGTTTGTGCAGCAGCTACTGTGGCGCCGTCTTCTCTTGTAGATGCTAATGCTAATGCTACTTCAGATTGACTGCCATACGGGACGGGCCAGGGAGAGTGTTACCTGCATTCTGTGGGCGGCCTTAACCCCAAGTGGGTAACGCCAATCAAATCAAATCGAATTTTATTTATATAGCAAATTACAACGCCAAAAGCTGCACAAGGTGCTTTCCAAAATGACATAAAAACAATAAAAACAAGTAATAATTATAAAACCAAGATAAAAACAGAGGTAAATAAGTTATAAAACAACATAAAACAGACATGGACAATCGACTACATGTCAAATGCTCACCTAAATGAATATGTTTTTAACTGAGATTTAAAAACAGCTAGCTCAGTCATTAATTGGAGCTGTGGTGGAATGCTGGTGCCAATGTCCACATTACATAATGTGAACAGGTTTTTTCTGAGTCACTCCTTTCTCTGTTGTTTTCTATGAATGGGAAATACAGCCAGTGGAGGTGACACACCACTTTCAAACGCAGCATGTGTTGGTAACTTGGGGTGACCCCTCAGATTCCAAAAGGAGCGTGGAAAAGTGTTTTTCAGCTGAATGACACCGTTATAGTAAGTGTGACCCTTCTGCCTTCAGACAAGTAATCAACTGTAAGTCTCACCAGTCACAACACTTGAAGTTCACCTGAGTAAAGTTAATACAATCATCAGATGGTACGAAACTATTTTTAAGCACTGTGTTTTCATCAACAACTCAATATTAAGGGCTACTGTACACTATACCTAGCTAAGAAAATGGTGATAACTGTTATGATATATTTTCATATTCGGACAATTATATTCATCTTAAATATACGATTATCTTTCTCTTTTTTTCCATTTACAGTATGAGCACAAACGCTTCCAAATTTTTCAGCACTGTGACTTACAAAGAGACTTACACCATAGCATACATTATAAGTGTTCTGAATGTTCTACCTCTATTCGTGAAATCTTTGTGGTATAACAATCATTTGTCATGATATCAACTAAGATAAAATATTTTTGGCCCTATCTACCAGCCCTATATATAGTAGTAGCAATACACGTTTTGGCTGTTTGATTATTAAATACCAATACTTACTGATCTTCCCAATTTATCATTGTCTCTTATTAACAGGCTCTGACACCAGAAGCATTCAGGTGGAAAATCTACTTGGCTCACATTGTGAAGGTTTGTATTTTAGTGTTCTCTGTCACATGTACACTCAATTCCTATTCTCTGTGCAGTGATGCAAAAAAAAAGAAAAAAAATATTTATATTGTGTAATTGTTCAGAGCCATAGACACTCACATCCAAAGATTAATGAATGCAGCACAATAATTTCAGTCTTAACTGTTAAACACAATATATACTGTACAGAATTAAATACTGAATATTAACGTGTACATAAATGTACATAATCAGATGCTTATAATGTTTGATAAAAGATAACATTAGCAGCTATGCAATCACAACAGTAGACTGCACTATATTTGTATAAATGTGTAAAAAAGCTTCTAAGCTTCAGATCTTTATCTTTTGAATTGTCTAAAAAAAAAAAAAATCTATTATTTGTGTTTCCTGGCCCTTTCAAGTGGACTGATTTAAAGCTTCGGTGACAGTTTTCCAATTTGGTAAACCACAGGAAAAACAAACAATTAACAATAATATAATAAAATAAACCAGTTCATAATGGTTTCCTAATTACCTCTTTAAAACTACATATAGACTTTTTACTTCACAGCATTATAGAAGAAATACTATGACAACAGATTTGAGGACATAGAGTTCAATACCGATTTGTTTGGCTGCCAAAAGGATGCTCTTCACTTCCTGACTGGCAGCTTGCTGCTGAGCTTTATCCTGATGCTCGCTGCAGAAATGGACAATCTTGTGCCACGTCAGGCCCTCTTTGGCAAGCAGCTCCCGTCTCTTCAAACGTTTGGTCTAGCATGAGTCACACAGAGAAGTACAATTACATACAGCACTTTAAAACACATTGCTACAGTAGTTCTAAATACCCATTTATGCTCAGATATGACCAAAGTACTGCATGATTTGAAAATAAATCTACAGAATATCACACTTGTTAGTCATTGACCCCTTTACTAAATCTCTGACCATGATAAAGAGCATACTTCAGGGTAAATACATGAAAATATCAGAACATGACTACCTAAACATCCTTTTAATGAGATTTCCAAAATATTGAGCCACAGTGGTTCTTTATGCTGCATGTTGGCACCAGTAGAGTTTAAACAATTAGCACCTAAAATAAACAAGCCAAGTAACGGGGGAAGGGGGACAAAAAAATTATTGTATATATATATATATATATATATATATATATATATATATACACACACACACAAATACACACATACATATTTGGAGCAGTAACTTTTTTTAATTACTCAAAACTCCAAAAAAGATTAACTCTGACGTTAGATAAATGGGAACTAAAAGACTCATTAGTGCCTCCTTGTTAATTGAATTGCATGGCGCCAACAATGTGAAGTTGGTAAAAGGTATTGTTAAAAAAGGAGGTATATGGGTCAATCAGCCCTGACCACAAACCAGTGCATGAACGCAAATGTAAATCAAGTGACTTTGATCTGATGACAGCAAAACTAGAAGAAAATGCCAATGGCCCTGTGCTCATCCGGGACTCATAACTGTGATGTATTGCTATCAACAAAAGGGAGGCATTCAATAGATCATAAAATCAGAATTGAAATCCATTGAGAATTGAGGGAGGAGATTTGATTTTAGTGCCAGACTGGGAAAATATACAAAGATGTAAATAGATTGTTCACAATTTACATTTTCGACACATGATACGTTCTGTGCTCAGTGCTTAGATCTATCTAATGAATCAATAAGAATTTAAATCTGTTGAGAATTGAGGGAGGAGAAGCGATTTTAGTTAATTGGGGACGATGCAGACGGATGCAGATGGACGCAGATGGACGCCGACAACGGACAGACAATAGACAAAGTGCGATGGCAATAACTCATCGCAGCGTCATCCAGATCAGCTAAAAATCGAAGGTTTCAACTCTTCAATGTACCTTATGAAACAGGGTTACATCGAAATCTTACATACTGTATAATTTGATTTCTTTAAAAATAAAATTAAATAAAACCAAGGTGATATACAGAGTATGTTAACTTTTCATTTTTAGTGTCACTTTAGTAATAAAATGCACGAAAGACAGTTTTAGGTATGCAATAGTTGATGGGATTTTGTGACTGAAACATCTTTTTAAGTACCATATTGCCCAGGAAGTAGGACTGCAATAAAAATAGTTTTTAAGTCGTTGGCAGAGTAATGACTAATGGACTCCAAATATGTCCTCTGATCAACAGAAAACCGAGCAGTCACCTGATCACAATGGTCCTGAAGACTGTTTTTGCCTTCACACTGTTACATTTTTTGGTGTTTTAACTCTATTAGAAAAGTATATTTTTCTTAAAACTACTTTAACCGGTATTAGGGGATTTGAGGAGAAGCATCTCAGAGTGAGTCTGACAGTTCAGCCTCTGAGGTCAGGGAAAGTATTAACACACTGATTCTATTACAATCAGCAGCTTCATGTCTTGTAAAACTAAGCATTTTAACCCAAGCTCCAAGATAATCTCTGAGTGACTGCAGTTGTCTTTTCCCCCTACAGGGTTTAACTTGAGGTGAGCCACGTAAAGGTGGCTGGATGTGTGTCCAAAATGTCTCCAGACACAGGAAAATAAATAAATTAAAAAAACAAGAGAATGTATAACATGTCATGAAGATATTGATTAAGAGAATGAGAAAGGAAAAGGTTTATTTTGCTCTCTGTGTAATGGAAGAAATGTTCAAAAATTCAGCTTGATAATAGACTCAAAGAAAATCTTTAATGTGGGAAGGAAACAAAAATATCAGTACACTGTCAACAGCTTCAAATAAATTCAATAAGCTCTCTATCCACTCCAGCAGCTCTCAAGCAGCATTTAACTACTGACTGATGATGATTAATAAGATACTTTAGGACCTACAAATTAAACATGCAGATTGCAGAACATATTTTTGCTTTATCTACATATTAAGACTCTTGAAGAAAACAGCCACACCTCTGTGCAAAAAGTGGGCCTAAGGACACTTCATCTGAAAGACAATGGAAAACCCAGATCATCAGCAAATTAATAAACAAATGTTTCCAGATTTTCAGCAAAACCTGCTGCTTTGTCTCTCGCCTCCTCTTTTTTTGACTGATATGTTACTGCTGAAACGAAACTGAACTTTGGAAAATATTAAACAACAATAACAATAACCTAAATGAACATGAGATATGAGGTAAAATGGACTAAAGTGATCTGGACAGTAGATATAAACCTTTTACTGTCGTATCAATGGTTAGCAGTAAGAACCTGTAAACTGATTAATCAGCCAATATTCTCCTGGCCCATCCTCAAAAACTTATGACAGTGAATACAGAAAATGCATGTAGGAAAACGTTCACTTAAAGTGCCTCTTGAGTTGAACAATAAAGCAAAGTAATACATAAATCTGAATTACACATCAATGTTAAGGCAATTTCAATTTGGGATATTAAACAGATTGTTAATAAAAGGGGGGGTTGTACTGTAACTATGTATAAATATATGTTATTTAAGTCTAGGATACTTAAATCCAGCTTTTTCATAAACATGGCCATTATAATTTCATATTAACAAAATACTACAATTTGTTTTTCTATGTACGAAGTTGGTTCACAGAATCATTTGAAGATTTGTAAGCCTGCAAATTGTAAACACAATCAGAGCTGGAAACACAAATGGACTGAAATGTAGAGGGGAACATTGTGAATTTTGCTATAGAAATATACAGCTGCATAAATGTAAATTCTGAAGTCAAATACATGAAAATGATTTGAACTTTACTTTGTGCAGTACTTTACTAAAAGTCTGTTGAGTTTGCTTGTTTTGTTTTCAAGGAAAATGCCCAGATTTGTTTTTACTCAGTGTCACTAAATCCAAAATATTATCATACAACATACATTTTGACTATTAAATTGCCTTAAATACTCATAAAGTTGGACACTTAACCCATAAAGACCCAAGCAGCCAATAGTGACCAAAACCATCTACTGATCTAAAACTTTAAAAATGTCTGAACCATTAATTGTATCAAACCATGTCAGTAACTGGTATAAAATATAGTTATTCATCCCATCATGGTCATCAGATATTCCCAGGTTCAATAGTTTCCATGGGAACACTGGCAACTTCTACAACATTAATTCACCACTAAAACCTTTGGAGTTGGTTCACAGACAGTTGTGTTTATGTTGAAAGTTCTTCAGTTTTCTCTAATTCTGGTATAAGAATCCTCAATGTTATGTGAGCTTTACTGAACATTTAAATGATCAATAAGTTAAAAAGAACTGACAAAACATAAATACAGAGGATTATGCCATAATAAATTGTGGTAAATCATTTAAGAAAACATAAATATGGAGAAAAAACAACATTTTAGAATGGAATACGGTACTCTAATGGAAGGAAAATGTATCATACATTCTATCCAGAATTTATTAAGATGTATGTGAAAGTAAAATCAATCAACAATAAACACAGAGAAGCCTTACCTTCAGATCATACAGCTGCTCCGTGAAGTCGTCCTTCTTGCTGACATTAGAGAAGGATCGCAGGGCACCTGTGAGTCGAGGTGGAGACATGTTCCTCTTGTTCTCTTATCCACTGGTTCTTCTATGTGTTCTGAGCTACCAGACAAAACAGAACCAACTGTCAAAGTAATCAGGACTTTTGAAAACAACATTAGTGCCTTGTTGATTTACCTACTGAGTGAATATACAGCTGTGAAATGTGTAAATGAAGGTTTCTGTCTGCCAAAAATGCTATGTCACTATTCATATCGGATATTAAATGAATAAATAACTGCACTGCGTGATGAACTGAACACCTGCTGGACAGTATAGATTAGTCAAAAGACTCCTGTAATGGCTAAATCTATCACAATTTTATTTTCATATCAAGTCAGATGTTTAGTATCGACCTTAAGTTATTCTATGCAGAGACAGCGACGGGGAAAATGAGATACGTATCTGCCATTATTGCGGGACAATTGATAGTTATATTTGATTTTTCTACCATCACTTTCGGGAACTTACAGTAAAATGAAACTCATGCTTTGCTAGCTTAATTACGTTGTACCACTGTTTCTTGTTAGCTGATGTTAGCTTGTCACACAAGCTATTACGTTCCCAAACACTTTAGTTAAAGCACTGACAAGAAAGCTCAACATTAAACAAACCATTCAGAAAGTACGAAGGAATAGGAATGTGTGTGAACGAATGTAAAACTTTATATTTCATGAACTACCTGCCAAAATGCCTCGCAAGCCAAGTCTCATGCGTACGTAACTCTGGCAGATATCAACAGAGGCTGACTGTGCGCTCGGAATTATGGGTAATGTAGTTTTAGAATGTGTATACCTGACGGGAGATTCAACAATAATGACTACATTACCCACATACACAGAGGCACAATACTGCCAAGCCTTTTCTTGTACAAGAGCACCCTGCAGGCGAAGGTTCACGTCAAATTACCATGTCCAGTTTTTAACAACATATCTGCTTTTTTAATCTTTTTTTATTTTATTTACCTAAACCTCCTCGTTTGCCGTTTTTGTGCTTGTTATTTTTCATTGTGTGAACATATTTAATGTATAAAATAAAATCTAAATTTGATTAAAAGTGAGAATATTGAGAATATTTTAACTGATTTTCTGACTGACTAGGTGCATCCAAATCTAGTGATAACTAATAAATGTGCAACTTTGAAAATAAAAACACATCAGGCAGATCCAATTCATGATTTAAGAAATAAATAAACAAACAAAGACAAAATGGACAACAAGACATATTAGATTTTTCTGAAGACTTTATTTTCAAGAGTACATTATCTACTGCTCCAGGTGACCTACTTTTGACCCTATTATCAGTAGCAAGCCATGAGGTGTTTAGGGACAGCAGGGATGAATGAATCAAAGTTTAATTACTGAAACAGTCTGAACACGTAGTACTGAAGGGGATATATATTACTGAACCCCTGGGTTATATTCACATTACTTTTAGAAAGGTGGATCTAATAAACTTGTTAATTCCTTCAAGGATTGACAGGGTGAAACTATGCAGCTACTAATCTAGAACTTTCAAGGCCACCACTTTAATACAAGGCTGAATATTCTGTGCTCAAGTAGTAGTATGGTCTGAAATTAAGAAAGAAAGAAAGAAAGAACTATTGTGGGTATAACTGAAAATAACTTAACAACATAAATGAGGTACAACTTAGTGGAATTAAGTCATTAAATGCTGAGAATGATATTGTACTGTTATTTCTATTGTGCCATATAAGGATGATTGGAAAAATAAACGTAACTGATGTAGTAGATGATGACATATAATTTCAGGATACTCCAAATAACCACCAATATCTATCACACCAAAAATTTACCATCACAAAACACAGTAATTTTATTCAGGGGCGGCTGTGGCTCAGTTGATAGAGTGTGTAGTCCAATGACTGAATAGTCAAAGGTTCATGTCCCGGCTCTGTCTGTCCATATGTCCAAGTGTCCTTGGACAAAGACACTGAACCTTGGCTTAGTCTCCCAGTAGGACTGACAGAACCTTAAAATAATAAGTGATGTTTTAATTTAAGTATACTTTAATAAGTATCTACATTTTAACTTCTGGAAACTTGAATTATTTAAGTCCATATAGACAAATTGTATGTAAATCAATATATGTCAAGCTTTTATTTGTTTATATTTTACTGATTAGGATTTACAGCTTCAGAAAAGTTTTTTTTTTTTTAACTTTGTTTATGAAACCAAAAATATTTCAGATGTTTTCTCAACAATGTACTGTTTTCCCAGAAAAAATTTAAATAAATATAAAAAAAATAACAAAAATACAATCTTCTCAAACCCAAACATAAATAACAAACAAAAACAAACAAAAGCCTACACACACACATCAGTTAGAAAATGGTATATATAAGATACATCCAAATAGATACATAAACAAAACCACAAAGTAAGTTCACAGTAGTGTTGCACGATCATAAACAGCCAATACTGCCCGAAAACAGCCCGATCAGCGATGGGGGGAAAAAAATTAAAAAATTTACTACGAAACTTATTTTGAAGCAATATTCCAATTTTCTAACTTTTTGGATTTGTACTTTAATTAAGGTATAAATCCCAATCAGCAAAATTACACGAAAGAAATACTTGAGATATCCCACTTTGCATGTCATGAATCTTATAAAATGTATTGGTTTCACCTTTTATGCTGAATTACCCAAATAAAACAAATTTCACACAATATTCAAATTTTCGGAGTAGTACCTGTATAGTCATTAAAATACATTTTAAATGATTCAGGGCTGCACACTGTTGTACTTTATAGACACGTCTGCATACAAAAAAATCCTGGATGTAAAACTCAGAATGCGACTAAATGAGCTATTTTTGCTGTAGAAAAGTCTGTTTAACACTTTCCAGAAAATGTTAAATGGAAGATCTAAAATATAAAAATTCAGACAAATAAAATGCTTCTGCCCTACTTCAATATGGAGGACATAATGACATTCATTTCAGTTTATCACCGGTAACTTCTGATGATGTGGACAATTTTTTTTACTGACAACTTTATGGCTTCAAAGGGAAATGAACTCATTCCATTCTTAATTTCCTTTTTATTTAATTAGGTAGTCTAATTGAGATTATACTGTCTTTTACAAGAGAATCCTGAGAACAAGATGCATTCATAAAGAGTAGCACACAGGACTTGTTTTCACAGCAAACAGCACAACAGACAAGGAAATCAACAGTTGTAAAAAAAAAAAAAAAAATCAATAATGAAGCTTTAAAATCACCAAGAGGGGTGAAGGACAGTGTATTGAACATTCTACTTTAAAGGTGTGTAGTAGTGACCTCATGACCTTTCCCCTGTTAGAAATCAGGTAAACATCAGTCACCTTTTTGAAAGTGTATATTGCTCTGCAGATGAGGCCAAAGGTGAAATCTGTATTATTCTGAATGCTTCACACCTTATATGTGCATTTTACTTAAAGTCCATTTTAAAGTGAGCTTTGGATGAAACAACCTCATTGAAATTCATAACTCACCTACTGTAACTCCAGCCCATGAAGAAGGTGTCTCATCCGGTCTCTCACTTCATTTACTTTATTCCTCTATGTGGTTTGTCCTCATAGGCCTCTTCTAAATCACCACACACACACACACACACATACACACTCACTGTATGCATGAGTAGTGGCCACTGAACTCTGGCTATGCCGCAAGAGAGCTGTGCATCCAGAGAATTCTGAGAGTGAGACAATGATTCACTCTCTCTCACACACACACACACATACACACACACACACACACACACACACACACACACACACACACACACACACACACACACAAATCCCTGAGAGTACACTAAAGGGCATGGGTTGTAAACCACAATGCATCAGTTTGAGTTTTATTTATGTGAATTTCTCATGTTTGACTTGTCATTCCTGATATTGTTGTATGCAACACAAACTACACTGCGACTGAATATTCTCCACATGACATTACCGTGGGCAAAGACAAAGTAACATGAGCTACAGAGAAAAGAAAACCAATAAAGCTATCAGGCAAAAAAAGATTTCATGTATGAATATTTGAAAAGAATTGACCAAAGCTAAACAAAAGATCATCTTGTGTCAGTAGTATTAGTAGTATTAAAGAAAAGGGAAATCTTTGTCTGCACATTGTGTCCATTGGACTCTAATGATCTGGTAAGAGACAAGCAGACGGGTTAAATACATATATGACATCTGTACAGCAAGATCTTTCTAATTGTTATTCGTTGTTATTGTGTAATTGTCAATATTTAGTAAAAGTTGTCAGTATTTTAAATCTTAAAATGTATGTATAATCTTTTTTTTTTTTTTTACTGTATTTTAATTCTTGTACGTTTATAATGTCATACATAATCTAATGTATTTTAAAGTTGTATTTTAATTGTCAATCACTGTAAAGCACTTTGGGCTACACCTTCTGTATGAAAGTAGCTATATAAATAAAGTTTTTTATTATTATTATTATTTTACACGTGAATAAATTTATACTTCCAATAGTCTTGTAAAAAAGTTATCTTTCACACCCTACAAAGAGCCTTACCTTAACATCATTATTACCCAATACCACATTCTATTAAACTGAAAAACCTCAATGGAATCCAGATTTAATCTGTTCTAATTTATTTGATCATTTACACCCATGACATGTTAACTGTCTTGATTTAAAAGGGTTTATTGTTCCTCTTTGGAGAGAACTTAGATATAAAAGTTTACAACATCTTTGTTTCTGCTGTGGTGGGATGCTAAGAAATACATCTAAAAATGGCATCTGTTAATTTAATTAAAGCTGCTCAGTGGATGTTTTGTTATTTTTGCTTATGTGCGTTATGTATACATGTCCTGTGGGACAGCCTGACTTAACAATGTTATGCAAAAACAGACAGCCTATATGTTCATTATAAGGGCAGTTGTCCAGGGTTAATGGTAGCAACACATTTTGGTATACAGGTATATTGTTGTTTTTTTGTTGTTGTTTTTTTACACCATTCTTGATTTATCATTGGAACTGGCAGCTTGTTTAATACATCAGTATCACTGGAGGATTACATAGACCTTGGTTTAAAAAAACAAAAACAAAAAAAAAAACACAGTTCTGTGTAGTTGATAGAATTCAAGGTCTATGGGCATGTAAGCATATATATTTTTTCCCCAGTCCAGGTACTTAGGCATGTTCTTATCTGAAATTTGATCTAATGCAAAGTACTTATACAAAGGTAGCACTATGAGTTGAGTTGGAATATGTAGCAGTTATTTTAATGATTCTACTTCTCAACATAACAGAAGAGTAACCTTATATTTCTGGTTTAAAATAAGATTCCAGATTATGATAATGATGCTCACTATGACATTTAACAAAAGAGATAATGCTGCACATTCTGATGGTGCAAATGCATTTGTCTGTTGATACATACTACATATAAATACCAACGTTTTAGGAAAAATCCATAAATGCATGTTATAGTGTCCACCATGTGCAGCATTCAGTCTTTATTGTGTGCTTATGTGTGTCTGCAATTCTGTGTGCTGTCATCCAGCCCTGTATAATCCTCTTCAACCTCTTTCCACATGGGAATTCAAACTGCTTTTACTACACCAATGCTGCCTGTTTTGAATGCAATCTCCCTGTGGGCTTGATGCAGATTGTTAACATCAATTCTAAATTTACTGTTATCTGTCATAACAACATCAAAACAGGTCTGCTAATCTAGCATCTTTCATTCATTTTACTCCATACGATGATAAATAATGGGTCAAATGGGCAACTGTAAGTACAAGAAAGTAGTTCCACATGACATTTTGTGTATATTAATAAGGTTCTTATTCTGTTTGACTGTAAGAAGTTAGACTTGATTTTGATTGTTACGGTCTTTGTTCACCTGCATCCAAAATCATGAGGGACTTTTTTTTTTTTTACACATTATGTTAAGAAAAGTACTTAAAAAGTAATTAAGCGTACAGAGTTACCTTACTTTGCTGAAGCGATTAAAGTATTTATATTTTTAATGGAGTAATGATTTACCTATAACCCATTACATCTGAAAAACAACCTCTCCGATGCTAGGTATGTAAAGTGAAAAGAGGTAAGAAAAATACAGGTGAATATAAAACGTGTATATTTCCAGGTGCAATGTATCGGATGGTGTTTATCATTTACAGTAGCTCTTGTACAGTGCCATCATTTTTCTTTTTCTCACTCAACGCAGCATTTGCAAGGTATGTGGGAACATTAAAGCAGACATGGTGCAACTGAGTCAAACTGAAAGGCACTTCTGGGCTCTCAATAGAAACAATAAAAGAGCTCCTTGGTATCTCCTGTGGCATATGGGGGCCATTTGTTTTTGTCAGAAGCCTGCTCAACACCCTGCTAATGTGCTTCCAGGATGCTGCTACGGGCTTTTCCCTCAAGGCAGAAATCCATCCTAATTATTCACATTTTGAAGTGAGCTCCATGGTGAAGACCTTCTCCCACGGTGCAGCCACCGTCACATATATCTTAATAACTCACCTCCCTGAAAGCTGCAGCCATCCTGCCACACATCCTCTACAACTATTTCTGTACAAGTACACTGTACTTACTGTACCTGTTTGTGTGTGTGTGTGTGTGTAAGCCGAGTAAAATTGGCATGCGCAAATTCAATGTAACAGAGCAGTTCTTTTCTACATATATGAGCCATATTTACATTATATATATGGCAAAATATATAACAACTACAAAACTCTGGAATAAAGTTGCCACTGGGTGTAAGACAGGCCTCTTCTCTCCCAATTTTTAAATCGTGGTTAAAATGCATTATTTCGCTTTGGCTTTTAACTCTTAAACCTCTCTTGTTTGGCCTCTCCAAACACTGAGCTGACATGAACCTGTGTTTTATTTATTTATTTATTGATTCGGAAGGCAGGCTCTGTGTTGGGTGGATGCTTGGACTCACTGGGAGTCATGGTGGAGTAGAGGATGCAGACCAAGTCCACGGACATCATGGGAAATACCACCCATCCCCTGCACCACACCCTGATGGCCCAGCAGCCACAGTGGGCGGCTCACAGCGCTGCGCTCGAGGACTGAGCGTCACAGGAGGTCATTTGTCTCTACAGCCATCAGGCTTTTTAACAACACAGTTATGGACAGGGGCACTGACCAGGTTCTGACGTCTGCTCCAACCACTGACCCTGAAGTTTTAAGTCGTTTTTATACCGTTTTAAGCTGATTTTTTTTTTTTTTTTTAAGCACTTTAGCTCACTTTTATCCATAACCTTTTTATTTATTTATTCAACTATTGTATGATGTGGTGTGATCTATGTGACAACTGAATTTCCCTGAGGGGATGAATAAAGTATCTATCTATCTATCTATCTATCTATCTATCTATCTATCTATCTATCTATCTCGTGTTTTGTGTACAGCACTTTATCTTCCCCTGTGGATCTTTTTTAATGTGATATATAAATAAAGTTGATTGATTGATTGATTGATTGATATATACTTACAGTTTATTCAATGAAAAACTAATGTGTTAAAAAAGGGATCTGAAATGTATGAGAACAGCACACGCAATTGAGTAAAATATAGTTTTTGTGCATTTACAGTAGATCAGTCTGTGCACAAGATAGATAAATATTTATTTGCTATTTGTTCAGAACACAGGAATTCTTGTGCAGTCGCTCCCAGAGTCAAATCACATAAAAACAAGAACACAAGACAAATGTAGAACTATATAAAAACTTGTAAGAGATAATAAATACAATAATAATAATAATAATAATAATAATAAATACGGCCTACTAAATTAAAATCCACTACAAGGATGAAGAGGTAGACATTTTGACAATAGTACATGTACACACACAACATACAGTATTACACTTATCCTATTATTTAATTAGGGCTGGGCACCCAAATTCGGTTCCTTCATGGCACCGACCGAAATGTGTCGATTCTTATGCGTATCAAAACATGCCCCTTCATTCGATTCCACGTTTCGATACCCAGAGATTAGTCATTTGATTATGATCTGCTAATGTCACCTGTGATGTAGCCTACACTCTGTCAGAGCACTGAATGCAGGAAAATACGGTCACACCACCTTACCAGAGACCGTTAATTACCATGGTTACTATAGACATTTTTTTTGCCTGCCTTTACACAGATAGGTTTTGTGTTTGGAGTTGTAGTGAGCGACTTTGCTGCCTTGTTGTGAGAACCTACGAACATGCCTTTGAGGTCAAAAGCCTGGCTCTACTTCTCTAGAATGGACAACAGTACTTCTCGGTGTAATATCTGTGACAAGAACATCTCGAGCAAGTCGGGCAACACATCAAATTTAATGTAACACCTGACGGTCCACGGGATTAATTTAAAAGCGGAAAGCTGCTCTAGTGTTCTCGACTGCACCTGCAACTGCCACTGTATCCTCGTCTTCACCCGACTCAACTACTCAGCTTTCCGTAGAAGTTTTACCATCAAACTTATCCAAGAGAAAAAAAAAGTGGACGAGAAAACTGTTAACTCTTTCAACTGTGTTCATGTTTTTTTTTTGCACTAGAAATAACTTTGAAAAGTTTCAATTCAATCTAAATGTTCAATTGAGAACCTTTAAAAAAAACAAAAAAACAGTAATTTACCAATGTTTGTTAATGTAAATGACTGTATGTTCTTTGACAGTATTTTATGTTCTTTTTGCACTGGAAATAAAAAAAAAACAAATAAACTCCAATATGTGAAAGGAAATTTATAGTTCAATTTTAATTTTTTTAAAAGTGATATTATGAAATGGGTATCAAAACAGGTATAGTTTTGGAACCGGTATTGAAGTGAAGGTATCGCTATTGGTACTGGTATCGAATATTTTTAATTGATACCCAGCCCTATATTTAATACTGGCCAACAGTCTGAAAAGTCATCACAAGCTACAAAAAAAAAAAAAAAAAAAAAAAAAAACTACAGCTGCCACAATCTGGATCTGTACTTTCAGGACCAAATACTTCCACTGTCCTGAAATATGGACATAATATTTGTGGAAGGTTGAATCTATATCTATACTCTCCCCTCATATAGTCTCTTGAAATTCAGAGCATTTTCAATTGTCTATCTGTGGCATCACATTATTGCAGATGTTACTTTAATGAGTTAAAAGTTGAATGAAACGTCATTGTTTATTATTTTGTAAGAAAATGTGATTTCAACTGTTTTATTGTTTTAATTGAGCGATACCTATCAATCAAATTACTTACTGTGCATTTATGCTTGAAATATGAAACAGTAGCAGGTAAAATAATAATGTAATTCAATGTGCTTCACTGTTAAATTGATATAATAATGCAAAAAGTTTTTGTTATTTTTTCATGGAAAACATAATGAACTTCATCCAATATATCAATTTCTTATTTGTCAAACTAAAAATATATATGTGTTTTCAAGTTATATTATGAATCCCTGATGAAGGCTTGAATGCATGAAACGTGTTGGACGTCTTTTATAGGCTTTTATAGGTGTTTGTAACCAAACCAATGTAATAAAGGCTTTTCAAATTTTCACATATAAGAGGGTGCCTTGGAATTTTCTCTTTTTTTTGTCTTACTCTTAGTTTTCGCATCCAAAGAGCACCTCTAATTATTACTTATTGTGAGTCCAGGTAGCGCTCCTTAAGCAAACTTTTTTTGGTTTTATATTATGGTATGTTTAATCCTCATGAAGATGCCCTTTTTTTTCTGCAGTTTGATTGTTAGAGCATGTAAAGAACCTGACTTTGAGCACATATGATATACTATTAAACACTATTTTATTTTCCTTGACAAATCTTACTGTTGCACTTTGTCTCACAATTGCAGAAAAATAGATTAAATTAATTGAGACTCCATCACCTTCTTAGTCAGTCAGTACAGTATAGCAAATAAATACAACACATAAGCACAGCAGATCATCAATCCACCTGCTTTACTGGAAGTGCTCTTATGTCCTTCCTGTTAGCATTTATATCAAATATCTTCTGTTCTTTTCCAACAGTACAAATGCATTTGTCTTCAATAAATATATCACTTTTGTACACATCTTAGTGGGCAAAAAAACCCCTGTAATTTCCTTAAAGCATATTGTAATTACATCTGACACAAATCCTGATCTTTGCCAGTTTGTTAAGACTCCATTTTCAGGTTGAAGAAATCTATGAATTGACCCCAACATAATTGACAACTGCAATTACCAATCATTGATCAGATTCAGCCAAACACAGTTTGACATAGAAAATGTGTCTTTTCTTCTCCAGAGTGATTGTGAAATGGCATTGGATAATCTGTAGTCAATGTTAGTCTTTTGTTGGAGTGAGAGGAGAGAAGTGCAGAAAGAAAATGTGGATCTTCACACCTTTCTTCAGTGTGTCAGAATGTGTGGTTAAAAGCATATACATGCTCAGATAAGTGACTCATAAGCTTGTGAACAGAAAATTTGCCTGTGTAAAATTTAATAAAATTGAAGAACATTTTACTCTACACAGATAATATTTGATCCTTCTCTAAAAAGAGTCAAAGTTACACATTGGGCAGAGCTCTCCAAACTCAATATAGAGCTAAATTTACTCAAAATACAGTTAAATGCTCTATTTTTGGAGAAATTACTTTCGACTCCTATGCATGTGTTCATATTTTTCGGATCAAGTCACAGTTTGGGTTTTTTTCGTAGTTTTGCTGGGGGTGTGACTTATACCCCAGAACAGCATATATTTGAAATTATTAACACATTATTCTATAATTTCACATGTTATTTTCACAACCGCAAGAGGGCGCTCTTGAGCAATAACAGTTAATATGTTAAGTTAACATACCAGGCACGTGCTGAATTCATTGTTTATTAGCTGGATGTGTTAGCTTAGCATACCGTACACCTATTCAGCCCAATGTTCTCTATTCTAATTTGACTTTATATTGCCTTTCAAGATGAAATGTATGTTCTTGGTGTTGGATTAAATGTGTGCAACTTATTTCCGGAGCATCCCTCTCTACCGCCCCTGGCCGCCGGGGGCCAGGTCGGTCACATTCTCAGTTTTCCCCGACCCATTGAGCAAGCAAGATCCAGATGGTCCATCTCACTCAAAGGCCTGCAGTGCGTCCAATCCGGCGGTCGGGTTGTGCTCTGGCCCCGTCCTGGCTTAGCCTCTTCTACACATGACAGATTTGGGTCTAGTACAAACCTGTGATGGTCCAAACACTCAGAAAACAGAGGAATCAAAGCCAAACCGTCTCCATTGCTTCAGTCAGCAGAAGCACCTGCTGCTCCTCAGGTTTCATTATAGGGTTCTCGCAAATCCTTGAAAAGTCTTAAAAGGCATTGAATTCACTGTTCTAAAAATAAGGCCTTAATTGGCATTAAATCTAATTTTCAAAAGTCTTAAAAATTTGGACATATTAGTTAAGATTTATGTCATTGGCGTCGGAGGAGGTGCGACAAGCCAGAGGGTCGAAGCAGGAACTAACAGCTGAGTTTGAAATAAAAATGGATTTAGGGGAAGTAGAAAATGAGGGGACATCATTCTGTGGGTGTAGTATTCATTTAGCTATACTATACAATTTTGGTTCATTGTCAGCTTGGTCTTAATTTAAAAAAACTACCTTCAAATGGCACTAAAAAGTCTTAAAAAGTCTTGAATTTAACTCGCCCTGAGTTGTAAGAACCCTGCATTAGGTCAGAGGTCAGGGTGGAGCCCCTTATCCTATATACCAGTTGGATTTTGTCTGTTAATCAGAGCTCTTAGTCCCACTTTTATTGAACACTGATACCACCGAAAAGGAAAAAATATTACAGTGTTACTGGCTACTGACCACCCCTGTTTGAAAATGTTCTGCCTGGACTTGAACCCAACTGATCTTCATCATAGTCCACAAATCAACAAACCGAGTCTGTGTCTCCAGCAGTAACACTGGAGGAGCCTTTCCTTCATAACAAAGTGCTTCCATCTCACTTATACCCTGGTGGAATCTAAAACCATGTTCATTCCACACATCAAACATATTTTCAGGGGAAAAAAATCAAAACGAGAGTCAAGGAAATTAACTTTTCGAGACATTTTACAGCCAAGTAACCAATTTCAAATGTTCCTCAAAATCTACCTGTATTAAAAATGTTCTGCTTTTTTTTTTTTTTAAATTCTCATCAAATTCTGGTTCAGATATATATGTCACATGGTCTTCAAAAGATATTTGTTGTACAGTGTTGTCTCTGATCTCAACTTGTTCCAAAGAATAGGTTCTGAATAATTGACTTCTTTTCTCTCTCCTGGCTTTTTAGGTTCCAAATTGAAATCACATTTGATTTGACTGGAGGATATTTTAAAATATTGAAAACTTTCAGATAGAAGTTAATATGACAATCAGGAGGGTAAAATAAAAATGACAGTGGCAGTATGACTCAGTGGGCCATATTTTTTGTGTAATAGAAGTTCTCAGAATGCTGGAAGTGTTCTGAATTTAACTCCAATGGTAGAAAAATCGAAAAAGAGAAATAGCTTCAGTGTTGGAAGATGAATTAAAATAAAAACAGCCCGGAAAGTTAAATCTGAAAAGGTTTTATGTAGAACAAACTTCTTGATAGTTTGTTCTGGTTCAACTGGACTGGTTTAGGTCTTAACTAGTCCAGTTGAAACCAGAAGAACTATTGAGGAAATAAGAACCTACTTACACTGTAAAAAAAAAAAAAAAAAAAAAAAAACAAGAAGGAAAATTGGTATTTGTTCAGGGTTTTGTTGTCGTTTTTTGTTCAGTCGAGAGAGAAATCTTCATAGTTCTAATGTTCACACTATGACAAACATTTTCTTTTTACATCTGTGACAGAAATGTACCTGTTGTAACTACATTTACCATATGTTAATAACTACATCCACAGTATATTATCTTAAAGGGGACATGTGCAAAATCTGCTTTTTAATGTTTTTACAACATACATATGTGTTGTCTGTGTGTGAGGAGACACTTAAATTATGAACAAAAACCATCCACTCTTCTTTTCTCCTCATCTATTTCTTGTTGGAGGCTGTTGGAAACGCTCCGTTTTGGATTTTCTATGCTTCATACATCACTTGCATAGATTCATTTTAATACCCCACCACACCAGCTCTGCTAACCCCACCTACTGGTCACGGTGACCTCTACTCAGACTCACAAATCTGCCATTAGTTTCTATCGTAGTCCCAGCGTACATCTGGTCCATTGGGGTCTGAGCCCTGGTTACTATCTTTTAATGCATCTTAATCATTTTAATGTTCTTATATGTTTTATGCACCTTGAATTGTCCTGTAAACGAAATATATTTGCCTTGCCTGAGTCCTGGTCCTCCCGATCATGGGCGTCACACCTGTGGGGGATGGGGGTGTTGCGACACCCTCACTTCTCCAACCAGATGATTTCATACCCCCCACTTTTTCCTGAGTTTATATATTGTATCGTTACTGGATCCAGGAAACGGATAAAGAGTTGGTTTCACCTACTTTTTATTTCAGGAAAAACAGTTACTGTCGTTAACAATCGCACCAAACAAACATCAATAACATTACGGGGCTCTTACAAAATTTAAATTGTTTACCCGCCCGGGCGGCACAACAGCATATGTAAATGAAGTGCATCTCAGTTCGCAGGGTGAAATGTAAACAGCTCTTCTTTGCGGTGTTAGCAAACAGTCATCAACCAGTAAGAAATGAGAAATGTTACCGTTGTTAAACTAACTTAACTAAACTATGTCTCAAACTTTTTTCAGTGATGTTCCCCCTGAGGAACATTTTTACTCGTCTTCCCTGACATGGACAAAACATTTTGGTAAGAAAAAAAGAGGTACAGTGTCTGTATTTTTTTTAACCCAAACTTATATAATTTTTTTTTTATCTCATAATTTTGACTTTTTATCTAATTTTTTTTTTTTTTACTAATGAATTGAATAAATGTTTAATTGAGGAAAAACACATGTATGTTATTTTCTACCATATATTACTTTTTTTAATATAAACATTTAACCAGTAATGGATAATTGTTCGGTAATTTCCCGATGATAGATTCAGAAAATTTTGCTCATGTGACACAACCTAGAACACCCCCACATTTTAAATGGCTGTGACGCCCCTGCTCCCGATGGCCAGTCCAGGCCTGCTGGTGTATTTAGTATTTAGTGGAATGTGTGAATGACTAATGGATTCACTGTACGTGCTTTGAATATGCACTCAGAAAAACACAATATAAATATACTCCATTATTATTTGGGGAACAAAAATCTTTCTTGGCTCAACAAAGAATTCACTGTAAAAACTTTTAGCAGAACAAACTATGCATCGTTGAGACAACAGAATAATTTAACTTGGTACCGTGAACTGCAAACTTGTGAAAACTTACAGTCTGTGCCACAGAAGGTTGCTTAGATAATGTTGAATTATCTATACATTTTCTTGTTTATGGTGTGCACAGACATGTAGGACACAGTCTGAAGGGCATATCAACAAGAACTGGACAATGTGGATATTATTTCTGTATGTTCATGTTATGACCCTGAGGTCGTAATTTCTATTCTGTATATTTTGAGTGTTTTTTTTCCCCACAGCCTTATAGAGGGACTGTGTTTTCTTTGTGTGTTTTCAAGAAGCAGGAAGCGGATTGGTGGGCCTTTGATGAGGCGGTATTTAAAAGTGGCCCTGGGCTGCAAGTTTAAAGTTAAAGTAGTAAAGTAAAGTTCTCTCTCTGCTCTGTCAGTTCTCAAGTTTTGTTGCTGTGTGTGTTTTTGGCAGAGGTGGAAGTAACTAAGTAGAAGTACTTTCTCTAGTGTACTTGAGTACAGTTTTTAGGTATGGAGTATTTCATTTTCTGGTAACTTTTTACTTTTACTCCCTACATTTTTGTATAAATATTTGTACTTAGACGTATTACTTTTTCAAACTAGACAAATGTGACAATATGAAAAATATGTAGTAAATTACAAAGTGTGTAAATAAAAACCAAAATGATTTCAACTGTATTTGGTTACAGAGGCATCACCATATGGAATAATCACAATTATTTCACACAATTACAATACAGTCCTACTCACAGTATATTCAGCCTGTTTCCTGGGATTAAAACTAAACACATTTTCAACTATTCAGTAAAATAAGCCCAATAATGTCTGCTGACTGTGGTTCCCTTTCAGAGTAAGATCATTCCTTCATTAATTATTTTCCATCATAGTCACTGCTGATGTTCACATCCTCCAAAAGAGCTGAATCCCTTTCATGTGGAAGCTTTCACATCGAAGGATAAAAAAACTCAATGGCAAACATGACCTCATCATTACTCATCCATTATATATTTTTCAAGCCTAATGTTTCGAGAGCAGAAGCATCACTCCTTCATGTAGAAATCATGTCAGCATGAATCATCTTCTGCACATTTTTGAACATCACAAAGCGCCAAATTTGGAACATTTCTTTAAAAATATCCAGTCTGACTTTGTACAGTATATATACATATAATGGTGCAATAGGAATGTAAATACGTTTTGGTCTACCTTTATATCACAGGTGTCAAACTGGTTTTAGTTTAGGGGCCACATTCAGCACCATATGATCTGAAATGGGCCAGATCAGACAAATAACAGGGGGGGGGGGATCGGAACAACATAAAAAGAAAAATAAGAAAGATTTGTGCAATTTTAATAATATTTTGCCTCAGTTTGCAACTAACATTACAATTATAAACACATAACACATTTAGTAATAGACAGAATATTGGTAAAATTACACTTTACATAATCCTCAGACATTTCAGGTTGTTTACATTTGTTCAGTTTATTCACTTTTTTGTAAAAACATAATTTGTCAATATAAAGATTTTCATGTAATTTTCCCCTTTTTACACAAAAACAAAAATAAAATCTACAGTTTTCATTATTTCTAAATTATTATCATCATATTTTTACTGGTATGATCCATTTGAGATGGAACCTGATTTAAAATTAATTTTTATTAATATATTCAGTGTAATTTATCCCATGGGCCAGATTGGACCCTTTGGTGGGCCACATTTGGCCCCCGGGCCTGACACCTCTACTTTACTGTATACAGTATACATATATTGACTTTTTCAGTTTAACTGTATTTTGTTGCCTTTAGATGTATTTTTTTTAAAATCATTCCATTACTGCAGAGCTTTATGAGATTTTAGATGTGGCAAATCTATATGAAAACAAACCCCCCCCCCCCCACCCACCCACTCACCCACCCACACACACACACACACACACACACACACACACACACACACACACACACACACACTGGTTAACATTTCTCAAAATCCAATTTTCAATTCCTCCAGTTTTTTTTATTACTGCACCTGCAAATCTTTTTCCCGTTCGCTAATATATTATACCCCCAAAACTTTCAACGTTTATTTAATCTAAAGGGATTTTCAGAAAGTGCAGTGTACATGGCATTTACACATTTAAACACCCAAATCTTGTTTAATATTAATTTATTAAATACCAAATCATGTCAAGTTAGTGTAACACATTCTATTCTATTTTATTCAGAGGTGGTCAAAGTACTCACATTCTGTACTAAAGTAGAAGTACAGCTACTTGTGTGTAAAAATACTCTGTTAAAAGTAGAAGTCCTGATTCAACTCCTTTACTTAAGTAAAAGTAAAAAAAAAAGTACAATTTCTCAATTGTAATAAAGTAAAAAGTAAAACTGCATTATTCTGTCATGAACACAATAATACTTATTGAACCAGGAAAAATCAGAGAAGTTAAAAGTGAGTTACTGTGTAGATAATGTGTTTGATCACGTCACAGTACTACGTTCTGTGGGTATGGGCAGGAACTTTAGGAATTATGAAAAAGAAAAGTCACAATTAAGATAAAAAGTCCTCATGAGATTTAAACAAAGTTAGAGAAATATGAAATCTAAACAAAAATGCATAATTATAAGAGAAAAAGTCAAAATTGTGAGATAAAATGTTAAAATTATGTGATTAAAAAGTCAAAATTATAAAATAAAATGTCCAAATTCTTAGCTAAAAAGTCTAAATTGTGAGATAAAAATTCAAAATAATGAGATAAAAAGTAAAAAAGATGAAATAATAAGTCAGAATTAGGAGATAAAAAGTAAAAATTGTGAGATAATAGCCATATAACTGTAATAAATAAAGTTGCATTTTCTCTCCACTGATTTTTCCTCTGGTGATTTATTTTTCATACCATCACATCTGTTTAGTTTGAAAAAATAACAAGTCTATTCTGAGAATGTAAAGAGTATAAAGTACAGATATTTATGCAAAAATAGGGAGTAAAAGTTCAAAGTTGCCGGAAAAATAAATACTTAAGTACAGATACCTAAAAAATCTACTTATGTACAGTAATGAAATACTATTACTGAGTTACTTTCCATCTCTGATTCTATTCTATCCTATTATTATGCGTAACTTAAAATTCATTTGTATTCATAAATTGACCTTTTGTGTCTCCACTGATCCTGTATCACAGCACAGTGAGATTTTCTTGGGTGAATTGTTGTTCAGTTTTTGATGCTATCATAGAAATGCAGTCACACCAAATGAAAAGATCTGGAATCTGGGGGAAAAAACAACAACAAAGAAAAACCTAAAAGGGTGTGTAATGTCATCAGAAGGTTGTGTTACAAATGACTGTAACAAAAGGAAGAGGAGAAGAGAATTCTTGTGCTATTTTTCAAACTGAGACGACAACAGTTGTTTGTTTATAGATGAGACAGAGGTACAGGGTTGTTCCAAAAAAAATGAACCCGATTTCAATAAGAAATATTTTAATAAGGAAAAGGAATAGAAAACTCCACTCAACTTTTATTTGCTGTCTTACAATTGTTTAGTATGTTCATCACGTGTATCAATATTTTTTATTCCTAGTTTAATGTTATTATTTACCTCTATGATTATTTGCACTATTATTTGCACTGCTTTACTACCTTTTTGCACCTTTTTCTGTGAGCTCCTATAACAGTGAATTTCTCTGGTGTGAGATCAATAAAGTCTTATCTTATCTTATCAATCAAAAGTGGTCAAAGCGCTCACATTCTGTACTTAAGTAGAAGTACAGCTACTTGTGTGAAAAAATACTCTGGTAAAAGTAGAAGTACTGATTCAACACCTTTACTGAAGTAAAAGTAATTAATCAAATGTAATAAATTAAAAAGTGAAACTGGATTTTTTTTTTTTTTTTATTGCTTTGCCATGGATGAAATAATATCCATTTAAGCACCCATTTATTTTATCAAAAATAAAGCTTTTAAACATGGGTTAATGTATCGGTGATGTGTTTTTGTGGGTCATGGTATTGTCATAAATAGGAGATTTCTAAAAAGAAACCATAATTACAAGTTTAAAAAATCGAATTCGTGAGATAAGAGGTCATAATTATGAGAAAAAAGTATGAATTATGAGAAAAAAGTATGAATTATGAGATAGAAAGTATGAATTATGAGATAGAAAGTCAAAATTATGATATAGTAAGTCACAATTTCTGATTTAGGATTTATTTTTCCATACGGTCACATTTGTCTAGTTTGAAAAAGTAATGAGTCTATTCTGAGAATGTAAAGAGTATAAAGTACAGATATTTCTGTGAATGTAAAGAGTATAAAGTACAGATATTTATACAAAAATGTAGGAAGTAAAAGTAAAAAGTTGCCAGAAAAATAAATACTGAAATAAAGTACAGATACCTAAAAACTGTACTTAACTACAGTAAAGGAAGTACTTCTACTTAGTTTCTTCCACCTCTGGTATTGATAAAACTGCTCCACATTATTTTATTAGAAAGTAGACATTAAATGTACTAAATCTAATACAATGAATCATAAAACAAATAACAAAAGTGATTTTAATATAAATATATGATGGTGTGTTATTCCACATATATGCTGGTTTATTTACATGTATACAATGGATCAGTAAATATTCCACAAGAAAGAACCTGTAAAGTGAATGGATCATAATGTTTTGAAGTAGATCTGAGACCAATATTCCTTTGGACTAAAACCTATTCTCTTGTTCATTCTAAGAATTTCACCTTTTGACCCATAACTTATCTTGGAAAATTGAGCCAACCAGAATTTAAGACTTGAGTTTTCTTCCTCAGTAACACACATGTGGTAACATTTCATTAGCTTTAATCCAGAAGCATTTTACTTTGAAAAACTGACTTTACCAGCCAAGTGCACTGAAAAATCTTGAATATGTGGAACCACTTCAATCTGCACTGACCCCTGTTACCACCAGCCACTTTACATAATGATGTTTGTATATACATTTAAACCATGCACTTTATGGAGCAAGCTCAAAATCTCATGGCAATAAAGGTGTTCTATTCTACTTGTAGACTAGTGTATGTTCATCAGTTAATCTAAATTACCCACAAGTGTGAATGTGTTTGTCTCTGTATGTTCAGCCCTGTGGTGAACTGGTGACATGACCAGGACATACCCTGTCTTTGCTTAAAGTACGTAGGATAGACTCCAGTAACCACCATCACCCTAGTGAAGATAAAGTGGGCTCAGAAAAATTCTTATCATGTCATTCTCATTTTAGCAGCTGTTGTGAAAAATCCGCACCCAGTTATTTTTATAAACAGCAAAGAAGCTTTACAGAGGTTTTTTTTTTTTTCTTCAAACTGTCATCTTTATCGTCTTTGTCCGGAAACAGAGAGATCTGGACCAAACAGCACAGCTGGTTGAATAGAAGAAATTATTAGATACCTGCTGGGAATGCCAATACACTATTTTATTAGCTTGAAGGAAATTGCCTCCAGCAGTTGGAGCTCCTCAACAGGGTATCGTGATGGTGAGATGCGCAGCAGAACACAAGGACCAGAGCTGTAAATGATCTGATCGACAGAACAGACAGATTGTTCGTTTGATTATACAGGTGTGTATGTGTGTGTGTATATGACTTTTCAAACTTCTAGGTCATTTTATTGATGGTTCAGTTATGTTATTTGCAGAATATTTTTGGAATATCTGAAAGAGTGTTATTTTAATTTTCATCTAAGTTGGTTTGCAGCTGACAAATGTCGCTGTCCATGGTGCTGAAAACCTCCACTGAATTGGCTCTGGTTTCTATGTAGTCGAGTAAAAAATAAAAATATATACATACATATATACATACACACACACACACACAGGGTAGAGTGAAAGGTCAGTGGTTTCAACTGTCCACATGTTGAAGTATCCTTGGACAAGACACTGAACCCTACATTGCTCCCAGTAGGTCTGGCAGTATCTTGCATGTCGGTAGCATGGGTGAATGTGAGGCCTATGTAAAATGCTTTGAGTACCTTGAAGATGGAAATACATTATCCAAGTGCAGTCCATTTACCACTTGGATGAACATAACTCCTTATCCTGATATAAGAGATCATTGGTGGAATCACCCGTGTTAAGTCTTGTCTAGTCTTGTCTTATCAATTAATGCAGTATCTATGTAACAGCATCAATAAAACATCAAAATTGTGTTCAAATTCAGTTATATTCTATCAGTTTCTCTGTGCGTTTTATCATTTCGGACCCTGATTAAACTATTTTACCTGCTCAGCTCCAGTCTCATTCATTTTCTTCTTATTTTTGTAATATGTATTGTTTTATTTTTGACCATTTCTGTTTAATCTTCTTGCCTGAGCTTCGTGTTTAGGAGGAACGTAGGAGGAGTGTCAGCTTTTCACAGCGAAAATAAAACAATAAAACAGATTCTGGTCTTAGCAGGGGTGGTGACTTTTACTTTCTCACTTTCTAAAAACAAAAAAAAATAAAAAATAAAAATAAAAATAAACCAACAACCGTTCTTTCTCCCTGAACTTTTACTAAGAAAATTAACGTTTCCAATTTTGTTATAGAGTTAAGGACTCCTACATGTCTTACTGAGAAAGAACTATTTTAGCTGCAGGGCTTCACTTTTTTGTGTTTGTGACTTTGTTGTTTTGAAAGGCCACAATTAATATTAACTCTAACATTTAAAAAAAATTTAAATCATTAAAAGAAGGCTCATGACTAATTAAGATTCAAGAAATAATGGTTTTATTTGTCACCAACAGATTTTTGGAGAAATGTGAACTCAGATATTTGCAGTTGTTAATAATAGAACACAATAATAACAAATGTAGGGAGTAAAAGTAAAATGTTTACAGAAAAATAAATACTCAAGTAAAGAACAAATACTTAAAAATATCTATTTGAGTGCAGTAATGAACAGAGGTGGTCAAAGTACTCACATTCTGTACTTCAACAGAAGTACAGCTAGTTGTGTGAAAAAAAAAAGTACAAGTACTGATTCAACTCCTTTACTGAAGTAAAAGTAAAATGTTTCAAGTGTAATAAAATACAAAAGTAAAACTGCATTTATTTTATTTTTTTTTTGCCATGAACGCAATAATACTTATTTAAGCAGGAAATATCAGAAAGGGGCGGCACGGTGGTGCAGTGGTTAGCACTCGTGCCTCACAGCAAGATGGACCCTGGTTCGAATCCCGTACCAGACCTTTCTGTGTGGAGTTTGCATGTCCTCCCCATGTCTGCGTGGGTTTTCGCCGGGCACTCCGGTTTCCTCCCACCATCCAAAGACATGCACTGATAGGTGAATTGGTTAATCTAAAATTGTCCATAGGTGTGAATGTGAGAGTGATTGTTTGTCTATATATGTTCAGCCCTGAGATGAACTGGCGTCTCATACAGGGTGTACCCCGCCTTCACCCATTGTAGCTGGATTAGGCCCCCAGTGACCCCTGTGACCCAAGTGTGGATAAAGCGGGTTCGGATAATGAATGAATGAATGAATATCAGAAAGGTTCCCAAAGTATCTAAAATAAACCATTTAAAAGTGAGTTATTGTGTAAATAATGTGTTTGGTCAGGTCACAGTTACTCAGTTTTGTGGGTATGGGCAGGAAAAAAAACACAATTGAGATAAAATGACATCATGAGATTTTAAAATACTGTAGTTATAAATATGAGATTTTGAAAAATGCATAATTTTAAGAGGAAAAAGTCAAAATTGTGAGATAAAATGTTAACATTTTGAGATAAAAAGTCAAAATTATGAGATTTTAAAAAATTCTAAATTATGAAATAATAGTCATATAACTATAATATATAAAATCATAGTCAGAATCATTTATACAAAAATGTAAAGAGTATAAAGTACAGATATTTATACAAAATGTAGGGAGTAAAAGTAAAAAAGTTGCCATAAAAATTAATACTCAAGTAAAGTACATATACCTAAAAAATCTACTAAGTACAGTAATGAAGTACTTTTACAAATGTCAACTACTTTATCTCACACAACATAAAAAAAAAAATGTCTTTCTTAGACAGCGTTTTTTAAATCTGCAAGTATTTTTACGCTGTGGAGGCAGCATGCAACAGCAGCACAAATGACACAAGGCCTCAGGACAAACTGGCAGAAGACACTGAAGGGTAGAGAGGATCCTCTGATCATATTCGTAAACACCTACAGGCATTTACAGACGCCATGATTCCAGCAGCAGCTACATTGGGCATCATGGTTAACAACATGTATGCACAACATTTGATGAGAAAATTGACTGAATCTCAGGCTATAATGTAGGTTAATGTACAGAAATAAAACATTAGTTGACATAATCCAATTAAGTTCATTCATTCTATAGTTTTGTAGCCGAAACATGACAAAGTAACCCCCCCCCATCTCTCACTTAAAAGAAAAGCGTCATTATTATTATTATTATTATTATTATTATATATCAACTACTTGTACCGTTGTAGTAGTAAACAGTGAAGTTGATGTAACCCTTTGTTGGTCTGCTCAACCGTTTGGTAGAGGTAACTTTGAACCCTGATATTTAATCTAAATTTAAGTCCTTTGTCACCAAACTTCTTAGGCAGTCTCCCCCTTAAAAACCTACTGGTGTATGAGTGTGTGTGAGTGTGAGGCTCATGTAAAGTTCTTTGAGCACCATGAAGGTGGAAAAGAACTATATAAGTGCAGTTCATTTATCATTTATAATCAGAGATAACTCATCTATAGTCTGAGATGGCCTAAAATCACATATTATATATCTGCCATAAAACAATAAACACCATCTGCTTTGACTTTGTTTATTATATACAACTATGACTCTTCTGTAATATCTACTAATTACTTGTTTTTATTTTCTTCTGTTTGACTTAAAGGATCAGTATATTTTACGTAATGGGATCAGTGAAGTTCAGCCGGTTATTATGTAAAGATACATTTAGAATTTAGTTCTAATATATAAAGAATAGGAACATAAGGTGTAAATGACCATCATAAACACATTTATGATTTTCAATAAATAATGGAACATACTTTTACAATGTCTTCCATTCATAAGGGAGCAAAAGTATTTCAGACAGCACAGAGCACGCACAATTTCTCCTTCATGAGTACACCCCCACACACACACACACACACACTTTTGTAGTTGTAGGGCTATGACCTGAGATAATAATGGATTATGGGTAGCACTATAAAGGTTCAAAGAACTGAAATATATGGTCTAATAATGAAAATTACATGGAGCTAAATTATAGAATTACCTTGGATGCATGTGCAGATCATTGAAGACATTCAGTTGCTGCACACATTTTGTTCGGTTTCACTTATCAGTACACTAATTTGGTGTTGTGAATGCTGAATTTCACACATTTGTCTTGATGTAAAAGTCTGTTGGTAAATATGTTTGTCACATCTTATACAATAATTACACAGAACATTCTAATGCACAATTTGCATTTTTTGGTGAATTCAGATTTTTTTTGCATGTGTATGCGTGTGTGTTATGGCCCAAAAAGGAAAAAGTAACCAGGCTTCGTCAGACCAGAACATATTAAGACGCCAAAAATATTTGGATTATTTCTGTTGTCAGTAAGATTTAAAAAGAGCAAACACATTTGTTTGATGATAAATGTCTTCACCAAATCACTAATGATGAGTGAAAGAAAAGTTTTTTATTATGATTCTTATTCTTTGGGGAAAAAAATGACCAAAGAGTCACAAATACTGCTCAGGTATGTAAACTTATGAACACAACTGTACATGTTTGGATTGAGGACAACATATGAATGCAGGCTGGGTCGTATTTGAAAAAAAATATTTGTGCTGTTTTTAGATTCAGATTTGTCTGCAGTCTGTCCATAGCTTTATTTATACGTGTTTTCATTAATTATGACCATAACCTTTTATTAATATCATAATATTGTAATAAAGAAACAAAAGTATTTAAAATACCTCTAAACTGCTGTTCAACTTCAAAACCCTTTAAAATCCACAGAACACATGATGACCTTGACGTCCTGCAGCTTCAGTCTGTTTGTGTCACTGCCCATTTAAAAAAAAAAGATCCTGATGGATTGCCAAGGAAAACAACAAAATTCTAAAATCATCTTAAGTGTAACTGATTTACAGGTATGACAAAAAGCCTGACGTCGGACGCTTTTTCTCTGCTTATCTTGTTGACAGTTTATGTAATATATAAACCTTGAATGCATTGGAAAATAGAGGTAGATGTCACAGAGCCTGTGTTGTGTGATTTAACAGCAATCTACTGATCAGGGGAGATCTGTTTGCATTTTCAGATGATCAATTTGACGGAGACTAAACGAACAGATTGATTTAAGCCACTGAGCAGCCAGACACCACTGTGCTGAGTAACTACATCCATCAACAGGCCCGATTGCTTTCTTTGGCGTGTTCTGTGTGAGACAGGCCTCTAAAGAGAGCAGACAGACGACCTAATGCAGACAGCACCATCATGATAAACAACAAAACACAATGAAATACCACTTAAACCACAATGGATTTTGGAGACATGTATGCATCTTACTTGTGTGGGCTCTAAAATGTAATTACTTCTACCACAGAGGCATTAGTTACCTTGTGTCTTTGACTCTCAGCAGAACTTTAGAATTTGGAACGTTGTTGAATTGAAGGGCATATATATATATATATATATATATATATATATATATATATATATATATATAAAACATAAGATGTTGCACAGATATCACTGAACTACAAGCAAAATGCTTCTAGCATAAAAACTAATGAAATTTTACCATGTGTGTTACTGACAAAGAAAACAAAACAAAAGAAACCCCTCAAGTCTTAAATGCTGATTGGCTCAAGTTTCCAAGATATGTCTTGGGTCAAGTCTTATCTAGGATCTAGACATCTTGTATCCTAGGTGGAGCAGACATTGACTATACACCGAACAGTTAAATTATACAATGGTACACTGGTGTACAAATAAAATACTTCCAGAATAAAAGTAATGACATTTTACCACATGTGTGTTACTGATGAAGAAAACAAGTCTGGTTGGCTCAAGTTTCCAAGATAAGTCCAAATGTGAAATTCTTAGAAATACGAGAATAATTTTTACTCCAAAGGAATATTGGTCTCAGATCTACTTCAAAACACTGTCTGCACATTATGATCCATGCACTTTACAGGTTGTTTCTAATGGAATATTTACAAATCCATTGTGTACATGTACATAAACACCATCATATATAATAATAATAAAAAAAGCTAACAAGCACTTTTGTCATTTGTTTACTGATTCATCTTATTAAAGTATATAAGACTTAGCACATTTCATGCCTGAAGCAAATACATTCTTTAAAAAAGTAGCAGTGTAATAAACAAATCACAATGATTTGATGAAAACATATACGTTACTCACTTCTACAGTTGGTTTCCCTGCCGTTCACTTCCTGGGATAATAGCATTATTCCAACATCCCATTGGCCTGTAGAAGCCTGTGTGAGGGTCTATTTGCTGTTGCTCGGTACACCACTACCCCCTGGGCTGGGGTCACTGTCGCGGCTCGTGCAGATATACCCCCTAAATACAGAGGACTTGGATGTCAGAGGGAATGTGTGTCCGCCCTCCCCTTCGGCGTCAACGGTCCTGGACGGTTTCCTTGATGTCAGAATATCGAGCAGACCCCCACTTTCTGACCGTGTCCCCTCGTTACTATCATTGTTTTCACCTGGGATTCTCTGTTGCTGTCCTCTATTTTAAGCCAAGTCGCGCGAGACCCTCCAGTAGTCTCGTTACACCCGATGTAACTTTTGGCTAGATTTCCCTGAAACTGACCGACAAATCACGGTGAAGCATAGAGTCAGGGGGCGGGCGTAACAAAGTGACGGTGCTACGGTTCAGAGAGAAACAACCGGAAACTACCACAGAATAGGATGAGTGAAGAATGTGAGAAAATGTCAGCAATCTTTAAATAATTTTTACAGAAGCAACAACAGTCGTTAAGATCCATAATCCACCATTTTGTTTCGTCATTCGCAACTTTCCTGTTATCTACGTCATCCTAAAGATTACGCTGATTGGTTGGAGTACCGTCCTATTGCATACAGAGGATTTGAAAGACAGCCTTTTAGCCCGCCTCCTCTGCATATGAAGCGTTCCTAGACCCAAAGGATCAGGATTTCAGACCGGGAATATCCATTTGAATGAAGTGTGTTGGAGCAAGGTGACATCTAAAACACACAGGACAGTGGACCCTAATGACCAGGGCTGAAGACCACTGATGGGATGAATGTACATGTAAAAATACTCATAATGAAGTGAAGCTAAACTGTGTCAGGATTCTGCCCATAAAGAAACGTCCAGTGTTAATTTTGTCAGAAGGTTTTTTTATTTAGTTTTAGTCTCATGAGGAAAGAGTAATGTTTGTTTTAGTCACAATTTAGTCATCTAAATCGTTTTTGTATTAGTCTAGTTTTAGTTGACCAAAATTTAAAAAATGTTATCTTATGAATTTTAGTTGACTAAAATAATTTTAAACCAGTTACACCTGTTAAACCAGTTAAACCACTTAAACTAGGTACACCAGTTAAACGACTTAAACCAGTTAGACCAGTTAGACCAGTTAAACTACTTAAACCAGTTAGACCAGTTAAACGACTTAAACCAGTTAGACCAGTTAAACTACTTAAACCAGTTAGACCAGTTAAACGACTTAAACCAGTTAGACCAGTTAAACCAGTTAGACCATTTACACCAGTTAGACCAGTTAAACCAGTTAAATCAGTTCAAGCAGTTAGACATACACACACACACACACACACGGCTCTTGTGACAATCCAATAGTAAAAGTCCCTACATAATAAAAGTACCTAGACCAGGCAGGCCATTGCGCAGGCAGGCCACCGGAAAATTCCCGGACCACTCCGGGCCTGCCTAGACCTATACATGTATACATGTAATGAATATATATATATATATATATATATATATATATATATATATATATATATATATATATATATATATATATATGTATATATATATATTACATTTAGTAAATATGGGTAAGTTGTGTCCAATGGAAAAGCACCTACAGTTGGTTTCTCTGCCGTTCACTTCCTGACCCTGTCACCTCGTTATTACTATCATTGTTTTCACCTGGGTCTCTCTGTTGCTGTCCTCTCCCTCACCTTTTCAGCCAATCCCCTTTCACCTGCCCGCCCCTCCCCTTCTTCAGCCGCACCCACCTCATCAAGCTAACTCTGTTCACCTGTCATCACAGCTGCAGTTCATCAGGCTGAGAGGAGATTCACTTCTGTTTACTGACACATTTGTCATTACAGGCTATTCCATAGGAACAGATAGAACAAATAGACATATAATACATGTCTTAAGGGATAATTACATTTATAGGAATAATTTGTTTTATTTTTTTCTTTATGCAATATTGGCAAACGTCTGATCCACACACCAGCTCAGTTGGTGGTGCTAATGCACCTTTAAGCTGAGTTGTCAATCGCCAAAATGCAACCATCAATTTCTACTAAAAATATCTACCTACCTACCTACCTACCTACCTACCTACCTACCTACCTACCTACCTACCTACCTACCTACCTACCTACCACATAATTATCCATTTCTATACATATTGCATAAATATCCATATCAATAAACATTTATATTACAGCTATACAAATATATAAACATACATATGCTGCATACACACATACCCATATATTCTTGTTTACATGTACCCATTAAAAATAATGCCTTTTCTCAGTTTTCCACTGGTGTTGGTGATGGCAGTGTGAACTCGACCTCCTACTGCCTGAGCTCATAAAACATGAAACATGTCCTGGAAGAAAGGTCAGCTTTTCAACATTTGCCCATTTCCGTAAACCTGCTGGTGTCCTCTGTCACAGTGTTCAGAAGTGTGTTTCTCCTTCCAAACACATACCTGGACTGTTTTTCTTGGGGGCGGTTTGGAATGTCCATATGTACCAGAGAGGATCTTTGTCTTCACCATAACTATACCTGACTGGTCATAACCTGTGGTAAAATATGCAAATTAAATTAATTTCCTGAATGAACTGGATAGATGCTAAAAGAATGCTTATAAAACCAGATTAATATTGGCACATTCTACATGTCCGAGTCAGAAAATACCCACATTTAATTCAGAATACCCAAAAAAGGAATATTCTATTTACATGAGATAACTGCCAAATTTAGAATATTAGGAGAATTTCTGCTTAGATGTAAATGTAATAAGTATGTATTACTTTCAAATCATGTTTGAAAACATATTTTTATAGATTAGCCTTGAGGTGAGGTTGTCTTTTCAGTTAAAAAAACCCAATAATTTTACCCAGTTTTGATTATTTGTTCATAACATACAGTACATGATGTCAATTTACTCATAGATTTTATATTGGGCTGCTCTGAGACCAGGAAAAACAAATATCATTACATCTCATGTTTAACATGTGTTGGAATGACAATAAAGAATTCTTGAATCCTTCATGTGATGTTTCCTTCTGCTCTCTATATTACAATGCATTCAAACTTATTCATGTTTTCATGTTGAATGTAGTTATTACTTCCGCCAAGGTGGTATGTCCGTTTGTTCATCCGTTTGTCTGTCTGTTTGTTAGCGGGATTACGCAAAAAGTTAAGAACGGATTTTGATTAAACTTTCAGGAATGATAGATAATGGGTCAAAGAAGAACCCACTAGATTTTGAGCAATAAAGGTCAAAGGTCAAGGTGACACGAAAGCTCATCAGTGGCAATATCAGGATTCAGACAAGAGAGAATCTTGCATTTTCATCTCAATTTCGAACATCAGATGGGTCAACACCTATGGCTCGATCACATCACATGTGAATGAAAAATCAATCCTAGGTGAAGGTTTGCCGTCTCTGACTGCCTTGTTTCTTTTGAATTGATTAAATTGAATTGAATGATTTATTGTCATTGTACATATTAATACAACAGAATTTAGGGTGCGGTAGTAATGATAGAACTCTATAAAACCCATCTATAAAAATATAAAAACCTATGATACTAATATAAAACCTATACATTATAATATAAAACCTATGACACTATAATAATAAAATCAAACAATAAATAATTAAAAGAACAATCTGTAGTGCGAATGGCAGACTGGCACAGATGTTGTGTGCAGCAGCATCAGAGGCTCAGTGTCTGGTGTCATTGTGAGTTCAATGCACTGATGGCTTGGGAGAAGACAGAGTTTCTGAGTCTACTTTTTCTGGTCCTGATGGACTGGGAGCGCCTGCCTGAGTTAATATGTTGTTTCTATACTGCTGTTGTGTCAAAACACTTTGTAAACCCAGTTTTTGAAGATGCCATATAAATAAAGTTCTTCTTCTTCTTCTTCTTCTAATTATTATTATTATTATTATTATTATTATTATTATTATTATTATTATTATTATTATTATTATTATTATTATTATTATTATTATTATTATTATTATGTGTAGACATTTACGACAATATCTTGCAATTTCTGTTCACAAGACTTAAAATAAGCAGCTGAAGGAACCAATAGTACAGTAGTTGTAATTGGGTGTTTGGAGCTCATGTATTCTGTTGGGAATAAATAGGGACAGACAGTACATACATGTCAGTCCAGTCCATACCCTCTTCTTCCTCAGCCACGCCTTTGTAATGTGTGCAGAATGTATTTCTTCATTATCTGGATGAAAAATGCATGTGCATCCCTGGAAAAGGTGAAAGCATGTTGTTGCTCCACCATGTCAGTGTAGGGATTAGTATTAATGGTGCATTCCAGAAGTGCAAATGACCTTTGCACTTTGCACCGACACAACACTGAACCATGACAGACATGGCTTCTAGTCTGGTTGCTGGGAGCAGTTTGGATGATCATTTTCGTTCAGAGCACATGCCTGCACCTGTTTCTTCCAGAACAGACCTGGAATACTGATTCCTGATGCTGAGTGATGATCCAAACCAGGTGCTTCCAAGAGAAGTCAACACTGGACACAGTTAGAACAAGGATTTCTTTTAACTCAGCAAAGTAATTTATCACAAAATACATGACTAAATTTAGAGATCATAAATTCACTTCACACTTAAGTCCTTTGTATGCACTGGAATATATTTTGATTTTGTGAATCTAAAAGAAACAAGTGGTGCCAGGCATCACAAAACCTGCCCTTTGTACATATTAAAGCTTATTTTGGCATCAATCCAGCTGATGTCATATCTATGTATACATATACTGATGTCAGCATATCAATTGCTTTGATATATGTGGAAAGTTTGAAGTAAATTGAAACAAAATTGATGTTTTTACATACATGTGAAATCTTGCCTGTTATATGTAAATGGGAGAAAAAAAAGACATAACAAATTCAGATAAAAAATATTAATAATTATAAAACGAATACATTATAGGGAACATGTGATAACATGATTTCAGACTCGGGTTTGAGTTTGACCTACTTTTCCCAAAAGGTAATTGCATCTATTCTGGAACTATAAATCAAATTTGTCATGAATTTAACCAATAGTTTTGCTGTTGCAGACATTTGAAATTTCATCCATTATAAGTAAATTGGAACAACAAATATTAAAAAAAAAAAAAATCATTAAACTTTTCCCAAAATATAATCTGATTTATTCTGGGCCACTGGCAATCTATAAAACAAATTTGGTATGAATTCAACCAATAGCTTTTCTACTTGAGAGGTAACAAAAAAAAGGGAGCGAGGTAGTAAGAACATATACTTGTATTTTTTTATTTTTAAGAACACATTTTGTATTTTGCATTTTGCTTGATTGTACCAATTTCATACACTTTTATACATATACTCCACTACTGTACATCTCCAGGCCAGTATATCACTTTTAATTCTTCAATATTTGTCTGTAAACTTTACAATAGTTAACAGTTTTTCATTGCCTTCTTGTGCAGTGGAAATCACAAATCCCCAGACTTGTTCATTTTGAATATTAGCAATGAACTATAGTATAAAGTGTTCATTTATGGCTTTAGTTTTAATTCTCCTCCTCCTTCAGCTAAATAAGCTTCTTAAATCCCTTCTCAAATGCACTGGAAAATGCATCCATCACAAAGCTGGAAACGGGCAGTTTTCCTGAGCTCATGAAAACACTTTTTTTTAACAGATATATTATTTTCATAGGACAGTGATTTAATATAAATATGAAGATCTTATGTATGATGAATCACTGTAGATTAAAGTGCTCATAGGATATACAGTAGTTCAAATCAGCAGCAAAATGTAACACATATTAAAATTAAAATCATAAAAAGTAAAACACTTACAGTTCTGTTTAAGTTTAGCTGATAATACCCTCAAAATTTTACATCAAGTAAAGGATTCCAACACTGATATACTCAACCAAAGCTCAGATCTGGTTTTTCATTTTAGGTTTCTCATAAAAACTCATTTCAGTGGATGTTTTTTTGTACTTCATCTCAAACATAAGAGAAAGGATGACCGCTAGTCATTTTATCCACCCAGTCTATTCTACCCAATTATATGTAAAAAAAAAAAAAAAAGATTCCATTAACCTGGTAAAGTCAGAAACATTCCAGTTGTTTATTGGTATGTATACCTTTCAATTTTGTATCATATTTGATACATTGGGTCTCAATGCTCAAATATAATAATAATAATAATAATAATAATAATAATAATAATAATAATAATAATAATAATAATAATAATAATAATAATAATAATAATAATAATAATAATAATAATAATAATAATAATAGTTATTTTGTATATCGCTTTTCATGGCACTCAAAGACGCTTTGCATGAAGTAAAAAATAGAAAAATAAAGAGCCCGACGACAATAAAAAAAAAACAAAAGACAATAGAAAACAGAGCATGTAGCTCATGTTATGAAACAAATCTGGAAACATGTTGGGTCTGTTTTAAAAATAAATACTGAGACCAAAGAGAAGTAATAAATAAAAACCAAAAATTTTTTTAATTTCTTTTAAAAACTGGCAAAAGTTCTTCCTCCTTCCTCATTAGTTGAATCTCGTAGTGTCACTAGAAAGACCTCTGGTTAATAAATTCTTTCTCACTGTTGGGTTATTCATGTATTGCATGTATCTAATTGTATACACCAGGTTTTTAAGAGAATAAAAATCACACTTATCATGTAGCGGGCTTCAAAACTCATGTATCAAATGTGATACATATGGTGTTATAGGACAAAAAAGTAGCAGACGCCCACATGCCACTTCCACTCTGTAATATCTATTTCTGAATAAATGGTTTTACAAAGTTGCAATAACATCACTTTGTTCTCTTTTTTGATTTCTTTAAAACAGTTACCTGTATTTGTATTTGAAGTCATTCACTTAATACAACTAACAAAAGCTGTCAATCTCAGGGATATCACTTTCAACATATTATTTAACCCTTAGATACGTATGCTCCTCCTGCAACAAATTTGTACAATATGAGTGACTGAGCACAAGACTGAATTTATTTTAGATTAATAATATTTCATGTAGCAACTGTCATGCATCACTTGTCACAGTGAGTCTCCATCTGCATAAACAAAACACCACTGCCAATTAGATAGACAACTGGCATTTCTCCCTGCAGCTATCACTGTGAAAGCACACTTCCCCCAAAAAAGCAGAAAATATTTGACTTTTCCCAGCATTTGAATACCGTTTCTCAGGGTAATATCAAATAAAGAATATCATGAAACTGAAATACGTTTGAGTCCCCGCTGAAATAAAATGTTGTCATGGGCAGACCAACATCCAACCACTTTCCTTTTCACCTCAGTGTATTTCAGAAGGCTCTAAACATTTGTAGTATTTACCGTCAGAAATGGAGAAAAATACATTTCATCACTCTCACTTTACTTATAACAATGAAGAAAGATGGCACAGAGCTGAGTTTGGAGACCTTGATTGTCACCAAGGGTGTTAAAACATTAAAATGCCCACCCATGGGGCTGTTAGGTTTTACCTGCTGCAAGTATAACTCACTTTGGAAACAATATTGTTCTTCGAATGACCAGTCCCTTCGTCATAAATGTTTAAGGGAGTGGAAAATGAAGCAATTTACAGTTTGTACAAAGGTGTGTGTGTGTGTGTGACTGGCCAGGGTGACCCAGAGGGAAGGACTTTTAGATTATATAAAGTAAATGTACAGGGTGCACTCTATGGAGGGTCTCAGCTGTGACTGGCCCTATAGTGGTCATAATAGTGGACATTAAAGCTGAAATATGTGTGTATGGTGGGGGTTTATACCAGCCCATGAAGATACAATGGATATTTTATGCAGAGATTTTGTGTAAAAATATTAACCCCTTAATACCCACTGTCACAAATATGCAACATTCCAAAAAAATATATATTATGTGTGCTAGAGCCAAATGAATTATCTCCACTTAATCTAGCATTTACTTTTTTATATACCTATTTGAATATATATTTAAATTCAGACTTCAAGGGGTTATGTCGAAAAGCACAAAACCAACTGTTATTAATAGAACATTTGTAGTAACAAACAATATGAAATACTTCAATATATTTATTTTGATTATGTATTTGTTTGTTAATTTTATGAGGACAGTGCATTTTAATGAACACTCAGTAAAAATAAGAACATTACTTGATGTAAATGTGTTATTTTCCATCTGTCGTCCACAGACTAAACATACAAACAAACAAGACAATACAGTGTAAAGGACACATTACTACTGTACTGTATACACAAGTGTACACTATACCTTATTAATATAATAAAAATAAATATAAATTATAAAAAGATATATCCAAAATCTAAATTAATAAATACAAATTAATATACTTAATACATGTCTCTATTAGTATTTTATTATTATAAAACTAATGAAATTTTGTTACTGATAAAGACAAAAAACAAACAAACCCTCAAGTATTAAATACTGTTTGGCTCAAGTTTCCAAGATAATTCTTTGATCAAAATGTGAAATTCTTCAAATTCACTCCAAAGGAATATTGTTCTCAGATCTACTTCAAAACACTGTCTGCACATTATGATCCATTCACTTTACAGGTTCTTTCTCATGGAATATTTACAAATCCATTGTATACATGTACATAAACCACCATATATATGTGGAAAAACACAATCAAACATGAGCTAAACAACACTTTTGTCATCCCTCCCCCCCTGATTTTCTAATTAATCTGCTTAAAGTATGTAAGATTTAGCACATTTAATATCTGAAGCTGATACTTTCTGAATAATTGTCATGCAATTTTACCACAAATGAAGGAATCCAGGCATTCTGAGGCTGTATAAAGAGAATAAAGCTGACATCTATGCTCTTTACCTGTACAGAAGGTGCATGATTTACAAGGACAAAGGAGAGACAGGGGGCCAGTGGAGCATCCAACCCCTCCCCCCCCTGCCCCCCCCTAGGCCATTGATGTAAAACACAAAGTGCACAAATGCCATGGGGTCAATAAAATCAAAAAGACTGCTCTGTGACAGGAGCATGTATGTGCTTAGAAACTGATGAGTATTTCTTGTAGAAAATGGTCCCTGAGTCTGAAGCTTAAGCAACACTCATCGTCTAGAGACCAGATCGTCTGCAGTGTATTCTACTATATAGCAATCTGCTTGGTGATTATAGCGAACAGCTCAGACCTGACACACTAAATGCCATCACTGTCTCAAGGTACTGCTGCTTTGACACTGAGAAAAATGCCTGAACATTATTCAACATTTGGTAAATAATGGGATGGCTTTTATACTGTATTTTCTGGACTATAAGCCACACCTGTGTATAAGCCGCATCCACTGTATTTTAAAAAATATATAATAAAAAAAGAAGATAGACGCTGCAGATGTCTATGTTGAAAAATCATATATTTACTGTATGTACAGAAGGATTTTGAACTGTATTTTCTGGACTATAAGCCACACCTGTATATAAGCCGCATTCAATGCATTTAAAAAAAAAAAAAGAATAAAAAAGAACATAGACGCCGCAGATGTCTATGATGAAAAATCATATATTTATTGTATGTACAGAAGGATTTTGAACTGTATTTTCTGGACTATAAGCCACACCTGTATATAAGCCGCATTCAATGTATTTAAAAAAAAAAAAAAAAAGAACATAGACGCCGCAGATGTCTATGTTGAAAAATCATATATTTACTGTATGTACAGAAGGATTTTGAACTGTATTTTCTGGACTATAAGCCACACCTGTATATAAGCCGCATTCAATGTATTTAAAAAAAAAAAAAAAAAAAGAATAAAAAAGAACATAGACGCCGCAGATGTCTGTTGAAAAATCATATATTTACTGTATGTACAGAAGGATTTTGAACTGTAAGTGTAGTTACATGTATGTACTGTACCTGAACATATTTTTTCCTAACAGTGCCTTTTAACACAGCAGCAATGTTGCTGATTAAAACAGAATAGAACCAAGAGAAAAAATAACCAGTATTTACCGTATTTATCTTCATTTCTGTCGTGTTTTAAATCACAAATCACTTTCATTATCTTGGCTGAAACCCATGAAGTCATCGTCTTCTGTGTCACATCTGTCTCCACGATGAAGGGGTGAGGATTTGGAAAAAAAAAAAAAAGAGGTTTTGTCACAGTTCAATATTTAAGAAAAAACTAAAATGCAAAAATAAATCACACAAATTACAAGCTAGATATGCACATTATCAAACAACACAGCAAAAACTGAGATTGAAATGTCCACTTAAGTGTTATATTCATTCCCCAATATATTTAATTTACACCCACTTTTGGAAGTCCAATAGAGCTTTATAAAACCCTGCATATATTGAAGGTCCAACTTATAGTGTATTCTGGATAATGTGTTGTGTTATTTTACGTTACAAAAATGTTATAACAAATTCAAAGTTGTTTTCAATTATATGTAACTTTCCCTACCTTGCATTTGGGAAACAAATCAAATATTTTGCATTTGAACAAGTACATGTATAATGTAAATATGATGCAAATTTTTACATTTTGGAAATTATGATAACATTTAGTTGTAATAAAATGGACAGTGTTACATTCGTTTTAAAAAGTGATAGATTTAACCAGAAACGTCTTTTTACATATAGTGTCATTCTATCCCTTAAAATGCCATAAACAGATGAAGTCCTGCAGTTCTGATACAGATAAACAACACATGCTGATTTTAAACATTAGTGTTTGAGAACATTTGAGATTAAATGTATGGTTGGAACAAGTACTTTATGTCCTATGGACCGTTGTGTTCTCCTCAAAGACACTTTAGCCATGATAGTCCATATACCAGAGGTGGAGAGTAACTAATAAAAGTACTTTATTACAATACTTAAGTAGATTTTTTTTTTTTTTACTTTACTTGAATATTTATTTTTCTGGCACCTTTTTTACTTACACTCTCTACATTTTTGTATAAATATCTGTACTTTATACTCTTTAATTCTCAGAATAGACTCATAACTTTTTCAAACTAAACAGAAAAATAAGTCACCAGAGGAAAAATCAGTGGTGTAGAGAAAATATGACTTTATATATTATAGTTTTATGACTATTATCTCACAATGTTGACTTTTTGTCTTAAAATTTTGACTTTTTATTTCACAATTTTTTAAATTTAAATTGTAATTTTTTTCAAAATCTCATGATAACTTTGTATTTCAATTATGACCCCCGCCCCCCTTTTTTCCCCCCTACATTTCCTGCTCATACCCACAAAACTGAGTACAGTGACCCTATCAAACACATTATCTACACAGTAACTCACTTTTAAATGCTTTATTTTATATATTTTTTAAACTTTTCAGATTTTTCCTGGTTAAATAAGTATTATTGCATTCATGGCAAAAAAAAAAAGTAGCTTCATTTTTTTGAAATTTTTTTTAACTTTTGTACTTTATTACAATTATGAAGTTGTACTTTTTCACTTTTACTTAAGTAAAGGAGTTGAATCAGTACTTCTACTTTTACCAGAGTATATTTTCACACCAGTAGCTGTACTTGTACTTCAGTACAGAATGTGAGTACTTTGACCACACACACAGACACACACACACACACACACACACATCCCTAATAAACTATGCTTGGATAGGATGCACAGTCTTGCCTCTAAACAGCAGTGTGCTTTGGCCATGTGTTGTTTGTGCAGTGCAGCTGGAGAACCCCAGTCAGTTTTAGAGAATGCACTAATGCATCTAACCTTCATTTGACAGGAGGATTTGCTGCCTGCCAACAGCCTCATGAAAGGGTACTGTCACTGACTGATATTCTGCGTTGTCTGGAACTGAGTCCATTGTTACGAGGGTATCTGTGAAGGACTGATCTGTGCTCTCACTCCTTCATCAAAACAACACTCTGTGTGCCTTGAGGTGAATGTAATTACACAGAGAAACATCTACAAAGAAAAAACAGGATATGTACGAGTGGACCTTTTTGGTTTAGGGTTAGGCTTATTATTACAGCTGCTCTGAGCTCAAGATATTTGTGGAAATTTCAAATAGTGGCTATTTCCAGAGAAACATTAAGCCCTGGTTGCCATAATCATGAAAGGATAATCACAGGGTGACATGCTGTGCTCTTGTCAGAGGGATTTCTGTAGCAGTATGTGGCTGATTCAAAGCCCTAGAAGGACCCATATATCATGAGTAAAAGGAAAAAGAAGAAATGGAAAAGTAGTAAAGAGGAAATTGTGGGGAGTTTCAGCCATTAAAAGTGAAACTTCAAGCAAACGTTACAAGCGGAAAAACATAAAATCAAGGGGGCTTCAGGGACCTGTTAACATATATATCTGAGGCTTGATTTGGAGCAACTGTACAATGTCATGTATAAATCTGTGTGATTTTCAGTACAGTATTAAGGTACTTCACTGAAGATGTAATTCATCTCTACGTTTTTGGACTAAATATCACATTCTACAGCCGGGGTCTCAAAGTCATTTTCTTCAGGGGCCACATTCAGCCTGATTTGATCTCCAACGGGCCGAAAAAGTAAAATGAAAATATAACAACCTATAAATAATGACAACTCCAATTTTTTGTCATTTTAGTGCAAAAAAAAAACCCTATTCTATTATGAAAATATTTTTTTTTTAATAAATGATCCAAATGCAACAAAGTTAAATGTCATAAGGAAAATAAGGGCATTTTAACAATATTTCACCTCAATTTATCATTTATCTATGCATTTTTATTATGCATAAGTTCTACAAAGACAGTAAACGTTTTGTAACAGAAGAAGAAAATGATAAAAAAAAAAAAAAAAACTCTAATTTTCTTGATATATTTCAGGTTGTTCACATTTATTCAGCTTATTCACATTTGATTGTTACAGGATAGTTTATAAATGTAAACATTTTCACAATTTAATATTTTTACACTCAAACAATGACAAAAAATTTGAAGTTGTCATCATTTATAGGCAAAGAAAAAAACCTGACAAGAACATGTAGAGTCATTAAATAGTTTATTAAGCTCTTCATTCCAATGTTGCATGCATGTTTAAGACCCCTGTTCTACAGCATTCTTTAATACTCCGTCGAAAACATCCTGATTCAGTCTGGTGATATCTATTGCTTGAAAAAAAAATGTTGACCAGGTTATAAACTGGCATCCAGGGAGGGGTGACTAATGCGTTCTTTTTTTCTAAACTCGATAATATTAAAACATTGTCCTTCAGTTTCCATTTCTATCATTTATTCTGATAGTATTTCTGAGGTTACTAAGGTTTATTAGGGTTCATAATTTCCCAGCTCTGGCTCAAGGACGGAGCTGCTGGAGATGATGTTATGTTTCTGTCATGTTTTGACAAAAGAAGAGTGTTGGGAAAAACACAGACACAGAGTATACACACATAAACATTAGATGTTTCATATGCTCAAGCTAACAGGGTTGGGACTGGGATCAATTCATCTTAGGAGCTTTCATTCAACGAAATTTGAGATTTCTATCAATTCTATTCAGGCTCACACTGAACAAGTGTAGCACAAAACAAAATATATGTTTCTGAAAATGTCAGTTTTCAGACGTCTTGTTGTTCAGAGGTTATAGAAGACTGAAAATAGTGGAAAATTTCAAGTCTTCATTTTGGGTGCAATTTTAGGGTACCTTCTACCTACTTGAAATAGTCATAACTTTGAAAGTATTTACAATTAAGTAATAATAATAATAATAATAATAATAATAATAATAATAAAAATACCAATAATAATAATAATAACAACAACAACAATAATAATAATACATTTTATTTATCAGCGCTTTTCAAAACTCTCAAGGCGCTTAACAAACAGAATAAAACCAGTATAAATAGCCTTGAAATTGGGGATTATTCCATCATATAAAATGTTCTATAAGTAAGTATATAAGTATTCTTTAAGTATGCAAAAAAAAAAAAATTAAATTAATCACATTAAATTAAATGTGAGAGGGTCAGAGGGGAAATTATCTTCAAACCTGTTGATTTCATAGGGAATGACCCGGGTATCATTTCAGTTTTATTCACTATAGTTAAAACACAAATAACTGCACTTTTTGGTGCCACACTCAAATCTGACAGATTTTCAGTTCAGTCTCATTTTTTTTAGTTTCTATTTCACAGCATGTATTTCTCATAATTTTCATCTAAAATTCAATGGGAAAATTAGATGAGACTAGAGTCATCCCTAAGACATAAAGGAGGTAGTACTGAACTCTCCCAAGAGTATTAATGGCACCTTTTATTATTGTCACTGAATAAAATGAGTGATCTTTAAGTCTTTGTAAATTCAAATCCCAACACTAAAACCTGATTTGCTGTGAAGTTAAAGAGGACCTATTATGCTTTGTCCACTTTGTCCTTTCCATTAATGTGTTACATAACTTTTTTATGCATTTTTAAGATCAGCGGTTTCATAGTCGACAGTAGCAACAGTTCATCAATAGAGGGCGCTAGGGTGCTACCCCACCTGACTCATATGACGAAGAATACGCCTGGAATCCTCAAAAATCAGTTTACAAAAAAACCCCAAAAAACATTAATATTTAAATAAACAAGCTATACATAATAGAGCCAGTGAGTACTGTGTATAAACTGCACTCATGTGGTTGAAAAATGGTTTTGGCATTTAAACCCTTCTGGTATCCAGGTACACTTTTTATGCACACTTTGCATTTCATGTAAAAAAATAAAAAATCTGAATAATTTCACCAACAAAAATGTGCACAGACAGACAGACAGACAGACAGACAGACAGACAGACAGACAGACAGACAGACAGACAGACAGATAGATAGATAGATAGATAGATAGATAGATAGATAGATACTTTATGAAGAAAATTCTGTGCTATATACATGCAAACATGCAGCAGGACGGTAGTACAATTGGAATTAAAGTGAAATAACCACAATAAAAAAAGACATAAAAAACATCAGGTAGTGCAATTAAAATAAAGTGACGTAGTCACAATAAAAGGACACAACCAGAAAAATAAATAGCAAGCCTATACAATAAAAAAACACAATAAAAACATAATAAAAAAACACAATAAAAAGATACATGAGGTAGTCAGAGCACAAGCACCAGCCGACCGTAAGGTGCAGTTATCGTCATCATCATTATCTCCATCCCTCTCACCTCTCCACTGCCCTCTCTCCTCTCCCAAGTGTTTTGTTATATCCCCTGCTGCCACAGGTCACAAAGTAGGACCTGAGTGTGTCGGTGGAGGAGCTCAGTGACAGCATTCTGCAACTAAAAGAGGTTCTTTGTTAGTAGAAGGCTGTTTGTGTGCAGGGGGGTGGGGGGTGGCTGGTGTTCACCTGAATTGATCTGAGGTCTGTAAGTAAAACGACTGGGGAATGTGGAAAAAGATGGATAACTAAGTGGTTAGTACATTGGGCTTTTGTGTGGTGAGAAATGGGGCAGGTTCCCAGTATGAGTGCTATCGGTGATATAGTTTAAAGGTGATTTTCAGTTGTTTTAATGTCGTGTAGGTGACAGGGCCTTTGAAACTGCTGCTACTCCCTATCTGTGGAACACCCTGCCAGGCCACCACCTTCAAAAAAGGCCTTAAAATGTTTTTATTGTCTTATTTTATTTTATCTTTGAACTGTTTTAATTACATTGTCTTCTGCTGTAACTTCACTTGTGGTCTAAATGAATTATCCAAACTATGACCGCAAACATTACCAGTCAGGGATGTGCCTGAGTTTAACAACAGTCATATGATTGAATAAAATTTACATATAAAAATACATGACTGAAAACATATACTGTCATCGTAAAAATATACTATGTGATCACATTTGCTGAGTATTTGTAGTAAATATTTATAGTACATATAAATATTATAGTTTGCAGTGGTCCCTCGGTTATATTCTAAAAATAATCCACAATAGGCAAAATCTGTCAGCTTTAATTATGTATTTTACAATTATTATATATGTTTTAAGGCTGTAAAATCCCACACCACAGACTTTAGACACTTCTCTCAGACAGGCTTAACATTAATTCAAGCCTAGATTCACTCTGCTGCTCAAGAACACACATACGCTGTATATTAAAAAAAAAAGCCTGCAAAACTCCACTAAAAATAATCTGTGAAACAGTGAGGTTATGAAAGGTGAACTGCGTTATAGTGAGCCTGTATATTAAAAACAAAACAAAACAGTTGATTATACAAATCTGATTGTGTGTGAGGTGACTAAAACAGTGTATGTGAAGGGTTTGTATGGATGTTACAAAGTGTTATTGTAAAAATAAACAGAAAAAGTGTGTTAACAAAGCAAAGGAAAAAGATTTTATTGAATTTTTAGTTTGTAAAAAGGAGTGGGAGTCAAGTTATACTTCTTTCCACTCCTTTTTGAGCACAGAAAAATGTAGTTTGACGATGTTCTTTGTTATCTGATGATTTTATGTGGTTGAAATAAAACTACACTATTACTACTACTACCAGTACTACTACTGCACACTGTGTATTTTTCTTTTCATTTAAACTAACATTTTAAAATAGTAGTGCATGTACTTGGGCGGTGATATGTGGTTAAAGTCTAGTCTGAATACTGACTTGAATTCTCCACCTCACCCAAAAAAATAATTTCACCAGCCACCGCAGATGGACAGCTCACACCAGAGGGAGCAATCAGAAGGCAAAGCTGTGAATTCTGTGAAAAAAGGTTCACTGCTTCTCTTTGTTGGTCTTTTCTTTCCCATGAGTGGCATTCAAAGGGGAAACCAGGATGTGTCTGTCACCATGTCAACAAGACAATGTTTTTATGTACTATGGGGATAAGACTATTTTGTTTGGACATCTGGAGAAAGAACAGTTGTGGTTCTACTGGTGACAATTTGGTGCCAACTCTATACCTCATCAATTATGTCCCCACATTGTTTTACATTATTCACTTCATTTCACCAAATGCTTCCACAACCAGCTGGAATTTAACCCCATTAAGACCCAGCGCTACTTTTGTGGCAGTCCCCGAATTCAAATGTTTTCTCTATTTTTAACTTTTCTTAAGCGATTTATCATAATTTATTTTATTATTATGCCCAGTATTAATTAAAAATCATGTACTTTCCTACATTTAACGTACTGATCATGTCATGGACTCTCTCTCTGTTCCCTGCTCTCTATCCTGTCTAATTTTCCACACCTGTGCTCCCTCATTAACCTGCCAGCTGCAATGCATTCTCTCCCATCAACCTCTGTATATAAACCCCAGTCTTCCAGTCCACCCTTGTCAGAACGTCAGCAAACCAATGCCTGTTACCTGTCTGAACCTTCACGTCTCTGACTCCAACCCGAAGATCCTGAACCTGTTTGACTACGCCTCTGATCTCCAGTCCCGGTAAACTCAACCTGCCTTTCTGTTCTCTGACCAAGATTTTTGCCTATTCCTTAATGGTACTTCTGCCTGGCTTTCACCCCTCCTGCTGTTGTGTGTGTGTGTGTGTCCCCCAGGACTTCCAGAATCGTGGCGAGTGAGCTTCATCCATCAACCCCAGACACCAGCTTGACCAGACGCCACTCGGCCACCGGGGAACACACACACACCCACCCCCGTGACACCAACACCCCTGACCTTGGCTTCTCACCAAAGCTAAGCAGGGTCAGGCCCGGTCAGTATCTGGAGGGGAGACCACTCCACACTTTGATCACCAAACCTTGTTTGACTGCCACAACCAAAACCTTCAATAAACTGTGTTAAATCGTGAAGCTTTTGTGGTCCAAATTCTGTCTGGCACCTGACAGATCATGATTGCTGAGCATAAAAGCTCAAAGAGAAAATTGGGAAAAAGTGACTTTTCTCTTTAAATCTATCACTAACTGAACATAAAAACAAGTATCTCTATCCACTATCATTGATTAAACTCCATGGGTTTTACTGGTGAATCAAAGATGGAGGAGATGATGGTGTTTCCACAGTAACTACGGAGCCTCTGAAGGTCCAATTTGGTCATATCTGATGACCAAGAAAATAATGTATTTTACACCAATTATTTATATGTAGTGATAGGATTACAGGATAGACACATATTTACATTTTTATATCAGTAAATGATTTTGTTTGGAATTCTCAAGACACACTTTTACTATGCTTGAATTCAGAATTATCTACGTAGTGTAAAACTACAAAAACTAGTAACTTGCCAGTCGAGAACATCTGACTCTGGTCTTGCTCTACGAGTTTTGGTACCATGGGTTTAGTGGCCTGTGTTGGATTCAGGTTTGAATTAAAACACCAGAGCTTAAGCTGTGTTTTGACAGAATCAGCGAGTGTACCTGAGTGTAGCCATCCAGACAAAGTCAGCAGTGAGAGATGCCAACCACATGACTGTTGGCCAATGAAACGCTCCAGGGACAAGAGCTAAAACAAAGCATTTCAGACAGAGGGTGAAAAGAGATGTGCAGAAAAGTACTAAAAACTAAATAATGAACCCAAAAATAGGCAAAGGAAGCACTCTTCAATTTTAATTTTCAGTATATTTCTTTGTTGTTTTTTTTTTATATATACTTTTCTCATTATCTTAATGTCAGTTTAGATCAGGGGTACCCATACTTTTTTAAGAATGTTATTTCATTTTTTATTTTTTACAGAGGACCAGATCTGATCATGTGGAGTGGTCCCTTCTGATATTTTTAAACAGTGAAAATTACATATAAATGCAGTGTTTTATCTTAATTGTTACAACATTTTTTTGAAATGGCAATTTAACCAATTCTAAGTGACTCAGATGTGAACAAAAACAAACAAATAAACAAATATTCTGCCTTTGTTTCCCCTCTGGAATCAGTAATATTGAACAAAATGTGGAGGATCTGCAGTTGATCTTAAATCTTAACCCTACGTTCATGTTAAACATGACTTACATCAGGAATCATTACTCATATATTACTCATTAATGTAAAGTCTGTTCACATTGCTCTTGTATTTTACATGATCATTCAAAACTTAATATTTTGTGTGACTTGTACAAATACATAACACCAGTAGTTATAGGCAACTATCATGGAAAGCTGGTAAATTGTCTTTCTGAGGGATTAATTTAAGTCACAGGCTCATAGTGCTCACTTCCTGTTAGCTTGTCGTATGTTAGCATGTGTTGTCTGGCAGGTGACTTTTTTTTCCCCCAAGGACGGTGACGATTGATTTACATATACCACGCCCCCGAACTAATTTCATTGGTCACCCAACTCAATAGACTCGCGCAGCATCACTGACTAACATTAGATTAGCTAGCTAGCTAAATTAATACGGAGAATTTAGATATTTCATTTATCAGTATTTTTTTTTTATTAATCATGTTTTCGTGCCAACACTTCCAGTAGCTAGGAAAGGGAAACGTAGAAGCAGGGACAGGAGAATTTTCACTTTTGGAAGTCAGTCAGAATGACAAAATCTTTGCATCTCGTAGTATCTGTTCACTTCCTGTTAGCTTGTTGTAAATTAGCATGTGTTGTGTGGTAGTGTCTGTTTACATTGAATTCGTTACACAAGGCAGTAGTCTCTTGACCAATTAGACAAACACAAGTAACTAGATTTTTCTAGCTAAAAAATATTGTAATTACCTTCTGTCCTGGAAGCAACGGCTCTGCACTGTCTCTTTTCCTTTGTTATTTACCATTAGCGAGAAGGGTTCATGGCAGTCAGATAGAGTTAGAGCAGTGCTGCCACCATCAGGTCAAAGGATGAACTGCACTTAGAAACTTTTATGATGTATGAATTATGGCCCCTGGGCCAGATTTTGGGCGTGCCTGGTTTAGATTATGTCCTTATAATGTCTTTCAAATTCCTTCTTTCTAAATGTATACCTAGATGACATTGCAGAGTGTGTAGTTTTTAGCTTTTCCCAGAAGTGAATAAGTTGAATCAGTACTTTTCTTTTACAGGCATCCGTGTCTGTACCTCTATCTTGGTAAAGAATGTATGCATTATTACCTCATAGCCTCATTTCACGATCCTCAGACATATTTCAGTATCTGCCCCTCAGATTCTGTCTGCATTCTGGATACAGTTATGATACGTTATAAGAGCTCCTGTCCTACAGTCTGAGCAGAAACCTCATTATGCTGCTTTGGGGACTCTTGATGATTGTAGAACATACAAATGGTGCCATGTCTCATTTTTATAACATCATACAAAATATAAAAATTCCATCATGAAATTCCTTTAGGGAGACTGGAAGGAAAAATTGGGTGTTAAAATTACAGAAGAGTTGTAGAAAATGTCTAGTGAAAAATATTCATGACATTCCTGTAAATGCAGGACAATCTTTGATACAATCAAAGTTAGTGCATACGTTATGTTTCTCTCTCTCTCGTAAGCTTTCAAAAATAAAAAATCGAAGAACACTTTGGTCCTCTGTATGAGATGTTCAAAGAATTAATATCACTTTTTATAAATCAATAAACAGGCTTTAAAAAGAAGTTTGACAGGCTGGGAAAGTGAAGATTTGATGCAGAAATTCAATAATACAAGCACGGTCAACCCTGACTTCTGGAGATAGCTTTTAAATCAAACTAATTTCCAGCAGAAAATGCATTATGATGATAAATTAGAATGGGTCATATTCTGTGTTGTCATATGAAATACTTTCTGGTTTTTCAGTGCATTAATGTTCCTGCTGAAAATATTGATGAGATGTTAATGGCTTATGTATGTTTCTCTCCTGCTGAAATATCTGGTGTTAAAGGAGAATTTCGGTGGATTTCAACATTCAGATGTATTTCATAATCTACTCTTGAACTGTTAGCAGCAAAGATGAGTCCATTTCTGATCTGACCCTGACAGCAAGTAGGGCAACAAACACAGAGGGCATAATTTCCCATTGTGTTTAAAGGATAATTCTGTTTTTTTTGCAATTGGGGCCTTAATTATCATGTAATTTAAATTGTTCTACTCACCCATGTTACTTTTTTTTTATTACTTTGATTCCTTTGGAAGACATTTAATTTGCACCCATATCCACAAAATGACCTCAGTGGGACATCAACTTGTATATGCTATAATAAATCAGTTATTGTGATACAGTCCATTGTGATACAGTAGTGCTAATTCTGTTGCAGTCCCATTTCAAGTTTGAAACTCCTTTGCTGAGCTACAGTATACTGTTTTGTAGATATTGGTGCAAATCTAATTTCTTCCAGGGGAATCAAAATTTTTTTAAAAAGTACCATGTGTGAGTAGAACAATTCAATTTCATCATAATTAAGGCCCCAATTGCAAAAAAAACCCCAGCATTACTCTTTAAACATCTTAACATACACCAAATATCACTGTAAAAGATATGCAACATCAGCAGACACCTAGCAACAACGGCGTTCCTAGTCGCCTTGGGGTGGCAATGCAAGTGGGGGACTTGTGCCGGCCCACCCGCCCATTCCATTCCATTCCACCATCAGAGGGGGTAGAAGTGGCACCAGGGTAAGGGGGGGGGGGGGGGTATACAGGAAATATCTCTACATTCCATTGTGTTTGATTCTATGTGAATTCCCAAGATAATGTGGTCAATGGTCAAGGTGACATAGTTCAGTCTGACCTTCTGAGGTGAAGTATTAAAGCCAGGGGCACCGCCAGGCAGGGGAAGGTGGGAATGATTCAAATTTATGGTACCGTAGCAGTCTATGATGCTTGCTAATTCGGATGGTGCTTTTTCATTTTAATTTTATTTTTTTATGTGCGGTAGAGATGCCCTGAATCTTTTTTTGCTAGCCTCGGTGGGAGAAGAAGAAAAAGGTGCAGGGAGAAAATTACTATAGGAACGCAAATGCCTAGCAACATAGCAGAGTAGCATGTATGACTCCACATGAGAAGAAAAATGGGTAAATCTGTGTGTTTGTGCAGCCTTGTTTACTGTCCTGTCTTCTGGACGTTCCAAACAAGTCAATCCATTACGTGAAAAGTCCTCGTACTCCTCTTTATGTCTATTTTTATTTAGGGAGTATGCACAAGCTTGATGGATTGCTATATTTTTACATTGATATTTGGTGTATATTAAGACATTTAAACACAATGGCAAAGTATACCCTCTGTGTTTGTTGCCCTGCTTGTTGCTCAAGAACTCTGTCAGGGTTGGATCAAACATTGACGTGTTTCACAACTAACAAGTCAAGAGCAGGTTGAGCAATACAGCTGAATGTTGAAATACGCCAAAATTCTCCTTTAACTGCTTTTTCCGACTGCATTGTTACCCTCATCCCAAAGGAAAAGAGATTATTCTTTTCACCCACATGAACATCTCACATGAACTAATATGCATTTCTGCTGACAAATGTAAAAAAAAAAAAAAAAAAAAAGAACTGAAAATCCACTTATTCTAATATTATCCTATGTATTATCTTCTGCAGTTTGTATTTTTTTTTTTAAAGAAAAGTAAATTTTTCCTCCTATATTTAATTTTCAGTTTATGTTGATGTTCATGAAAGATCATGTTATCATATTGTGATAGTCTGTAATAGCCATTATGGGTTAAATAATAATAATGGATTGGATTTATTTAGCGCTTCTTTGGCCACTTAAAGTGCTTCACATTAGTTATTTATGTTCATTGTGTTCTTGTTTAATTACACTATTTTGGTTCTGGTGGCCATTAATGAGATGGGAGGAGTCAATGAGGAAGAGAGGAGGGGGCTGATGTACAGAGGATGCAGAAGTAGGAGGACAGTGTGTGTGTGTGTGTGTGTGTGTGTGTGTGTGTGTGTGAGCTGTTTTAGTTTAATAGACCAACTGAACTTGGTCTTGGCTTCATCCTTGTGTGAAACAATACAAAAAATCAATATCAAAACAAAGAAGCAAGTGTAACTCATACATACAAGAGAGTTTTGTTTTGTGGTCACTCACTCTTCCTTTTCTATTGGAATGATGTTTTATTTGTATGCATTCATTAATTAAATATTATATTAGTGATACACCGATGAGCATTTTTTGTCCATACCTTTCATCTAAGTATGGATAGTTACAGCCCTAGATGTAACTATCAAATATTTTTGTAGTAGAATATTCTGTCGATTTTTTTTTTTCATTGATTCATCGAGTAATCTGATTAATTAAACTTTTTAAAACCCTGAGTGTTCTATATGTATGCGTTATTCTAAATGTCCATAATTCTGAACATATAATGGAGAAAAACAAAGCAGTGAGTGAGACTAAAAATAAATGGTTTGGGATGTGTTTGGGTTTTTTTTTTTTTACTTTGGTTTACAGTTTTGTTGTGATTTTCCTCCTCCACAGCAGCTTTTAGGACACATTCACAGCAGCACATTTACCTGAAATAATGTCTCAGGAGTTAAAGGGTTAAACTAGATTAATCAATAAACAGGGATGGGAGAAGACTGAAGTGTTTTGAGTTGTGTGTACGTGCATCTGCACACAGACGTACGCACCTGGATATGTAGAGGCAGATGTAGCCTAATACTTACATTACCTTGGTACATTTCCTAAAAAATAATCACGTGAGGCTACATGCTAACAGATGCTAATACTCACCAGTTAGCAAAACGCTCTGAGTCCACTTTGACGAAGTGCCGTTAAAGTGTGGATGCATTTGGTTCAGATGCTAATGCTAATGCTAATGCCCACATGTCCTTGCCAAGGACATGTGGGCAGTCAAAACCAGGATTTGAACCACCAACCCTTTAGTCATTGTACAACCTACTCTACCAACTTCTAATGTGAAATATTTACTTGACCTATGTTATTGTAACAAAGGTTTGAAATAAGTTTGAATTTCTGTGGTCTCCCTGTGCACGCTGTACAAATGTTGTTTTGGAAACAGAGAAAAAGAATCTTGTTATAAACAGTTGTTAGTGTGATGTGGAGCAGCATGATTATTTCACTGTTTTGCTAAAGGTGAGTCACTTCCTATCCCTTCATTAGGAGTCTGTTACACCAACAAATAACTTTAGAAAAGTCACATATTAGAAAACCTACACTTAAACCTTTTATTGTTAAATATTATGTACAAAAAAAAGCTGCCTTTTTCTATCTCATTATAGACCCCATGTCACTATGAAGTTATGACACAAGGCGGAGGCAAGAACTGGTCACTGTTATGCAAAAACAGCAAACCAAAAAACCTGACTTGAAATGTTATTGTATACACCGCTCTACAATGATTTAGAAAGTACCTGCTTCAGAAATTAAATGTGGTAAATCTTACATAATTTAATACGATGAATCAGAAAACAAATGACAAAAGTACAGCACAGTAACAACGTGATGATGTAAGAATCACTGGACAATCTTTCTCACACAGCCACAATAACTTTATAATTTCCCACATGCTTAGGGGCCCTAAGCATTTGCCTAGGTCGCCTATAGCTTGAAAAAGCCTTGATATTGAGAATGTCATTATTTAAGTATTAACAAGTTATGGACAGTTAATTGTCTTTGTGTCATGTTGCCTCATACATTGTTTATAATTGTTATTGTTCATCTTGTTTCTTATTAAAATGTTGTTGCAGTAATGTTAAATGAAAGCCCACAAGTGAACAATGACTTATTTGTGAAGAATAACAAGGACAAGTCTCTATCTTTGAATGAAAGCCATGTTTTGTGTGTGACATGGTATCCCAGTTGTATCACTGTTACAGACAAATGCAATTTAATCACCATTTTTATGAGACTAATTTAACCTCTAATGATTTAGATAATGACTCCCTGAACGTGTGTATTTCATGCAGTGTGTTTCCACAGGATAAGCCAAGCCTGTATTTTTACTGTCATTCTTCCCTTGTTTCAATGTCAAGGTCACGGTCACCACTTGCAGATAACTGTTGAAATATAGGAAAATGTTCCTTGCTGTCATGCATTTCATCCATCATCTTTAGACCTACCACTTTTCCTTTCTGGAAATGTCTGTGTTACATTGTGACATGATCTTCCTTAATTTGTACTCACAAAAGTTTTAAACCTTTAATTTATCAGCACTAGTACAGCCGGGTGCTTCTCCAACTAGAAAACGAAATAAATTCTGCATACCACGTGACTTCACATGGATATTATAATATCATAGCACACAGTGTTAGTAGAAGTTGTAGTTCGAAAATTACACTAATGGCACTAGGGCATTAACGACTTCAGTTTTTTTCAAGTCGACTTATCCGTCAATAAAATCAAAGTTGTGTCGATGGGTCGTGATGATGTCATCACATTGTCATCGGAGGAACAACACAGACACACAGTTAAAAAACCCAAAAAACACGGACAATCTCCAGTTTGTATTAAAGTTCACTACAACGTAAGAAAACAAGACACAAGCATCAGCATTTTAACCTCAACAAAACAAAGGCTAATGTTAGCAAAGAGTTTTCTGTTAAATTTAACTGCACAACATCAGTAGGTGAACATATGTTTGGACTTTGTCTGGACCCACGGCTCTAAAACCAGACTATCCAGACGTCTGTCACGTGTCCTCACTTTTTATATTAAGGGCAAAAAGTTTAACGCAGCGGCCGACAAGACACACACCACACTGCCCACATCATGTTTGGGAAAAAAATAGCACGTTGTCTTAATGCGTGTTGTGTGCACTGCTTATCACTTAGGTGAGCTGATGCCTCTTCAGATGGCTGTGTCGTATTTTTTCATCTAAGGTGAAGTATTTCCACACGTGATGTGTGTCTGTCACTCTCTTTTGTTTTGTCACACCCACCACTTCTGAATAACATGTGATTCGACGATTCCTCCAAATTGAAGTCGACTTGTGCTATGGGAGTCGATGTGTCGACTAGTTGACGGTACTGTTAATGACCTAAATGGCATACAGTAAAAAAATCTATAATTGAAAATCAACCTATTTTATCCTAGACAGAGTATTTGCAGCAGGTCTATGTAGAATAAACCAGCGTTATCCTCCTAGGACCTGGCGTCCACATATGTGGACATTATACTGCCACCACATGGTGTCAGAAGAGTATAATTACCTGCTGTATTATATATATATATATATATATATATATATATATATATATATATATATATATATATATATATATATATATATATATATATATATATATATATATATATATATATATATATATATATATATATATATATATATATATATATATATATATATATATATATATATATATATATATATATATATATATATATATATATATATATATATATATATATATATATATATATATATATATATATATATATATATATATATATATATATATATATATATATATATATATATATATATATATATATATATATATATATATATATATATATATATATATATATGTGTGTGTAGGCTGTGTAGAGAAGCCCCTGAAACAGTCCAGCACATCACAGCAGGGTGTAAGATGCTGGCAGGCAAGGCATACATGGAGAGGCATAACCAGGTAGCGGGCATACTGTACAGGAACATCTGTAAAGAGTAGGGACTGGAGGTCCCAGGGTCAAGATGGGAGAACCCCCTAAAGGTGACAGAGAACAAACAGGCCAAGATCCTGTGGGACTTCCAGATCCAGACTGACAAGATGGTGATGGCCAATCAGCCTGACATAGTGGTGGTGGATAAACATGAGAAGACAGTGGTGGTGATAGATGTAGCAGTCCCCAGTGATAGCAACATCAGAAAGAAAAAACATGAGAAGCTTGAGAAATACCAAGGGCTGAAAGAGGAGTTAGAGAAAATGTGGAGTGTGAAGGCAACAGTGGTACCAGTAGTGATCGGAGCATTAGGGGCAGTGACCCCCAAGCTGGGAGAATGGCTCCAGCAGATACCAGGAACAACATCAGAGATCTCTGTACAAAAGAGCGCATTGCTAGGAACAGCTAAGATCCTGCGCAGAACCCTCAGGCTCCCAGGCCTCTGGTAGAGGACCCGAGCCTGAAGGAGACACCGCCCACGTGGGGCGAGAGGAACATATATATATCAAGCATACCCAGAGCTGCTTTATACGCTTACTTAGTTGTCCGTCAAACATAAATAATCCAATAGTAATCCACCAAAGGAAATCCCACCCCCACCAGCCACACCTGTGTCAAAACCGCAATCAAAACGTCAGGGAGCACAAACAAAATGGCTGAAGTCGTAATAAAGGAAAAAGACAACAACCCAAACTGAGAACTGAGCATTTTAAAAAAAAAATAAAAAGTTGCAGCCTTATATTTTTCATTAGATTTTTTAATTTGGTATTTTGAATTAATATTTTTTGCTTGCACTTTTTAAAAACTCCCGCCTTCGCCCATTGTAACTGGATTAGGCCCCCAGTGACCCCTGTGACCCTCGTGAGGATAAAGTGGGTTCAGACAACGAGAAAAGACTTATAATAAATCTTTGAACTTACTGACACAAATTCAACACCATAATTGAACCAGACCATTTTGATGAGCACAATGCCTCATCCAGGTAAATGGGATAATTAGTTGAATCACCTGTGTTCAGTCAACAGGTTTGAACCAATACATGACATGACTTTTGACTTAATGAACCTGGAATTACCCACATCTGCCATTAACATAAATACTCAAATAAAGTACAGATACCTAAAAAAAAAAAAACCTACTTAAATACAGTAACAAAATACTAGTACTTCGTTACTTGTCACCTCTAGTGTTATGTGATTTCAATAATGAGTCAATTATGCTGCTCTACGTGTAGATTGGGACACAGGTGGCAGCCTGATTACACAGTTTATTTAATCTACAGTCATAGGTTTGCATGTAAAGCTAGTAAATGTGGAAGAAATCCCCCTCCACACTCTTCCACTTTGTTTTTCCCTCTGCCTCCTCTCTTCTTCTCCTTATCACTCCCTCTGCCTGTATCTCATCTCAAGGCCTGAATTAAACATGGCTTCATATAATGTAAGAGGCGATTGCACCGGCTGGTCGATAGGCTTTTAATCCCTTTCCTCTCATCCCCATTCCACTGTTTTAGTCTTCCGGCTAAATACTCAGCCGCTCTCATCTCAGTGTCCTTCAAGTGTTGTCTCTCACATTCAGACCTCTTTGGCCGGCTAAAACACTTCTCTTCTCTCATTCCTCAGTGGCCTCGGTCTGACTCTGACTCTGCTTCTGTGCCACTGCTGGGTGTCAGTTTGTTCTCCCATTGAGCAATGTGCTTTGTAGTTTCTGTGTGTGTGTGTGTGTGTGTGTGTGTGTGTGTGTGTGTGTGTGTGTGTGGACTAGAAGAGCTTCCATGCTGCTCGTATCATACCGACACCTCAGACACAGATTCGGTGTTGGTGTGAACGCTCTTGACCCGGACTCTCCCCGCATCCTAAACCATCATGTTTACTTGCCGCCTGACTCACTCCTCCTGCTAACCAAACAGCCTCTGGTCTTTCTTTTTATATCAGAGTTGAAAGAAATGCACATAATGCACTGCAACTGTTTATCTGAGAACATGACAGTTGAAAGAAATAAACATAATTTGTCGTGTGTATGTTAGGAGATGTTTTGAAGCAGATGCTGCAAATTCCCCAGTGAAGTTAAAGCTTAATAACTTCTGATGTACTGTAACAAGTAGGTTATTAAAAAAAAAAAAAAAAAAAAAAAAGGTCTCTGTCAACATTTTTAATTAATGAATATTGTCCATAACGTCACTCTTTGGTAAATGCTGTTCTTTGTTGTTTTCCAGTAAGTGTTGTCATGTTTTACATTTTATTCTTTCATGTCATTTACATTTATGGTAAAACTAATGTACCTGTAAAATACACTTGGTAATATGTGACCCACCACCACGAAACCAGGCATAAGTGTCTGGAAATTAAAACTGAGTTATCTGGGTAGCTTGGTAGAGTGGAAAGTGAAAAAATTATGTTTCTATCACAAGTAGAACCAAAGTTATGGTCATTTTAATATCCACATTTGGACATATTTTGCAATTTGCATTTTTGAGATATTGTCCATCAAAGTTTTGGACTGTTTTGGGGTAGGAAGTCCTTAGCAACGCATAATAATTTGTATCCAATTGACACAAATTATTCACAAAGGACATGGATGGACATGTCACAGAAGTTTTATATATTATAATAATAGGAAAGAAGTGCGACATATTATAATCATTTGGCTTACACCATTGGACAGAGCATTCAATATAGGCTTTTTCCTCGTACAGAACACTTGGATGTTTACCCACGGAACGGAGATCAGTTTGTTCGGCGAAAAGAGGTGGAAGTCGGCTTTGTCTTTGCTCAGCAATCCTTAAACTTTTGTCGCCTCTTAAATAATTGACTCAATAAACACCTTTATTGATCGAATTTCAATGTAATGACCACGGGAACTGAAAATAGAGGTGTTAAGGTACCGTTTTTTGATAAGATGTAAACACAAATAAAGAATCGCCTTCCAGCCTAAATTTGGCTGTAGCTCTGAACGGGTCAGTGCGACTTATGCCTGATTTCGTGCTGAGCAGTCACATATATTAATGACTTTATTGTGAATACTATTTTGAGATACTTTTATTTTGATGACTCAGGTGAATAGGAAGTTGTCAGTAGAAGCCTGGTGGCAGAGGCCATTTTGACTTCGCCTACAATACAGACACCTGTCACTCCTCATTTGCCACACCTTCTATGCTTGTTTAATTAATGTCTACTCTTTAAATACATGGAAGAGATTCTGGATCTCTTTGAAATGTTTTCTCCATTTACTACAATATAAAATTTCAAAGTGATCCAACCACATTTCATCAAAATCTGTCCATAAGTTTTTGAGTTATCTTATTTTTTTAATTTAATTTAAATTGGTATTTATTTCTGCTATCATTTATTTATTAATCTTAAACCATTCATTTTTATCTAAGCCTTTTGTTTTTACATTATTCTAGGGAATTGTATCCATTTATTATTTATATTCTCTTTCTCAGAGTTGGCCAAAAATGTGTTATTGCAGCTTTAAAAAGCCCCTAAAACATTAGTACTCTCCCTCTATGTTCAAATTAGATTAGAAATGTATCACTGAGCAAACATTTATTGGCATGCTTTTAATATTTTTCCCCTTTTTTGGGGAGTTTACTCAATCATTTAAATGTACGTTTACGGAAGAAGCCTGTTTTAATAAATCAATCTGGAGTCATTAAAGGCTTTAAAAGTTCTTAGTTATGCTAGTGGCGCACAGTGGTGCACTCTATTAGACAAAGTATAGCAATTAAAGAATCAGAAAGAATCAGATGGTGCAAAACTGGGCCTTAAGTTATTCAGGAAAAAGGTACACTTACTTGAAGTATTTATTAAATTAATGAGAACCACTAAATCCAAATGCAAATTATAGGGGTTTAGTTTTGAAGCACAAGCCTTAAAATATTAATATTAATATTCATTTGAAAACCTTAAAAAAAAGTAAATATTAAATTAGGTAGAAATAAGTAATTTGACTATAGCACATAAAATAAATACATTTATTTTGTATGTTGCATATTTGCAACAGTAGGTGTTAAGGAGTTAAATGTGCAGACACTTCAAAGATGTTGTTTTTCAAAGGAATGCACTCATGAATGACATAAATAGAACTTATTTTATTAACAATGCTGACATTTTATTCGATCAGTAGTTATATTTCCAACACAAATGTTCATATTGTCCTATTGTCACAGTTTAATCTTAATGAGCTCGCTGCACTTTGACAAACGCATGTCCTACTTACTGGCATGGTGAACATATTAAAGTATATGTACAGCCCACTCTGATCTGAAGTGGCATTACACAGGAAAAAAAAAAAATCTAATTAACATCAAGGATATTCTGTTATAAAAACCTTTGATTCCACACAAATGAGAACATGGACAAAGAAGAGGTAGATGCTGGTAAAGACAGGTCGTGTTGGTAACTTCTTTATCTTCGGTCCTTCTGTCTCTTTACATTCAACCTTTCCACACCTCGCCTCTATTATTATCCCCACTCTCACACAGTTGAATTTCTTCATGAAGCTGCTTTGTATTGTCAGAGGCGGACAAAGCTTGAGCTGTGCAGGTGATCTGCTCTGGTATTTAGAAAGCTGACGTCAGATACACGGAACTAGCCTCGTGTCTCATTAAGATGTGGCCGACTGCCTGGCTTCAACCTCCAGTGGATTGCACAGCAGTAATTGGTAATCAGAGAGGGACAGGGTGAGGCATCCCTAGCTGCTGTTGTGACCTCTCCCCTGCTGCTGGATGCCAGAGTCTGTAGTCTGTTACACCTCGCTATGAAACATGTATGGTCATGGTGCTTGACAAGTGTCTGCTGTTGTGCAACTAAAGCTGCAGCCCTATGGATAAGGTTTCAATTCAGCTCCAGCCCCTAGAACACAAATGTAAAATTAGGCTACATTCACACAGCATTTTTTTTTTGCATGAAATCCAATTTTTTGGTACACACGTTCATTTTACACATTAAATGCAAATAGGACGGCTGTGGCTCAGTTGGTAGAGTGGGTCACCCAATGACTGAGAGGTTGGCGGTTTGCATCCACATGTCAAAATGTCCTTGAGCAAGACACTGATCCCACACTTAGGCTCCCAGTAGGACTGACAGACCTTAGAAACCTACTGGCTATAAACAGGTGGACATTTTGAATGGTTAACCCTAACCATAAGCTGATGGACATTAGAACTTACTTTCTGGTTTTGTTTATGGGTGAGGTTAAATCAAGAGTGTTTCCAGGAGGTGTCATGGCGGCATGTATCTATATGACAATACCTCTTGATCATAGAAAGTTTTGACAGGAAATGAAGGAGAAAATCCAGAGGTATGGCAGTCAAATGGTAAATGACCAAAAAGAGAATGACCTTAGTGCAAATATTCTTATACCATTAAAAAGAAGTTTATTGTAATAAAATTCATATGTATTTTTACATGTGTGTGTGTGTGTGTGTGTATATATTCTTTTCCAATTTCAACTAAGAATTTTTATTATTCATAATGAATATAGTGTTTTGATAATTACAATGATGAGCTCTTATTCTGAAATATGATCTTGATGTGAAATGAACCATATTAATATTTTATGAGCTCAGAATTTAGAAAAATCCCAGATTTCAAAATATCTGAGGGTTTTTAAATATATTTTTTGTTAAAATCTTCTCTGAGCATGCCTATAGGGTAATAACATCTTAATTTGTTCAAAAATAGAAGTTCCAAGTATAGGACGACAGCGCCACCATATAAATACGGCACATATTGAAACTAATAATGCAAACAACATGCCGCCATGACACCTCCTGGAAACACTCTTGATCTAACCTCACCCGTTTGTTCATGTATCAAATTTGGATGCATTTTATATTTACCATTTACTGACTAATGTGTGTGGGTCAGCTTTTGATTGTTTTTGTTTGTTATTTGTTTGGGTTTTGGAAGACTATATTATTTTTATATTTATGTAAAAATAATTGTGTGGAAAAAAGGGGGTAAAAGTACATTATTGAAAAAACATGTGAAATATTTTTGGTTTAATAAAGAAAGTAAAAAAAAAAAAAAAAAAAAGAAACCTACTGGTGTATGAGTGTGTGTCTGAATGGGTAAATGTGAGGCTAATGTAAAGTGCTTTGAGCACCATGAAGGTGGAAAAGTGCTTTATAATCTTGAGTGTGTGAACGGAATGCGTCCCTGAAGTGACCCGCATGCGCAAGAAGCTCCAACGTCATGACAAAGATGCTAGATTGGAACAGCTGGACGGACGGGGGGGTGGGGCTAAGGTCTGGACGTTCTGCGCAGCTGCCATTTCCATTGCTATGGCCTGAAATATGACACTCAGATGCAGTCAAAAAGCTGAATTGCGGTGCATTTCTTTAGACATATTTCTCCTTTCTTTACATAGGAGTCAGTCATGAAGGATACAGCAAAGTTTACTCATTATCCATTGTCTTTGGTAAATAAAAAAAATATTGAACCAGGAAAACTTATCAAACTAATTTTTAATTATAGTGCAATTAATTTATTTACTTATCATCACAACACACTAATCTATTCAACATTAAAAATGTGGATACTAACTAAACGAATACAGGTTATCCCTTTGTTTTATTCACCTTATAATGGATAAGGATAATATTATAAAATAATGATTATACACTTAAAAAAGGTTAAATGTTGAGAAATATTCTGGGTTTTTAAGGGTTAAACTGTCGCAAGAACTTTGAATGTCACACTCCATATATTTTCTGAAATATCAGGAGCTTGATTTACAGTGTGAAACGACAATTTGTTATTGCTTAAGCAATCATAAAACCTGATCAAATACTTCAACTGATGTTTATTTGTCTTCTGTTTCTTTTAAGTTTCACAACGTACAACTTTTTTGTTTGTTATGTTTTTACTTTGGTTGCTGATTTCAGTTTGGTTAATTCCCCTGGTGGATCAGGGTCGCCGTCTACTTCCACTAAGATAAAATGATGGATTAAATGCAGAAAGTAGATTTCCCTACAGAGACATTGAAGGTGAATTCACCTTTTAAGACTCATACAGACCTGTGAAAAGATACAAACCTGAAACATCTAAATTAAGATATTGAAAATTAAATTATAATTTTCTGCAAATTTATCTACAGAATTTTCTTGATAAAGTATCTATCTATCTATCTATCTATCTATCTATCTATCTATCTATCTATCTATCTATCTATCTATCTATCTATCTATCTAGAACCAGACCAAACCAGACAGTTCCCATTCAGGCTGATTTTGGACCAATCAGGTTGATCCAGTCCCAACCGTTTATTTCCTGTGACAAGTATGATTTGGCTTGAAATGATGAGATCAGATTCTTACATTTTTTTCCTCTCTTTAGTAGATGAACCGTGGTAGTTGAGTTTATTTCAGATCACACATGTTCAGTTGGCGCTCACTACAGATTCTAATTCAGTTAATTGTTCCATAATTGTCAAGGGACCACCAGTTTTGTTCTGGTCAAGACCGACAATTCATCACTTCACTGTTCTTAATGAGGTGAAAATCATCAACAAAAACCTGTCATAGTGGATTTTGTGATTGCCAGATGATCAGGATGTATTGGGAGTGGAACAAATGATAACAGTTTGGTCCATTTACCGCAATGTAAAGTTTCAAAGTGATCCAGAATCCAGGATCTCTTCCTGATCATCACCAAAATCTAATCATTTGTTCCTTGTGACACTCCCAACACATCATGAATTTTTCATCACAATCAGTCCATAACTTTTGGAGTTATCTTGCTAACTAACAGACAGACAGACAGACAAACTCGCAAAAACATAACCTCATTGGCGGATCTTGCGTTCTCAGAGTGCTTTTCCAGTTACTATTATAATATTTTGTAACCCTTTTTGTTTTTCCTCCCACCTTTGACATTTTCTCAGCACATATAAAGGTGTTTCTGATTTAAACCTTAAATGTAAAATAGTTTCCTTGGACCTTTCTTTTTATTTTGATGACTCAAAGTGTTCTGGCAAAAAGGGCAAAGTGACTCAGTCATAACATATTTTCAAACCTTTTACTGAGACAAAACAAGAAGAAAAAAAAAAAGGAAAGATAAGTGTAGGCTTAGGGTTAAACAGCGTTGTACCTGAACGAGTTCATTGAACAATCGTTCACGAACGATATTATATTTGTTCACTTTTGCCAAATGAGCGGGAAGTTGTGAACGTGGTTATTCTGGCATTTATTGAACTGCGCTCTTATGTAGTTCATATTTCATTGTTATCACGTTGCAAACAACTAAGTTTTCAAAAAAAAAAAAAAAAAAATACCAGGTACTGCGAAAAATAAATAAATAAATATTTTGCATGAAAAAGTGGTCGAGTCCCATCATGCCTCTTGTCTTTATTCTCATCTTTATTTTCCTGAGCTAGCCCTAATTACACTTACACTCTGGAGTTACTTGTAATCTGGAAACTAAGGATAATGTTTAATTTTGTAGATTGTGAAAACTGTTCAAATGTTTTGGAATATAAATATAGGAACATTAAACATTTTGCTCTCTAAATATTTTTAAGTAGTATTTTTATGTAGTTTAAAAACATTTTCATGCATGGTTATGGTATATTATTGAGTCCTATAAGGCATAAAATGGGATCAAAACACAGCATTATCATAGATGTCATTTTTGTATTATTCTGAACAAATTTTGGCAACATAAGTTTATAATAATCACACCAAAAAAAGAACAAAAAAAGAATGAAAAAGTTCATTTTGGGATCCATGAACTTCTAGTTCATAATTTGGAAGAATGAACGATGAACTGAACTAATTCATATTGAGTAACTTGAACTGAACTTTGAACTAGTTCCTAATTAAGGTGAACTTTCCCAACACTGGGGTTAAAAGAGTTAAAGGTTATTGACCCAATAATACAATCTGTTCGCTCGAATAAATATGTTGTAGTTTGTAAAGTAATAGATTACTATCAGGTCAAAAGTGTGTGATATGAAGATGTATTTATTTGTGTTGTTTATTGGACCCAGAGGAGAAAAAAAAGATCACACCAGCACAATCCCCATAGATAGAAAGTACCTGAAAGTCATCATTATTAAGAAAGACACATGAAAGTGTCCTAGTTCTGGACTGGGATTGAAAAGGACTGCTTAGATCCAAAGATGGAGACAGGAAATAAAATATCACTGTCAAACGTCTGTGGTTTATCAGTAAATTCTTGCCTCAATGTTCTATATTTGTGATTTAGTTTTCTACTTTGTAACTCCGTTTTTCATTTTTAGAAACAACCTAAGGATATGCAGTTTAACAACCAACGCCTTTCAAGTGAGAGTCTGTGTTGATCTAGAACAGAACAATAGATATGAGACACGAAGCAATTGTTTGTATTCTCTGTGGAAGTGACTCATCAGTTGTAATTCAACTCCCAAAGCTCTGTCTATTTGTCAGTCTTAAGTCTCTGATTTGCCTTTAATGAGAGCGTTGTGTGTCTGAAATGACACAAACTGATCCCTCTGAAAACATTCATTGTCCACAATCAATGATAAAAAGAAAAAAGTGTTTTTCCCCAACCTGTAATTTCCTATAATTATTTTGGCTCAAGGGGCGGTAGTGTTTGATGTTGTGAGCATAGCCAGGGGCAGAAAAAAAACCAAAACATTCAGCCTAATTTTTCTCTGAGACAATCTTGTGCCTGGCTTTGGATGTTTATTTAAGTTGTCCTCCTATAATCATTGGCGCTGTATTTCAGAATAAAGGAAAAGAAAAAGGAAGGAAGTAATTCTCAGAAAATAAAGACATACACTGGACAGTATGTCGCATCTTTACACTGTTCTAGACGTCATTTTGTTCAATTTGAAGCACATTTTTCTTTCTTTGACAGACCTCAATGTGGTTTCCAGTGAAATTGCTAACTCCTTCCCACAGACTGAACATAACCCAAACATGTGTGGTGAGAAAGAAATTCACCTTTCTATACACACACCAAACTGCATCTGTTATTATATGGATATTATAGGGGGTAATTCTGCCCACATAACCTCCATTTTATAAAATATATCATTACAACATAAAGAACAAGCTCAAAATAGAACTGTAAACCTTATACAAATGCATTTTATACTACTTTTTGTACATTTTAGTTTTCGATGTCTCTTTTAATAATGTCAAGCCTGCTCAAGGACTAGAGGTGGAAACTACAAAAGCAATCTGAGAGCGCAAACCTCCGCCAAGGCAGACCTCCCCCCTTTGAATGAAGATGGTTCCACTAAGGAAGTTATGTTTTTGCCTGAGTTTGTCTGTCTGTCTGTTAGTTAGGAAGATAACTCAAAAAGTTATCGATGGATTTTGATGACATTTACATGGTAGGTTGGTAATGGGGAGATCTGGAAATGATTAGATTTTGGTGGTGATTCGGGGGTAAAACCCTATCGACGGATTTTGATGACATTTTCAGGATGAGTTTGGAGTGTCACATCGAACAAATTATTACATTTTGGTGGTGATCCGGAAGAGATCCTGGAAACTTTACATTGCGGTAATTGGAGAATACATTTACTGCAATGTAAAATTTCAAATTTCTAAATTTCAAAGTGATCCAGAATCCAGGATCTGCTCTGGATCACTACCAACATTTAATAATTTGTTCATTGTGACACTCCCAACACATCCTGAAAATTTCATCAAGATCAGTCCATAACTTTTTGAGTCATCTTGTTAATTAACACAGACAGACAAACAAACAAACTCTGGCAAAAACATAACCTGTTTGAAGGATGTAATAATTATGAATTTTCTGGTATTGCTTTTCAAGTCACCCAAGGTCAACTAACAGACAATAACAAAAGCATAAAATAACATGAATCTTAATGGAAACAAAACATCAACCAAAAATCAAGTGTAGTGTGTAGTGTCCAGTCAGAATGAATATGACATTTAAATTCATCTGTAACAAATGATGCCCAGCACAACAAACCCCGCTCCTCTTTTTTTTTTTTTAATCTAATTTGCTCTTTGCTCTGTGAATTTGACCTTTGACCTACCTTCACCAAAATGTAATGGGATCTATTCTGGAACTTTCCTGAAAATGTCATGGAAATTGGTCCAATAGTTTTTGTATAAAGCTGCTGAAAAACAAACAGACAAACAGACAAACTCAAAAACAATACCCCCTGCTCTTCTGGGTGTGGGGTAACTAGTGTGCATGCTCTAATGTGTTTGCATGGGCTCTGAGTCCAGACATTACCATTGCAGCCTGACAACAGCTCAACCTAATGCACCTCAGTAGTAACATTCTCCTCCATCACACCAACATTCACTTCACAGATCCTGGATCGGAAGAGTCCTCCAGATCAAATAATCCATCTATGGTGTTGGTTTCTTGCGATACAGTGCCACTTTCATTCTTCTTGGACCTGGGGTTTTCACTAAGTAGCTCTTGTAAGACATCCACTCACTGACAACCCCATCCTGCTCCCGTGTCTTAGATATTTTACCACATCAAAGAAGCTTTTCCATGTCAGAGTGGGTGGAGTTGGGTGGCTCAGACCTGTAGTTGCACTCTCCACGCTTGTTTCTCAATCATGCAAGAACGTTTCATGCTTAAATCACTTCAAAAATCACTTCAAAAAACTCCCAAGCTGCTGAAACTTGTGGTCTAATGAATGCCACCTGCTTTGAGTGTCTACATAAGCACATCTCTTTAACCTAAGGCTCACTGGTGGTTGAGTTAAATGGAAAACAGCTGTACGGTTTCATATTATTGAAATTAGCTCTTAGTCAACACATCCTGTTGGATGTATTTCATTCGGTGGATGTTCCCTGTAGCTGGAAATACAGTTTTTTCGCTTCAGGTTTTTTTATTCAGGCTGCATCATTTAATCTTGTGAGTTTTAATGAGGATTTCATCCTCACCAAGATGACAAACCCTTTATATTTTCCATTTTCATTTGAATGTGTTTTAACTCTTTTTGGTATTTTCCACATACATTACAAATCTATAGTCACTTTTCTATTGGCCCGCAAATTGTGTAAATATAACTTGCATTTAAAAATGTACGAAATGTAAAGTTGGACAAAATCTTAGTTTTGACGGACATTACAACAAGTAAAGAAGAGTTTTAAAAGAAACATGGCACCCAATCATGTTTTAATTTAGTATGAGATAGAGGGGGCTGCCCTTTGTCACTGGTTCTGTTCATAACTTTTATGGACAAAATTTCTAGGTGCAGCCGGATGGGGGAGGGTGTCGAGTTCTGTGGTAGGAGGATCTCCTCCTTTTTGCGGATGATGTGGTCTTCTTAGCTCCATCGAACAGCAGCCTCCGGTTTGCAACTGAGTGTGAAGCGGCTGGGATGAAGATCAGCACCTCCAAGTCTGAGGCAATGGTTCTCAGCTGGAAAAGGGTACAGTGCCGTCTCCAGGTTGGGGGGGGGGGGGGTCCTGCCTCGGGACCTTCTTCACAAGTGATGGAAAAATGGAGCGGGAAGTCGACAGGGGGATTGGAACAGCATCCTCAGTAATGCGGGTGCTAAACTGATCCGTTGTGGTGAAGGAGTTAAGCCAGAAGGCAAAGCTCTGGAGTTACTGGTCGATCTATGTTCTGACCCTCACCTATGGTCATAAGCCTTGGCTCATGACTGAAAAAATGAGATCATGGGTACAAGCGCCCAGGGTGGCCGGGCTTAGCCTTAGAGATAGGGTGAGAAGCTCGGACATCCTGGAGGAACTCGGAGTAGAGCCCCTCGCTGCTCCTCCATGTCCAGAGGAGCCAGCTCAGGTGATCCATCCAAGAGGAGACCTCGGGGCCAACACAGGACACGCTGGAGGGATTACTTTATATCTCTCGGCTGGCCTGGGAATGTCTCGGGATTCCCCTGGAGGAGCTGGCTAAATAAAGTAACTTCATTGACTTTTGATTTTTTTGCAGCACAATAACACATTTAGAAAAAAATCACAAAAGTAATAGTCATGTCAGGTCTTCAAATAATACACTATGATTAAAATTTTGAATTACAACTTCCAGATTAAAAAAAATAAATCATTAAATCACTCTTGTTTGCTTGTTCATTTTAATGCCTGGTAAAATTAAAAGATACAGTTGGTTGGACAAGTATAATAAAAAAAATAGCTCATAGTAGTTTAATTTCAGAGCTGTTATCTATTCATTTTCCATGTTTTCTTGATAATAACCAAAATTACTTCCGTTTTTATATAGATATCTATCGCACTGTATTGAAAACAATTTCTTTTCTGTTTTTAGTCACATGATACACACAAGAGTTAGTACTTGATTGCATAACTATTGTTTTTGATGACTTTGATGTCTTTTAATACATCTAATCTTTTTTTTTTTTATAACTGTACAGTATAGCGCCCTTTATTCAACACAATAAATGTTTTGGACCACACCTACGTCCTCCGAGACGATCAAATATTTATATTTTGTTTACTTCGGTGCAAATTTCGCCTTTTCCTCCTCCCATGTTACACTACATCCCCAAACTATCACAACATCAGACCATCTGAGTCATCTCTGTCTTGCAGTGAATTTGCAGTGACATTGAGAATCCCTCCAGAGAACAAGGACCCTGTTGTTTACTTCAGTTTGTGAGGTATTGGGATTCATTTGTATGGTCACTGAGTATTTGTTTCCTCACTGATGGACTATAAAAGCCAGTGCCTCGGACAGTATGGCATCGCCTCAAGTACAGACGTGAGTGTCATCAGGAGTTTACGGTTAGTGGTCTGAACACACACTGGGGATGTGAGCTTGTTTTCTTGAGCAGGAAACACTGGAATAAATAGGAGTCTAATGAAATACAAGTAAGGAAAGCAAGACAAAGAAACGATCCTAAGTAGCATTATCTCAGAATGTACACCATTTGACTGGTGTCCAATGACTATAGACTAATGACTAATGTACTCCTTCTCTTAAAGAATCTAGTTTCTATACAGTTGTGCTCATAAGTTTACATACCTTAGCAGAATGTGATTTTTTTTTTTGCCATTTTTCAGATAATGAATGATAAAAAAAAACCCAGACATGTTTGATTTGGTGAAGCCATTCATTATAACAAAACCAAAATGTGTTTGCAATTTTTAAAATCATACTGACAACAGAAACTATCCAAATGACCCTGGTCATAAGTTTACATACCCTAGTTCTTCATCCTCTGTATTGGACCTGTTAACATCACTGACAGATGTTAGACTTTTGTGGTATTTGTGGATCAGACACTTTATTTTCTCAGATGGTAAAGCTGACCATTCTATCGTGTCTGAATCAGGGGTGGATCTATGGGCAGGCCTGGGTGGGAGGGGCCCATCCTGATTGACAGCTTGCCCACCCAATCACAAGCTCAGAAACAGAATTCTAGACCGATTTTCGTTGCCTCATCAAACTGAAATGATTAATATCCTTAATATAGTTATTTATTTGTAAATGTCAATGGAAGTAAACTATGTATATTTAATTATATGTGTTTATTTAAAAAAATAATTCAGTTTCAATTCCGGAAATGCTATTACGTTGTTGTTATAATGACTAATGTACTCCTTCTCTTAAAGGATCTAGTTTTTTGCCCATCCCGACTTTACTTAAGCCCGTCTAAAATAGCCGTCTAGATCTGCCACTGGTCTGAATCCTGAGATATTACCACTGATGTGTTGTAAATTTTCCGTGTGACCTTGATCTTTGACCTTCATTGCTCATAATCTAATGGGGTCTTCCTTGGCCTATTATCTATTATTCCTGAAAGTTTCATCAAATTCCAGAACTTTCTGTGTAATCCTGACAGACGAATTTAATACCTCCTTGGCAGAGGTAATAATGAATTGGATTTATATAGTGCTAAGCGAATTACACTAGTGACCATTCATTCATTCACTCTCACATTATCACTCTTGTGGTGGTAAACTACATATGTATTGGGGGCAGACTGACAGAAGCTGACCACCACCAAACATTCATACACCAGTGTGAGTGACAATGTAGGCAAGGAGGGTGAAGTGTTTGGACTGGCTAGGACAGAGTGGGATTCGAACCACCAACCTTTCAGTTATTAGACAACCCGCTCTACAAAACGGCAATTTGACTGTTTCCATGCATGGATATTTGGACATCTGAAGGGGGGGGGGGGGGGGTTAATTTGATTCATGGTGAATCATTTATGACTATTGGATGTGAAGGAACTTTGAGGTTTTGTGGTGCGTTTGTGTCATTCTGGGGAGTTTATGAGTACATGCGCTCCAGCCTCAGGTGTGTGCATTTCTTCATGTGCAAATTAAATGGCCAGTGTGGTGTGATTTTTGTCTAAGTTATTTCCTCTGCTGACGACTCATCCTCCCGTGTCCTTAAAATTTGCGTTGTAGTGGGATCACTTTCAGAAAATAAGTGAACCATTACACCATAAGATCTGATTTAAGCAATCGGGTACTTTTTTTCCCCTCTTAATTGAAGCAAAAATATATTTTATTATGTTTTAAAATGTTTTTGGAGGGGCTTTTTTTTTCTCCAGTGTGAACAGAGGAAAAATAAACACTGAATTCACTAGAAATAAGATATATTGGATCCAAATTTGTATTGCACACAGGGAATGATCATGAATAGTTAGTAGTAGTAAAAGTTCCCAGTGCAATTAGATCATGTCATGGTCACATTGGAGCTTGTATAAGTGCAAAATCCTTTTTATTGTGTTCATTTATTATTCAGATTTACTTCCTGTTATGTGTTGTTGAATAAAGTGGCATATGGGATCTTAACAAAGACTGAGCTGAGCCAGAACATCTCTCATAATGATTTTGTTCTACAAACTTTAAATTGTCTCTATTGTCCTATTGAAACCACAGCTTAAGATATACCTGTTTAGACGAGTATATCATCACACCATCGTAGTCAAACTGTTAACTGTTCATATACATTTATCCCATAAGAACCCAGTGTGATTTTAGTGGCAGTTATCAAATGATTTTTCTCTTTATTTAACCTTCTTGAAGTCATTTATCACCATTTATTATATTATCCCCTGAAACTGTCCAGTGGAAATCAACTTTTTTCCTTGGTTTAATTGACTGATTATGTAGATATTCATAAAAGGATAAATTCAAAGGTTATTGTATTAAACAGAAAAAATACAACAGACAGTTTTTCAGTAAAATATATCATTAACTGAACAGAAATCAAGTGTCTCCATCCACTGTGATTGATCAAACTCCATTGGTTTCACTGGTGACTCAACATGACAAAAAAATGACATTCACTATAGAGCCTGTGAATGTCCAAATGGTTCATATCTGACGATTATATTAAAAGATGACAAACTATTTCACATCAATTATTTTCATGTATTAAGAGGATTAGTGGATGAACAATTTATCAGTAGATGCCTTTGGTTGACAGTGGAAGTGTTATGTGTTAAGTTTATTATTCATGATAGTTCTTGAATTTGAGTGTTTTGAAAAGCACCAATAATAAAATAAAAAAAAATGACTTGTTATTGAATTGCAAACACAAACTAATGCGTTTCTATGTTGACTCTGGAGCAACTGATCATGACAACGAGACATATTTGATTCTGATGAAAAAAAAAAAAGAAACTGCATTTTTCCTCAATCATTTCTAGCTTCGTGAATATCTATTCAGAAAAGGTACAAAACATAATCATACAAACTGTAATGCGAGCAAGACTTTGAAAAGTGAAATTCTCAATCTATAGTTCTACTTTTTTTTTTTGTTAACGTATCATTTAACTAAACCTGATAGACAGACAAATAAAATAACAGGCATCACAGTTGTTCCACACATCTATGTAAAATGACAACTTTGAGGCAACAATGTGTCCATTTCTTTTCTCCTCTTCACCTTGAGTGGAAGGAAAAGGAGCTGAAATGAGGACTAAAAAACACAGAGCATGAATGACCTTGGACATAATATTGATAAACCTGTAATAAACAAAAGGAAGCTGTTGGAATATATAGAGCAGAGGTCTTGGGGCCACACTGTTCTGCATATTTTTGATGTCACCCTGCTCTAACACACCTGATTCAAATGATCAGCTCGTTATCAAGCTCTGCTGAAGTCTGATAACGACCCACTGCTTTGAATCAGGTGTGTTTGTGCAGGGTGACATCTAACACATGCAGGACAGTGTGGCCCAAAATCCAGAGTTGAAGACCTTTGATATAGAGTGTGTAGCAGTGATGTCTAGGCTGACCCGAAGTGAACGGGTGCCCGCTGTCACCCGCAGTTGGGGATTATTGAGAAATATTTAAAAAATTTTCTGATATTTGGGTTGTGGTTGGTTGGGTCATTTGTCATTTGAGATAAACGTTAAAACAGGGGTGTCAAAGTGTAGTCCTCGAGGACCGGTGTCCTGCATGTTTTAGATGTTTCCCTCTTCCATTACACCTGGAGGCCATTGCATCATTATCAGTCTGATGAGTAGATGATCATTAACTCTTTAAGTGTCAGTGTTGATTCTAAATGGATGATTTAGTTTAAATATTCAGAAAAATTCAACTATTTTCCTTTTAGTTTTGTGCAAGGAAAGGGTGCCAAAAGGCAAGATTTTTTTTTTTTATTTTATTTTATTTAAACATTTTTTAAAGGCAAAATTAAAATTACTCGGACCAAATTTCAATACTAGTTTCCTTCTTTTGTAATTTTTCTCCCCCAAATTTTCCACATTATTTGTGATTTTGTAAATATTCATTAGTTTTTGTTGCTCATTTTGTTTATTTTTCTATATTTTGTTTTTTAAAATGTAGTATTTTTCTTTGATTTGTGTCTTACTTTGCTCATGTTACCAATTATTTTGTTAGTTCTCAGGTGTTAAAGGGTTAAACTGAATCACATGGAAGAGGGAAATATCTAAAACATGTAGGACACCGGCCCTCGAGGACTGGAGTTTGACACCTGTGCATTAAAATAACCAGGTAATTGCACTTTATTAACTGAATTTCCATGAAGGTGACGTACAATGTAAGAAGTAGCCTATGACATGGAAGGAGAAAGTCAAGTTGGGAGAGTGGAAGCTCCGGAAACATACAAACAAAAAAGGAAGGTTTGGGACACATTCACTGAGAGTTTTAAAGATGTGTTTTATTCTAATATGTTAATTTGTTGAGAAAATATGTTTGTCCTGCTTCATTATTCAGAAGTTATCAACACGCAGCATCTAAACCAGAGTTTGGAAACCTGTAACACCCAAAGAGACATTTGAACCCAGCTTACATGGAAAAGAAAATTGTTAAACAAAACATATTTTAAAATCTTAGCGAATGTGTCCCAAACCTTCCTTTTTTTTTTTTTTTTGTATTTTCCGGACTCTCCCAACTTTACCCGTAACTGCGGGTGACCGCAGGCGCCTGCTCACTTCGGGTCACTGATGCAGGTATGTGAGTAAGGTCATTTGTAGACTATTGGCTACTTTTTTAAAATGCGAGTCGAGAAGCGGGTCGTTTTCAAATATATTTTTTGCGGTCCAAGTTGTGGGTAGGCTAGTTAAAAAACCAGTCATTTATTCATCGACCCGCGCATCACTGGTGTGTAGGGAATGGGAAACAGGTGAACATGGGTGGAAGAAAGAGGAGGAAGAGGAGTGGAAAAAAATGAGGAAGGCAGAGAAGTGGAGCATAAAGAGAATCATCCTCCTTACACACATTTGACCTGATTTGCTTCATCTCTCATTTCTGTGAAAACAAATTTTTGGTGACAGTGACCTTTGACCTACATTCACCAAAGGTTAATAGGATCTCTTCTAGACTACTCTTCGTCCTTTCCAGAAAATTTCATGAAAATTGGTCAAATATTTTTTTGCATAAATGTCATTACAAACAAACAAACAGACAGACAGACCAACAAACAAACAGACTCAAAAATAATACCTTTCTCCCCTTCAGTGGTAGGGGGTGTGTGTGTGTGTGTGTGGGGGGTTATAAGGATAATAAAAAAAAAGAGTGATTGAACCATGACAGACTTTTAGCCTTTTGATAAATCATTGTTTGCTCTTAATATCCTAAAGGTTTCCAGTGAATACATAACTTAGAGTTTTGTGGTGCTTTTCATTGCACTGTTTCATATTTCCTCAGTCCCTGCACTTTAGGTGATCTGGAAATGGCTTCTGGCTGCCGACATGAAGGATGTCTCAATTCCTTTATGACTGTTCACTGGAGCAGTGAGGGAGGAGGTTTGAGTAAAGAATCGTAAACTGTGAGGGAGTCATCGATCCCTTTTCATGAACTGTTTTTATGAATGAACACCACAGATGATACAACTGATCTGAAATCACACCAAGGCATCACTGCGCTGCAAATTATTTGACTCTGACCAAGATTTTTTTTAAAAGAAAAAGTAGATTTTGAAGTGTTAGATAACCCTGTGGAATATGATTTTTGTTGAGTTAGGTCTGACAGTTGTTCATTTTTGGTTACTGAATCCAAAAGTGATCTCAGTTTTTCTCTATCATGTAAAGTTTTGGAAACACAGGATCCCAGTTTTCTTAAAACATATGAAAAATTCTTCTGTTTACTCACTTATAAAGTACTTAAAAAAAAAAAAAAAAAGGAATATAATGAAATATGAAAGACACAGCCATGACTGCAATGCTTATTTTCAAAATGAAACCAAAAACAAGACAACAAAAAAAACAACTCTTTTCTTCATTATTTTGTTTCAAAAACCAAAATGAAAAAACAGATAACAATCTTTTTTTTTTTTTTTTCCAATTTTTGTTTTTGTGTTTAAATGAATAATGGAAAAAAACGATAACAGCCATTTCCCATTTTATCAAATTTTGACCTGAAGCCAGTTGAGTAAACCAGAAATGAATCTTAACAACTGAAAGAAACATGTCCACTGGACTTGAAGATGATTGAACAGCTGTTTGATGATGGAAAAACACATGCTGAAATATCTAACACGCTAACACAGTTATGTATTTAGAGATCCTCGGAAATGTTGGTGAGAATATTCTGTGCTCAACACCAACTCAGGTGTAAAAGACATATGTCAGAAGCAGAACTGGAAACTGTTATCCTGTCATCAGTCCATAAAGTAAGTACAAGCTGTACACATATGAAAGATATACATATACACTTGTTATATAAATATTTGTTTGCATGTTATTATAAAAAGAACATACCTGGAATGTGACACTAATTTTCTCCATGGTCATATCTTCAGGTCTTAGGGTGACCCTCTTAGGGCGTATTCACATAGTAAAGTCCGGACCAAGGTTCGGACCAGAACCTTTTTTTTTGCCTTTTCACACTGTACTTATAATCCAGACTTTATTTACAGTCTTCATTCACACTGTATTGAATCAAGTGGACCAACGGACTTTAGAACGTCATGTCGTCAATGCATGTACAGCGTGCGTCTCTCTATACACGACCCTGATTGGTTAGTAGATGAGCGCGCTACACTGTTGCAGGAAATGGACCCAGTTACTAGTTTAATGAGTATTTTCTAATTCAGTCTTTATAGTATCATCCGACCAAATTTCAATGAAATACCTGGTTTCCTCGTCTCCCCATGTATTCCCGCAACTCATGCTTGGACGTTGACTAGATTCCGCGCACGTGACTGTGATAGTCCGGACTTTCCTAAACAGACCTTTCACACTGTGCACCAGCGAACCTTGGTCCGGACCGAGACTACCTCCTCGGCTCAGACCAAAGACTCGGTCTTTAGTCCGGACCAAGGTTCGGGGGAGCATTCACACTTGTCAATAAAGTTCGAACTTTCCTGGATAGTCCGAAAGTCCGGATTTTCTGAGTGCGTGAAAAACGCCCTTAGTTTCCCGAAATAGGGCATAGATTTTTGTCTTTGTCACTGCGGGTCACTATCATTTGTAGTTTACTCAACTGGCTTCAGATCAAAATGAGATAAAACGGGAAACGGCCGTTATCCATTTTTCCATTATTCATTTAAACACAAAAATGAAAAATGAAAAACAGATCGTTATGGGTTTTTTCATTTTGGTTTTGGAAATAAATAAGTTGTTTTTTTCATTGTCTTATTTTTGGTTTTATTTTGAAAAACGAATGAACGAATGAGAAATGGATTATTTAACACTGAAAATGCCTATGTTTTGTATAGTTTACGGATGCACCAATCATTCTGAGAGAAGGAAAACTGATTTTTTTTTTAGAGTACTAAATATTACCATTCACAAAGGTGAGAAATGGAAAAAGCTCAGAGAAAAAAAGGCTATAAAAAGTGGATTTTAAATGTGTGTTTGCGGTAAACTTTTCTTTGATCTTTTTGGGTTTTTTTAAAATTGTTTTTATTATATTTGTCTTTTATTAATTTGATCTTAATTATTTTATTATTTTCTCAAATCATGCCACTATATTGATTAGTGGTGGAACACTGAGCACTTTGTTCATTTTTTTGTACTTTTTATAATTATATGTCTTGTGTGTTGTATGTTAAAATCAAATGTTCACCCTGACTGCAAAACAAACCCACGGATACTAATAAAGTAACCTTGAACCTTGAACCTTGAACCTTGGAGACCAAATGATAATTATCACTGAGCCTTTTGGTACCCACCCACTGACAAAAAAGTTCTAGGCCTCCATAATTTTATACATTTTCTAATCTAATAGACATAACAAATTAACCAGGAATTGAAACTGGTTGTAAAAATGCACTCAATTTTTGTTGGAATGAATATAAAGCCAGTTTTGCAGCACCTGTAGGGCTCAAATTCATACTTTATGAATTTATTAGAGACCAAATACACAAATAAATGTACTAAAGACTAATAAATATTTAACAAAATATGACCCCTTTAAGACAGATAATTCCACTAATGATCCCTTCCTCTAATTGGATGAGGAGTTGTGTTCATGGTTCGGTGAAAAACTGGAATAAATAGACTTTATGGAGGTGGGATTCTTTAACAATCTTATTTCTAGAAATCTGGTCAAGTGAAATTATCATTATGTATGGACAGATGTTTCACTTTAACATTTTGATGTAGACTTTTCCTCAGATTTAGTGTTTTTATCGAATTCTTAGACATCTTTTTTTTTTTTGCAGTGTGAAGTCCTGTCCTGAAATGAACACAAATAACTAAAGTAAATGCATTAATGTAGAAACAAACTACAAACACTGCCTTCCTTTAACTGTATGTGTGCAAATATTACATAATACGTAGGGCTGTTGAAATTAATGCAGATTAATCCATCATTATGATTAATTTGATTTCAACAAATTAAATAGACCAGTTGTTTTGTTGAATAAATGTATTAATTGCATATATATTCATATTTTTGCATATGTTTAGGATATTTTATCAGATTTTTTGGTGTTTTTTTCCGTATTTAAGAAGAGTTTATGAATACGTTTGGAATTTTTCATCACTTTATTTATGTTTTAGTGGATTTTAGCTTGTGTATTTTTCCTCTACATTTTTTTTTTCGGTGTGTTTTAGTGTATTTTGTGGTACATTTGAGCACGAAAAAACCCTGTACGACAAAAGAGTCAACACAGTGTTTTGATCATGATTAATAAAAATGAATCCAAAGGAACTCTTTGATTAATCTGATTAAAAATTGTAATCATTTCACAGTACTACTAATAAGTGGAACAATGTGACCTCATGCTGATCAGATCATCAGCTATGACATCATCATCACAAATAAACTTTCCTCGACTTCTTTCCTAAGATGCAAGGATGAGATGTGAGTGTATTTTTCTTTTATAGTATAATCAGAAACAGCGTCTGAGTGTTTTTTTTTTTTTCTTTCTCTTTGTGGAATGCACTGTTAGAAAATAGCACTAGCACACAAAACAAAAGCTTCTTTGAGGAAAGCTTCTTTCACATTTGCATACTGATGCTTTTGACAAATTAATTTTGGATTGTAAATGGACTCAAAACGCACTTTGAATCAGAACACTGCATATACTAAGGTCTAATATTTAATACTAATTTCTCTCCTCAGTTCCCAAATAATGAAGCAGTCTAATAAAAGAGAAAAGTTTATCTATCACAGCAGTAAATATGTCTCTATCCCAGCTTATTTTGACGACACATCAAACTTAGATTTACATATTATAACATTTCTATATAAGATTCACTGCTATATTTTTTTTTGTCTTTTTCTTATCAGTTAATTACTTGCTAAAACAAATCACATTCTACTCATGTATTCTTGATATAATTCAGAAGATGTCCCAACTTTTTTGGAAATGCATTTTACATTACATTACACCACATTACATATAAAAGCCATCCTTTATTTGGGCTTGTCACCCCATTTTGATATCACAAAATTCTGGTGTCCCAAGATATTCAAAATTGAGACATTTTTTTTGGCAAAAATTAATTTGATTTGATTGATTTGATTTGAATGATTTATTTATTTTTTTACGGATAATTTATTTATAGAAGCTATTCTTTTTTTTTTTTTTTTACCTGAAACCTTTATTTTTCCTGTCATACATAGTTCATGTCATCTAAAAATACAGAAACTAAACAACAAACCTCACCCCCACACCTTTGACCTTTGACCTACATTCATTCACAGTTCACACCTTTCCTGAAAATGTCATAGAAATTGGTCCAGTAGATTTTCTATAAAGTTACTGACAAATGGACAGACAGACAAACAGAAATAAATTGAAGCAGAAACAATACCCTTCTGCACATGTGTGGACAATAGAATTTTACTAAACCATCAAACCTAATGTAGGACTGGCACTTTCACACAGAACGATATTCCACATTCAATTAGCAAGAAACGTAAAACAATTTTTGTCTTTTCTTCTTTGCTTTTCATCCATCAATGACCTGGAAACTAAAAAAAAAGCATTGACTTATCTAAAATGTTTAATAGCTTTTAAATTACTTATTTTATCAATGCATTCAAAGTGATAAAATGCAATTTGTCATCGTTCAGAGGCTCCGTAGGGAACGTGGAAACACCATCATCTACTGCAACACTGATTTACTATTAAAACCCTAAATGATAGTGGCTGCAGATGCTTGTTTTCTAATTCAATTAATGATATATTTTTAGGAACAAGTCCATTTTCCTTCAGTTTCCTCTGTTCTATCATATAATTATCTTTGTATTTACTTTGAGTTTTTGAGGTAGTCTGCATGGATAATTAATTAAATGCAGGGAAAAACCCATTTTTATTGAAAGATGCAAAATGAAGAGGATAATGTGATAATAAATTATGATAAATCAATTAAGGCCCTGTCCCATTTCTCCCCCTAACCCTAAAATTTCCCCTAACCCTAGATTTTGCGCGTTCGTGTGTAGGGGTAGGGTGTCCCATTACCTAGGGGAGCAAGTGGGAGTGCGATTTTGCCCTTAAAATCAACCCTCAAAATGTAGTGAGGTTGGTTGCGGACTTCGTTTTGAGTGGAAGATGTAATTACCCATGATGCACTGCGAGCTTGTCAAGCTAGCGGTAATGCTAACGTTAATGTTATACATCGCCAACTATTGAAGAAAAAATACATTAGAATATTTAAATAAATCAACATACCTGAGACAAGACTGAAAGGCAAAGTAGACGGCGAATGCGTCTTCTGTTTGCCGCATTTCTTCTCTGCGCATCCCGAAGGTAAATAAACAGAGCCAACACAACAGGCAACACAGCTGGGACCGCCATTTGTCCTCCGTGTAAATAGTAGTCAGCTGCTGTCAGTCTCGCGGACGGGTGGTTTCATATTTGGCGGGGTAGACTTGTCAGCGTGTGACGTCAGCACGTTTGTTACGTTCACTTGGCGAGTGGTGTGACCATTTTCAGGGGGAATTATTTCCCCTTGATGAGTGGAATTTACTTTTTAGGGCACTTAAAACCAAGTGGAAGTTTTAAGGGGGAGAAATGGGACGGGGCCTAAGTAAGGTTAACCCATAAGACCAAAATGTCACACAACTTTATATAAGTTGTTTCACACTGTGCTAATGGTTATTTTACATAAGTATCTAAACATTTCTACCACTGGTTCTTCAGAAAATTTAACCCATAAAAATCCAGAAAAACCCAGAAAATCGTATCCGCTAGTCTAAACTTTTAAATAACTGTTGATCCACTATTCCAGTACTTCTCAAATCCAGTCTTTTTGTAAAGAAATGCAAGTGAAAACAAATGTAAAAAATAAAACAATATTAAAAAGTAAAAAAAAGAAAAATCATTTTAAATTAACAAATAAATTAAATAAAAAATAAGAATAAAAAATATTTTAAAACTAAAAAATATCTCCCTCTTTTTTTAATAGAAAATGAAAAAAATTAGAACATTTAAATTCACAAAAAAACTTGTAAGATAAAACAATTTTTAAGAAGTCTTAAATATCTAAAAAATTAAGAGTAAATGTAATTTAAAAAATAAATGAAAAACAATAAATGAAAACCAAAAATAAAAAAAGTCTCCATCTTCCATCACACCTGGAAGCCATTACATCATGATTAGACTTCTGAAGAGCTGATCAATAATTGAACTAGATGTGAAGAGGAAAATAAGTATAAAACATATAATACACTGGACCACGAGGACTGGATTTTAGAACTACTGCACTAATCCTGTTAATACCTGATGCTCTGTAGTTGCCATGGAAACATCATCATCTTCTACAACATTGATTCACCAGTAAATCCTACTAAGTTTGATTAATGACAGTGGAAGGAAACCCTTGGAAACACTTGGTTTATGTTCAGATTATATTTAAATTTTTACATTTTTTTCCCCAGTTTTCTCTGTTTTTAATGTAATAACCCTCAAATTTAATGTGAACTTTTGTGAACATCTACATGATCAATGAATTAACATGAAGAAAATACATGATTTACACTGAAAAATACAAAAGACAAAGAATAATATTATAATAAAAGGTGATAAATTGTTTAAAGTAAAGGTTAAATATAGAAGAATGAACATTTGGGAACTGCCACAGAAGTTGCACTGGGTATTTATAGGTTAAATATTGTGGAAAATGAATATGTTAGACACCAAATAAATACAATACAGGCATTGGGTTTTTAACATGGGTGAGAAATCCAAAGAGATGAACAATTTATATTCAATTAAATATATTCTAATTATTCTGGTCTTTTCAGCTGTTTCTCACTGAATAGTCGATTCAGTGGGAAACAGCTCATTAAGTTCAATTTATCCATGGTTTCTTTACCCTTTTTAAGGCTTTATTTTCTGCTTTGTATTGCAATGATTTAACCTGTGTTGACCCAAAGTGTTTTAAACATCATATTTTAAATGGATCATCTGACATATCTTTAAAAGAAGCAAAATATAAAATGCATTAATGGAGGTTCATTGAATAAATGCACATTCCTGTTCCATTTAGTCATCTGTGGTCGGTGATTGTTTTTTTTTTTGCATACAGAAAAACCACTCTAAGGTCTTTGGCAGGTGGACCTGGTGAAGTGGACTGCATGGACTCCAGTGAAACAGAAACAGAATGGTTCTATTTCCAAACCGCCTCCGACTGTGAGAATTTTAAAGCAATTACAGGAGTCCTTTGACAGGGCTGTGGACCAATTCTGTGTGCAGCAGAATATATTAAAATGACCCCTTTTAAGTTTGACACTTGATGGCTTTTACGTGTCAGGGTGTCAGTTGGAGAGAGCTGAACTGGTAACTGCAGGAGTGACATGGCAGAAGCAGAGATGGGTGGAAAATCTGTGCAGTAAGAGCACTTGACTGACTAAACCCTGGGTAAATACAGCACACAGCAGCAGCAGTGTTTCACACACACTGCAACAGGCCAGTCACACTGCCAGGTGAAGTGGCAGAATGCATGAAGGAAGGAAACAAAAGAGAGAATTAAACACAATATGAGACGTGAAAGAAGTATTCACATCAGGTATTCAGGTAAAAGTACAAATACCACGAATGCTTTATGGTAAGTCACCTTTAAAAAAAATTCAAACTCTGTAAATATTATCAGTAAAATGAATAGTGTTGTATTATTTGTTTGTATAATACTACATCCACTGCTTCCGCCTCCGCATAAGGTCTGTGTTAATGCTATAACTTTTGAACAATGCTATAGAATAGAATAGAATAGAATAGAATAGAATACAATACAATACAATACAATACAATACAATTGAATAGGATAGGATAGGGTGGGATGGGATAGGACCACTAGGTAGGGGGCGGTCGCCCTGGCCCACATGGACTTAAGCCACAACTATCTGATTTCTTTAAAAAATATATATATTATATTTATAAATGCTTATTTCCTGATTACATGGGAAAAATAAAACAACTGTAACTGTTTATGTGCCCTTGATTGTTGAGTGTGTTGAGTTCGTAAAGTTAATCTCGCATGCTTCACTTTTGCTACAAAGTAACAGTCACCACCTGTACCCTGGCTATGTTAAAATTCCCACGGTTCATGAACGCACCTTGCGTCACGCGCCGTACCTGACATGTTTGTAAACTAACTGATTGATGCTTGGATGCACGCGCAGCCAGGACTGTCCGTAGTTCGATATTAAGCTAGCAAACTATGCTACATCTGTCTTTTCCAGATCTAGAATGCTACATAAATAAATTAACACTTAAAAGTGAGCATCATCTACCGGATCCTTACTTGATAAAAGAGTGGACAGAGGATGTCGGTAAGTTTCCTAGTATACAATAGTCTTACATATACGTACTTAATTAACAAACCTTCTATGTACACTGATGAAAAACTTCGCGCCTAAAAGTGTTTAGACACAAACGATTGTTATGTGTGTGCATGTGTAAAACATGTTTACACATGAGGTGGTGTTCATAACAGAAGAGGCTGGAGTCATTATTGTATTAACTCGAGTAAGCTAGCAGGCTAGTCTGTTAGCATGTTCACTAGCAGTATCACCAAAGAGCGTCTATAGAAAGAGGTCTCACTCAGCCCTATTTACAGTGACATGACCGCTACCACAGCGCCCTCTATCGTGCTATATCTGATAAATTCTTTATAAATAATTATTTTAATAATTGTCAACTTTTGATAATCGTCAATCTCAATCAATCTATCATAAGTCGATTTTATTACTCTAATTGAAACAGCTAAATTGACACTATTCAAATCAAGTAGTGTGATGGTTTGATGTGAGTTAATAAGGAGTCGAGCAACTGGATATAAACAAAAGAACAAAAGTCTTTCCTGACATGAAAAACTTGAAAACAAGTAAGGCCAATGAGTTATTTTATTAATTCCAATCTTATTTATCAATCAATCAATCAATCGATGAATGAATAATGGATTTGATTTTTTTATGATTGTGCAATTATGCTATTCAAAGGCTGGCGGCAGACACTTGCTGGCACTGGTTTCCACGCTCGATAGAGGGCGCTGTGGGGCTGCCATGTCATGTAAACAGGGCAGAGTGAGACCTCTTTATATATACGCTCTTTGGTATCACTTCCTCTGGTTCAATTTACCAGGTTAATCACTTAACCACCTATTTAGATATGGATATTTTATTTTCAATCTGTACTTCATTGTAGATTTGGGTCATGCTGCAGCAGTTTTATTCAAGGTCCAGATTGTGGTTAGAATAGGAAGGACAGACAAACGGACATTCCTGATCGTGCTCTCATCCCAGTCCACACGCTGGATCTTTGTAACTATAGATGTTGTTGATTTTTTTTTTTTTTTTTATTGAATGGGTGAGATCCAGATGGAATTCTATACAGTTTAACTCTGTCTTTGTAACGATTCTGACAAGTGACAAAACAACAACTAGACATTTGTAGTTCTGCTGTAGGTCTGTTATCTATAGAAACAACAGTGTTTCCATCCAGTTTTCTTAGTTCAGTCTGCGCACGCAACTTCCTCTTATGTTTGAATGACGTTGACTTTGAAGGAGTATATAAAAGGCCCACTACAGGTCATCACCCCCCCTATAGTGAATGAAACGCTCTGCCCCTGGATGGGATGGAATGGAATGGAATAGAATAGAATAGAGTAGGATAGTATGGGATGGGATGGGATGGGGCGGAACGGAACAGAACAGAATAGAATTGAATTGAATAGAATAGAATAGAATTATAACAATAAAGTTATTGTAATAGGTACCTGAACTGATTCAAAAACTTTCAAGATGGCCGAATTTTGTCTGGCCCATAAATGGGTGGATGAATTGCTACTAAATTCGGTTTACTAATGAGGAGCTTAAGTCTCCGCCCCTTCTGGGAGGTTCATGGCGCCTGAGATCAGAAAATAAATGAATGGTATTCAATGGGAAATAAAAAGCTAAAATGATATCTGGTTTGCCCCCCCCCCAAAATAAATAAATAAACCAACCTTAAAAAGCAATGAAAAATCCAAAACATACTCAAAAACTTGTAAATTACAGAAAAAAATGAATATATATCCAATTAACATGTGTATTCAACACCTTCAAATCAACTGTAAACAGCTGTTCCATTTAATTGCGTTCCATTTTTTTAAATCAGATTAATCATGATGATGTATTAAACCATGTGTGAATTTTGACAGCTCTTTTAAATAAATAAATAAATAAATAAATAAATATTGTGGGGTTTTTCCTGCTTATGAGTAAAGAATCAAATATAATAACTTGATTTTCTGCATAAAAATAACCTTTTTTTTTTTTAATTTTCACAAAATAATAATAATGTCTTGCTATATCCCCCATTAGCACATGGAGGTTGACATTTTGAATTATTTAGTATTTCTATGATTATAACTACAAACATTTTAAATACTATATGTTGAAAAGGACATTTAATTTCTATATTATTTAAATGACAACTCCTTTTTTTCTTACTCTTCCATTACTGAAGTCAGTTTCTTTAGTCTTACGTTTCCTATTGAAGTCAAATGGTGCCAATACATATATAAAATTAATTTGTTAAGACCATCCCTAGTCTTTTTTATTCAGTGCATGATACTTATTTCTTGACTTTGTATGTATGAATATGTATTATTATATCTCATCTTTTCACTTTCTTTATTCACACCAGAAAAGCAGCAGCAATGAGTTGGCAGGAAATGTGGGAACCAAATGAAATAAATAGACCAAAAAAAACATTTTACAACAGATGGAACGGTTATGACTTATTACCCTGCAATATCCCACTGTTTGAGCTTCTTTTGTTTCTATCATTTCCTCAGTTCCTTGACCACAGTGCTGATAAAAAAGTTAGTCTATTGGTTTTTTTTTTGGTTTTTTTTGACCAGCCATGATGAAATAAATTCATTATTGATTAAAAAAAAAAAAAGACAGAGACAGAACAGTTGATCAACATAAAGTCTTTTAATTTTGATTAATCAAAATTCTTCCAAAGCAACCCTGGGATTAATCTGATTAAACATTTAATCATTTGACAGCACTAGTAATGATAGATCAAAAATATTTAGAACTATCTTATCTTATCCTTAACCTTATCCTTAACCTTAACCTTATCCTTAATCTTAATCTTAACCTTATCCTTAACCTTATCCTTAACCTTAACCTTAACCTTAACCTTAACCTTAACCTTAACCTCATCCTTAATCTTAATCTTAACCTTATCCTTATCCTTATCCTTATCCTTAACCTTAACCTTAACCTTAACCTTATCCTTAACCTTAACCTTAACCTTAACCTTATCCTTTACCTTATCCTTATCCTTAACCTTATCCTTAACCTTAACCTTATCCTTATCCTTATCCTTATCCTTATCCTTATCCTTATCCTTATCCTTAACCTTAACCTTAACCTTAACCTTAACCTCATCCTTAATCTTAATCTTAACCTTATCCTTAACCTTAACCTTATCCTTAACCTTAACCTTAACCTTAACCTCATCCTTAATCTTAATCTTAACCTTAACCTTATCCTTATCCTTATCCTTAACCTTAACCTTATCCTTAACCTTAACCTTAACCTTAACCTTAACCTTATCCTTATCCTTATCCTTAACCTTATCCTTATCCTTAACCTTAACCTTAACCTTAACCTTAACCTTAACCTTAACCTCATCCTTAATCTTAATCTTAACCTTATCCTTAACCTTAACCTTATCCTTATCCTTAACCTTAACCTTAACCTTATCCTTAACCTTAACCTTATCCTTATCCTTAACCTTATCCTTATCCTTAACCTTAACCTTAACCTTAACCTTATCCTTAACCTTAACCTTAACCTTAACCTTAACCTTAACCTTAACCTTAACCTTATCTTCATCTTCATCCTTATCCTTATCCTAACCCTTACCTTAACCATAACCCTAATCCTTATCTTACCTTTATCCTTATCTTATCTTATTTTCATTTTAGTCCCTCTTACGTCCTGTGGTTGAGGCTAGTAGAGCTTGTTGGATCACAGAGCTGTCATTGACTATTTATTTGTAGCCCCCACAATTCAACTTTTCATGCCGCTCACTGTGGAGGGGGCAGAAGGGACGAGTGTGTGTGTGTGTGTGTGTGTGTGTGGGGGGGGGGGGGGGGTGGTCGATCAAAGCTCCCTTTCATTTCAGCTCCAGACTGCGGCCTCAGATCAGCCCTCCATGGTAGTGAGGATGTGCTCCTTCACCACTAAATTGTATATCTTGTTGCAGTTATTTGTGTCTGACAGACTCACTTTGTTCCCCTTTCTTCTGATCCTGCTGCTTCATTGGCCTGATGTTCCAAATCAACATGAGTGTTTGTGTCAAGCAGTCGAATGCGAGGAATAACAAGTCAATTATTCAACCATTTGGATGTTAAGAAAAGTGACGTTGCTGAACATATGGGATCATTTCAGTTGTTTCTATGCAAATTAAGATGTGTTAAGATTTTTCTGGAATGAAACACATTATCTCACAGTCTGTTGATATACTGTTACTCACAACAAACTCAAAATGGGGGGAGAAAAAAAGCTTCTGAGTGGAGCCAGAACATCTTTCTAACCTGCTTTTTAATGGGGAAAAAAGTTCATAAATGTGACCCACCACCACGAAATCAGACATAAGTCGCGCTGAGCCGTTCAGAGCTACAGCCAAATTTAGGCTGGAAGGCGATTTCTTATTTGTGTTTACATTTGATCAAAAAACGGTACCTTAACACCTCTATTTTCAATTCCCGTGGTCATTACATTGAAATCCAATCAATAAAGGTGTTTATTGAGTCAATTATTTAAGCGGCGACAAAAGTTCAGGGATTGCTGAGCAAAGACAAAGCCGACTTCCACCTCTTTTCGCCGAACAAAATGATCTCCGTTCCGTGGGTAAACACCCAAGTGTTTGGTACGAGGTAAAAGCCTATATTGAATGTTCTGTCCAATGGTGTAAGCCAAATGATTATTATACGTCACACTTCTGTCCTATTATTATAATATATAAAACTTCTGTGACATGTCCATCAGAGTGTCCTTTAACATCTGTGAATAATTTGTGTCAATCGGATACAAATTATTATGCGTTACTAAGGACTTCCTACCCCAAAATAGTCCAAAACTTTGACGGACAATATCTAAAAATATGCAAATTGCAAAATATGTCTAAATGTGGATATTAAAATGACCATAACTTTGGTTCTACTTGTGATAGAAACATAATTTTTTCACCATCTTAAACCTTAGTTTCCACTCTACCAAGCTACACAGATAACTCAGTTTGGATTTCCAGACACTTATGCCTGGTTTTGTGGTGGTGGGTCACAAATGTCCATGTAAACTTTATTGGACACATTTTTTTAATTTACTTTTTGATTAATGAAAAACATGACCTGAAATCAACTGTTTCCATTACAAGTACATCGTAACTATAGGTGGGAGAAAAAAATCAATTCACATATGTATCAGGATTTTTTTGTTTTACGATTTTTAAATTGATTCTTTTGTTCAAAAACTGATTTTCCCATTTTTAAATTCTTCATTTTAAGGTGGAAAAAAATACCGCTTGTAAAATACGTTGACGACTGTATGAGTCACTCAAATGCTAGATAACTAGCTTGTTATCGTATTAGCTTCAACAACACACCAGCATTAACTTATGTGCAGATAAACAATACACTAAGCTAATATCTATTCCAACTGTATAGTGTTATTAATCTCACTTTGTGGCATTTACACACAGTAATAAACCAGGAATATATGAATTAGAGCAACAACGTAACAGTTAATGCGAAGCACGGAAGTGGTGCGTTCAGGACCGTCGTAACATCTGTGGTGCGTTCAACAGCACGGGATATCTGAAAAATTTGAGAAAATTAATTGTTCCTGAATAAATATAAATATAATCAACAACAATTAAACTGCGTGGGATTTCTAACAGAAGGGAAGAGCAGAGCCGGACATATACACTTTAAAGTTCACTTTATTATGAAGTTTGTTAATTTAAAGGCTCCTTTGTGTGGAACTGCTAAAGTGTCAGGAGTTAAAAAGTTAAGGACACGGAACACTTAACTCATATTTTAACTGATTCTCATGATTTAAATCAGGAATTTGTTAAAGTACCGTTTTACAATTTCACTTTTAGCATATGATTTTTCACATTTTCATCTGCTTTCAGAAACATTAGATTTTTTTAATACCAAAACATGTGCACTATGAATAGAAGAATAATAATAATACATCCCTGCAACATCAAAATACTCACTGCACTGTCTTTGGGTGAAAAAATTTATTTTCTTTTTTCACTATGTACATAGCCTTGTATAATATTTTATAAAATTTGAATCATTGAGTGGCGAATTTCCCTTTGGGGTTTAACAAAAATATTCTAATTCTGATTCTGATACATAAGGGCCATAGTCTCATGGAGACTTAATTTCATAATAGCTATAAGATCAAAATTTCAGCATCAAATGTTCCTAAAAATTAAGACATAAAAATTAAATAACTCCCAGGTGATTTCTACAGAAAACTCATTGAAAAATAGGTTTTTCTTCCTCTGAGTTGGGAGAAACTATGAAAGTAACTGAGTTAATTTCTTTTCTTTGAGCACTTTTAAGTCCAAACTGAGAGTTCTTGAAGCAAATTCCATAATTTGCAATTGCTTTTCTTAATCTACTTAAAATTTTTTATGTACTAACTGTTTCTTATTTATTGTGTGTGTTGTGTATATATGTTTAAATGTGTTGCTTGGTTGCATTGGCCAGGAAAAGAGCTTTTTAATCTCATTGTGTCACAACCTTTCCCCCAGATCCTCACCAGCTTCACCTGGCCCGCACCGTGCAGCTGCAAGTCGTTACTGATCTGCAGCTATTTCAGCAGTGAAGCTTGCAGGTGTTGGCGTGAGACCATTTCATTTTTGTCACCCCCATAACCCAGACAGTTTGGCGACACCACACACTCTGTCTTAACTTCCCCAGGTTTTTGTCTCGTCTCTCTTTTATTTAGTAAATAAATCTGTTTTCCCTTTGACACCATCCTATTTCCACCTCACCCCCCATGACACAAAGGGACATTTCTAGGTTAAATAAAATGTAATAAAATAAATAAATCCTGTACTGAAGTTCAAATGTATTCTTTTTATATCATACTTTATACACAGTAAATTTTGCAGTGTTAAATCAACACTTAGAGAGTTTATTTAACTCCTTCTAGAGTGTATTTGGTCCCATTGTCTCCAAATTAACTCTCTAAGTGTTGATTTAACACTGCAAAATTTACTGTGTACTTCTACTCTATTACATCTTAGGTTCAGATGCTTTATTCTCCACTTTTCCTGCATGTTTAACATATTTCCCTCGTCCATCACACCTGGAAACCATTACATCATAATTAGACTTTATGATGAGCTAATCATTTGTATTGCTGCATTTTAGTTTTTGCATTTTAGTATTTTTAGTTCTATATTTTTAATATTGTGACTATTGTATTTATTATATTGTAATGTGATGCATGTGTGACCTAAACACTTTACTGGAGCAGCATTCACTTTCATTGTATTTTATATGCAATGACACTAAATGCATTCAATTCAATTCAATCATTTATTGAACCAGGTGTGGTGGAAGAGGGACACATCTAAAACAGGCAGGATACCGGCCCTCGAGGACTGGATTTTGAACACCCCTGCTCTAAACATCTTGGATTCTGTGCAAAATGTGTGACCACAGTTGAAAACAGGTCTGGTTTTCTGAGCTCGGGGAAAGTTCAACTTTTAGATACATGGTTCTTACAAGACAACAATGTGATAAACATATGGGGATAGAATATGATGCATTGCTTTTAATCAGGGGTGGGTAATACTGGTCCTCGAGGGCTGGTGTCCTGCATGTTTTCCCTCTTCCATCACATCTGGAACCCATTACATTATTATCAGGCTTTTTCAAGGTGATGATGAGTGGTGATGAACTGATCATTAATTAAATCAGGTGTGATGGAAGAAGGAAATAACAAAAACATGCAGGATCCCAGAACCAGGGTTACCCACCTCTGCTATAAATAGATGGTCGTATCTGAAGTACTTTAATGTACATGAATACAGCACTAAAACGAAAGCACTCAGAGAGCAAAGACCTCCATGAAGCAGCACAAGTCTGCTAAGGTTTGGATCTAGATGTTCCTAACTTATTTGTAGAATAGAATAGAATAGTCTTTATTGTCATTGTGCAAAAAAAAAGAGCAAACAATCAATTTGGAATGGTACTTCCCACCCACAGTGCAAAAATAAAGTGTAAACATATAAGAATGTGAAAGGAAAAAACGACAATAAATACAGTTAAAAGAAGAATAAATATTTTAAAACTATTATTCTAATCATACAAACAATGACATTGTTATTGCTACAATAACAATTGCAGTTTTTAACTATAAACTAGCGTTTCATGTTCGCTAACAATTAATTTTAGCGGTCATTAGCAATCCCTTAGAGAGTTAAAAAAAAATTCAAAGAAATCCTCGGGTCTCGTTTTTAAGATATGTTCATTTCAATATTCGACCACGTATGACGTCACTGTGATGTTATGGAACGTCACACAACAACCACATTTCACATGTTAGATCTAATGTTAAATATGAAGTGCAATATATTGTCTGATTTAACTAAATATGTCAATAACCCTGCTTTAAGATAAAGGTCATACATTTTAAAATATACCATTCACTTAACGTCACATGACTTCAAAACGTGACATCATCAAACCTATCGGTGTTATCTCCTCTGATGTCTGAAGATAAGATGAAGTGAATAAAAAAAACCCATGTGATACTATCTGGTCTGGATTCTGAGATATCACCACTTATGTGTTTTAGACGTTGGCCTTCACTGTGACCTTGACCTTTGACCTTTAAAGCTCAAAATGTATTGGTTTCTTCTTTGATGTATTAGTTTCATCAAAATCCATCCATAACTTTTTGAGTTATCTTGCTGAGAATCAAACAAACAAACAAACAAACCCCAAAATGTTAAATATATATATAATAGTAAAACACTACACAGTGACTAGTTTTACATCTAATATTTTATTTGTATTTCAGAAGCATTTTATACTTAAATATGCTGATATATAATTATGTTGATAATTGCACAACTTTATAGAAGTTATTTCACACTGTGTTCATGATACTTTTACATAAATTAAGTGTCTAAACAGTTCTTCTTTGTCAAACTTTAACTCTTAAAGACACCACCAACCAGAAGCATCTACTAATCTAAGCAGTTAATATATTTTCATCCACTAATCCTACATGATAATGATTAAAAAATGCAGTTTGTCATCTTTTCATGATCATTAGATATGACCCATTTGGACATTCAGAGGCTCTGTAGTTACCGTGGAAACACCATGATCTTCAATATCATTGATTTACCAGTAAAACCCATGGAGTTAGATCAATGAAAGTGGAAGGATATAGTTGTTTTTATGTTTAGTTACTGATATATTCACTGAAAAAGTCAATTTCTCATGAGTTTTCTCTGTTTTTGACATAATAACCCTCACATTTACACTGAGCTTTTATTAACATCTACATGATGTAAGTACTTGAGTACATGTTTAGTCATTTTTTTTTTGTCATTTCTTTCTGATTCAGTATAATAACCTTTGGGTTTACTCTGAGCTTTGATCAACATTTACATAATATGTGAAGTAAATCTAAGAAAAGTCCTAATTCATATGGAGAAATATGAAATACAGAGGATAACATTGTATTATAATAAATGATAAAGAGTTCATGAAGAGGAAAATTCATTTGGAAAAGTAACTGGGTGTGTATGGGTTAAGTTAATTTACAATATTTCTTTAGATGCATTTTCTAATCGTTCTGTGTTGTGTTGATAATTGCACAATTTTATAGAAATTTCTTCACACAGTGGTAATGAAATGTTTATTTAAATTAAGTGTCTAAATACTTAAACCACTAGTTCTTCATCAAACTTTAAGATATACTTATATTGTGATGCATTTGAGGGAAAATGTTGCATTGGTGCAAAGGGGGGGGGTTTGAATTAATATTTTTTATTTTAGATAAATAGACAGTTTACCTTTATAGCTCTTGAAAATTTAACAAATTAACATGTTTTTTAACTCAACAAGTTACACATTTTCAGTTCCTCATCCAGTTGATTCCAAATTGTGTCTCTTTTAACCTTTTAATTATTTTTTACATGTCCTTTTTTATTTTTATTTTAATCTCACCCTGTTTGACTGACTTACATCATGCTGTTTTATTCTGCTTCTTTATGTTGCATAAATCTAATACCATCATGGTAACGTATTTCTGTACTTCTATACCACAATGTATACTTTGTGTTGCTTTTCTTATCTCTTTTGTATTGTTTTCTATATTTTATTCTGCTGTTGTGCCCTTCTGCTTTGTCTAACATAGCACTTTGTAAACTCTGTTTTTAAGGGTGCTGTAAAAATACAATTATTATTATCATTATTATTATTAATATTATTATTATTGCAAAAACACAGTGATATTTGACATATGTTCTTACTTTACACATATTAAACATGTAAAGCAAGTACATATTTGGTTTATTAACCCTTTAAACTTCCAAGGGTCCACATATAAGCCAGAAATAGTCACTCAAAAATGTTAATCAAACCACTCAAAACCTGTTCCAAATGTCACATGATGACCTAATGTAGTTTGACAACGGAGATTCTGAAGAAGATATAAACCACTTTCAGATTAAATAACCACAGCAGGTGCAATCACTCATTTGTCCAAAATACAAATGTCAAACAGCTGATCTGAACCTTTAATCCACAGAGGAACCATATTCCAACAAACACAGTCGTAGTCCAAGAAAGAAACATCCAAAACAAACCAAAAAATGTGTCCAAATATAGTCCAAAAACAGATAAAAACATCACTAAATATCTATTGCATCATTTAACAGGACCTGCCGCCAATATCCTGGTAGTATTTTCATTTATAATATAATCACACATCAACTGCATTTTTATCAAAATGGTTAAAGAACAACATTCAATTAACTTTATTAAGAAATTTAGGAGAGTTTAAAGGGTTAATCAGCTCTAATATATTTGACTATTTGGCCAAAAATAGAATGATAACATGTTGCATTTATCATTAAACACTTTATTTGACTGTCTCAAATGAATAGAATCAGATAGAATAGAATAGAATAGAATAGAATCATAATTTATTAATCCCATCATGGTGAAATTTCCACTTTCAGCATCTCATGAATAAAGTGCAGGTATATATATATGTCAGAGAAGATCATATTCCATATTTACATTATTTACATTGCATTGCATTGTGGTTATAAATTAAACAACAGTGTGACTACAGCTACATGAACACCTGAGATAAAAAAAAAAGACAGTGGGAAACAACATCCTACAGTAAAGATCCTTTTCATCAAGGATCACCCACACAGAAGATTAGACGGACTGTGACACTTTCCACCCGGACAGTGGATCTGCTGTCTCGTGGCTCGTGGCTCATCTTCCATCTGTTTCTACTGGAGAAAAGAAAAAACCTTTTATATTTTATATTACAACTCAATCGGATCTGACACCAAGTCTTCTCCACCGGGGGAAGCTGCAGACTCGGTGTCGGTAAATCCTCCGGTCCGGTGTGTGCCTATTCGACTCTCCTCTACTCTCTACACCCCCCCCCCCCCCCCCCCCCCCCCCCCAAACCTCCCCCTGTTGCTTTAAGCAGTGCGTCCTACCGTCCGACAGGAGGCGTGTCTCCCCTACGGCCGGAGCGCAGTTCTACCAGATGCAAGTGCGGGGGAAGCGACTCAGCTCCTCCATAGAAACAAACCAACTTCTTTGTGCAGCTCTGGTGACTCTTCCTCGCTCCAATTCTACCTTAAGGTAAGATGTTTTTCTACTCAACTTTACATTTATCCATATGTTGTTGTTTTTTTGTGTGCGCGTTTTATTTTTGTTTCTACCCGTGCGCTCTTCTCCATTTTTTTTTTTTTTTTTTTTTGCGCGTCATGTGTGTTTGGAAACGATTGAAGTGAAAGCTGTTTGATATCGTTTAAAAACGCACAGAACACGTTGTTAACACACCTTGTCGATCAGGTTTTTGAAGTTCACCAATGACTTTAAACCAGATGGATGTTTTTAAATGGGTGCAGCCAGTGCGTAAAAAAGCAGCAAAATGCATCCAATGTAAGACTTAAGCTTTAAAGACGTGACCTCTCGTGTCTTTGCCCGACCTCTATTTGGAGATGCTTGTCACCTTTTTTTCGGGTTCCTCCTCCTCCTCCTCCTTCTTCTTCTTCTTCTCCTCCTCCTCCTCCTCTTTGGGTTGATGCCTTCACATGTTGTGCGGTTGAAAGACGTTTTTTTTTTTTTGTGTGTGTGGAAATGATCGCCGTGATCTGCTTTAAGGAATGATCCGTAGATACCGTCTGTAGTTCACGGGGCTGAACGGACAATCACGGAGACGAGTCGCGCATTTCAATCCCACAGTTGATGAGCACATTAGCTTTAAATCAACTTTATCATCACGCAGCTTTAGCTCGGTAGAGGGGCTCAGCTCGTTTAAAAGCCCCTTTCACGCGCACAAAGGGGCATTTGATTAGCTGTAGCTCAACCTCTTAAAAAAAAAAAGATGAATATACACCTATAAAACATCCACATGAGTAAGATGTATGTTGTTCTTTTTTTTTTCCCTCCACCTGCCAAACCTTCCACTGTGCGAGTTACGCACAGTGGGAGAACTGCAGCTTTGTGCTCCAAGGTTAATTAATCTTTTTTTTTAATATGTATATATATATCTATATATTTACGCACAGAAAGTTGTGCCTGACACGTTATTTTCTGTGATTCATTAGTCAGATTTTGGATCATGAAAGTGTCTGAAAGCTTGTGGAAGATTAATATAAACTTGTACTTTTACGCATTAAACCCTATAAACACTCCATCACATAATTTATAGGGTGATTTTTTTAAAAAAAAATCTGTTTTATGTAGATACGTTTCATTACAAACATCTTACCAAAATAATAATAATAATAATTTTTAAAAATTCCAGGAAAGTGAATGTGGGGGATTTATTTGGGTGTTGGCCACATTAAATGGATGATAATGTGGAACAATATTTAACCTTAAGGCGTAAACTGTGTTATCATGTGGAATGGGTCCAAACAGCAGTAGTTGGTGATAAGTGAGGAAGAACAAGAAGACCAAAACAACATGGTTTTTCTAACAGCCTCAACACAGAATGGCTTTAATACACAGACCCTGTCCATGGAGATGACAAAAAAAAACCCATCATAGACAGTCATCAATCATTTCCATTAATATTAAGCAAATCTATTACTAGTGGCTTCT